>CAJHZI010000602.1:60000-73821 GCA_905160935.1 Enchytraeus crypticus
AGAGAAATGGCTTGGTAAGCAGTTGACCATTGGTGGCAAGGGAGTTGTGGGAGATGGTGAAGGCCAAACTGTAGACAGGGTCAAACAGTTCTTTTCGACTCCTTATCTACATGAGTTTGATTGATTGTGTGTACTATTATTATTTGTCATTTTAAATGACTATATTTGTTAATTATTTTTTAATATTCTTTGTGCATATGTACTATAGTGTTCTGTTGCTGTTATGCGTTTATTTCGCCTGAATTCTTCTTAGATAAATTCATTGTATAGCTAGTCTGAACAAAATACCAAACAAAACTAAAATTACTATCGAATATTATATATTCAATTGCTATATTTCTCCTAAATTCTTAATTTAAAATATGAAACTTTATCGATGCACCTATTTTTGTAGTTTTAGGCATGTTTGTTTTTGTTATTGAAGGCATCTAGTTTTGCCAAATGTATAGTTAAAAAGAAACTTCTGACTGATTTAAGAACAACTAGATAAACTAAGTTCGTTTGATGCATCAATTTTGTTGATCTACTAGAGGTGGAATCTCAGAAGTACCAGAAGGTTAGGCACTTAATTATGTACCTGTAGTCATATGCTAAATAATTTTTTACGAGAAATTTGTAGTTAGAATTTTCTTACGTATTTCCTACAAAATGCGATGACAACATCATCGAACCTTGATCTAAATCTTTGTTTACCGTATGTTTTGTTAACCTAATTGGGATGATGTTGATTGTTTAAAGGACTTACTGTTATATTGGTATATCTTTTTTTGCAAACAATTTTTTGTTAATTGATTGCTGTTGATCTCTCTAGGGCTTCACGTATATTAAGCGATTCTATTGTTTACTTTTCAAAAGCAATAAAGGTGACCTTTTTCCATTAATTATATAGTTACAATTTACTGGACTAAGTTACTAGACATTGTAGATGGTTATGTATTCATACTGGCGTAATTTGACAGACTAGCTGGCTGCTGTTACTACACGTCTCTCTCAGACTTGCGCTAAGAACTGCTAACTTCGACAAACTTCAGTTCCGTTTGTTTGCATGGTGTCTGATGCCACATTAATTTTCCGCTATCACTTTCTCTCTCCTTTGAAGGCTGACTCTGCGTTGTGTACCTGAAACTATCCAAGCATCATCAGAATATAGTAATGTGTCTCGTGCTAGTCGTTATGTTTCATTAATCATCTAATTAAGTTTTATTTTTGTTGCGTATTGCACTTAAATACGTATGCCATCTAGTAATAGTTTGTGATTATGAACAGGATGTTGTGTGGAGTTGATCGCTATATTGAGCTTCAAATCTCTTTGAGAGACATCACTTTTAACATGTATTAGTAGTCAATTTCTGTTATTCTTGGAGTAATAGCCTCTTTTAAGAAATTTTAATGAGAGGGAGCGGACGGGCGAAGGGGTAAAAATAGTGGAAATCCTTTCGGGGGAGGGGGGGGCTAAATATGTGTATATTTTTAAAAGGGCACTGAAATCTTCTGTCGATACATAATTTTTCTTTGTTTGTCCAATTTTAAATTCTTGAAGAAGTTTAATGATAATTTTTATCTTGGATAACGGTTTAATGTGTTGACTTCTTGGGCGGCCGGGGAAAATCACTTGTGTGTGGGGGGGATTGTTATAACATGACATAACAACAACTGGAGTGCTACAGTCATCAATGACATCATCCAACACTGTTGAGAATATATATACTATAAAGAATATTATCTAATGCAATCGTTCCCTGTCCAAGAATCCTATAAATGATGGCCAAGTAGTTAAGATTCTTGGTGCAGCTGTTCTAAAAATAAAGAGAATAGTAAATTTCTGTGTGATCTACTTCATATTAAATTTTCGTTATTGATAGTATCGAGCACTGTGAAATCAAAACCAAGCCTAAGAGCAAAATTGCAATTTCAATATTTTAAAAACCAGTTCAATTAAGCTAAGCAATACAGGCCCCTACAATCTATAATATTAGTTTGCGAGGAAATCAATCCGAGCTTCTAGCTTCTACGTCAAAGTTGGTTTAATCTGCTAATTTTGTCACTCCAGGTCTCATGCTACTTCTTTTGAACCTCTGAGCATTAACTCCACTTAAATATCTATATAATTGTGAGGGCACGCTTAAGAGTTAAGAATTTAAAAGTAGACGAAAATGATGAAGCATCTGCTAGGTTTTATTAGAATTTTTCAGGATCGTGTATAATTTACTCGCTTGATTTTAATTACTTTATCTTGTGCTTCAAAGGTAGTGTGTCTCAAACTTATTGCAGACAATTCCAATATTTTTGTTAGTGCGAAAGTCTCCAAGATCTGTTAAATAAAGTTAACAATGAATGTATGCTAATCGGTGATTGGTATAAGCTTACTTCGATTTATATGATATTTTACCTTCTGAGCAAAGCGAAAACAATATATCAGATTACAATCTTTCAATTACAGTGGGTCAGTAGTCAAGAGTAAATGTAGATGAGTTTCTAGGTGTAAGTTTCTCCTATCGACGAAAAACTAATCTTTGCCGAACGTATTAAAGCAGTCACTTGTTAAATAAATAGCATCTGTGACATGATAAACAAGCGTAGAGATTAGAAACGGTCGTAAAACCGTGTAGTTATCACTTGTATACAGTGGAATATCCTATTGTTTCTTAGTAAGGGCCTTTATAGGAACAATGCAAAGAAATTTTTTTGTACTTTACATATATCTATAACGAGCAACTGCACGATGAGAATTCTACGAATACAAGATACTGCAGATTGTGCAAATCCTATAGGCCTAAGCTTCTTTACTCTAATTACGATACTACTCCAATATGCCAATTATATAAGTGTTTATCTGCAAATATGATAAATGTTTGTACTCTGAAGATTCTGTCTCTAAGGGTATGAGAGATAAGTTTAGGCGTAACCTTTCTCACGGTAGCTATCATACCAGACATTCGTTAACAACTTACTCTCTCGTTTCTTGCAAATGACGGCATGATTCTAATTATAATAAATACAAATAGCTATATTACAAATATATTACAAATAGTTTTGAATGTTGCTCCATATGAATTAGCATCACAATTACTGTACGTCGTAATTTAAGCTCTTACATTTTAATTTTGTTTTATTATATTTAAATGATCAAAGAAATTATTTCTCATGGACTCCTGACAATAAAATTGATCCTAAGCAAAAGCAGATTGTTATGTGGAGGCTAGAGGCAGCATTAGCAGAGGTTCTGTAGCGGTTAGAGGCAGCGTTAGCAGAGGTTCTGTAGCGGCTAGAGTCAGCATTAGCAGAGGTTCTGTAGCGGCTAGAGGCAGCATTAGTAGAGGTTCTGTAACGGTTAGAGGCAGCAATAGCAGAGGTTCTGTAGCGTTTAGAGGCAGCACTAGCAGAGGTTCTGTAACTCGACATTGCTACCGTGCTCTCATTCGTCTCACATGCAATCAGTGCTCCGTCGAAGATATTTGCAGACACCTCTGACGCTGTGATGATTAATGTCGTGTAAAATCAATCGCGCTACCGATAATTTTAAGAATAGGCTATAATTTCTAGTGATATTAGCAGTCTTTAATTAATTTGAAATTTTATCATCCTTATTTTAAGCAATTTATGAATTATAGGCCTAATTATATTTGAATATTCCTAAAGGTTTAAAGTGCGATATTAATTTAGCGTAGCATAGCCATCAAATTTTAGGTGAACATCGGTGCAAAACTATTTTTAAGGAGCATCCCATGACATTTTGCTATGTATGGTATTTTATTTCAGCATTCAATGTTAGTGCCTGTAGATTATTAAGAATTCTTGCTTACACCGCTCTTTTGCCGGCATCTAGTGCTCAAAATTAACTATGAGCTGCAGTTTGAAGGATATTCTCCGATTGACATGATCGACCCCATGTCTTAGCTCACATATCCTCCTTCTCTGTTTAAAAAATATAATCTATAAATTTGCTGGTAAAAATAACTTGTAAATCGTACTGAAATGAAATGAACAATCAGTTTCTGCTAGTCTATAAAATAGCAAGTCTACGGTATTCGTTCCTATGCAGTCTGATCCTGTATTTTACGAAAGAATATTCCATAGAACAATGATAAATACTTAAACCTATGACTTTATAGTTTTATCAAGTCTACACGTAACTCTTCGAGTTGTGTCCTCGTTGCGCTATTGAAGAATAGAGCAACCGCAAACCACACATGAGGCGATTAAACAAAGATTGAGGAAGGCATTTGAAAACAACATAAAAGACATTTTGCCAATCTACTATTTACATTACGGTAACGACAAATCACAGCCGTTTTAAGGAACAAGGAAAGAAAGCGAATGAAAGAAAGTAGGCTACCTGACTTAAAGGTTAAAATAAATCTGAACTTTAAGATACGTAGAGTACATAGGCCTATAGCTCAGCGTAAAAATGCAATAGTTAAAATTAGATTTAATTGTTATAGTACACATTGGCATAGTTTTCATTGAATTCTTCACTTCCTAATATCTATAGGCCTACATTATCAAGGACATTTCTAACATCATACGCAGCTAGAGTCCATCTGGTCTACATGTATTCTACATCGGCCGGCAAACAATCAATAGGCCTATGCAGTGCAGTAGTTCCATTCAGCTGTAGAATGAGAATAGTAATTGTCTTGAGTATTTTTTAAAAGTTTAAATCATTAGGATAGGTGGCGATGTATGAGCGCACAAGTGTAGGAAAATACCTTAGAATAGTTACGTTGCCGAATTTGCATAGAATGCTATCAAATTCGTAACTTGATAAATGATTTAAAATTGAGATGTTACTTGAGTAATACAGGTTAAGATAATTCGTGACGTGGACATTTGCTATTTTTACAGATTGTCTACAGTACGTATAATTTCTTCAAACAAATATATAAGAAGGTAGCGGTCTAATTTTCTCTTTCACAGTATGGATTCGTTTCAGTTTACGAGACAAAAGTCACGTGATCTCCTGATCTCCGCTGAGGACACGGGTAGAGCACTGAGGTCCGGTCTGGCGGAAGGCTCATCTCGAGCACTGGAGTCAGTCATGGATGCTCGGAGAGGAATATTCGATGGACTGACGTCGACATTTGATAAAGCTTTCAATATTGTAGGGCTTCCTGACGATGATAGTAAGGATATAGAACCTTTCACATCACAATGCCAGCAAAGTTCGTCAGAGACGGTTATAGATAGCAGTAGTCCTCATGGCAAGGAATCTTTGGTAGCAGCCACAGGGAAACAGAAACCAACAAAACCTCCACCACCTATTCACAGACAGAGCAGTTCAGATCTGGAGACGAATGGCTCCGTGAAGCCGCTCGGAAAGATGTCCAGACAAAATACTGCTCCGTCGGGATATGATGGGAATTCATATTTGCGTGAAAGAAATTCTCAGTTTATCACAGATGAATCAAACATAAAAGCTAATAACAACACGCGAAATAAAGCAGCTTTAGAAGACGACGACTCGGTATCTAGTAATCGTAGATACCATCAGTTAAATACTACCACTGCCGATGTTCATTATTCCAGTTATCCCAATCAACCACAAACATTATGCAATCAATATTCAGTGCTCGCCGGAAAACTGGACTCCATTCATAGTCCAACTTCATCCAGATCCTGTGGAGATTCATCCAGAACCCGTGAAGAATCATCTTATACGCAAAATATCACAAATCTTGCTTCAGAAATATATCAAACTTACTCCAACACGTCTGATGGTTGCACTGCAGCAGAAGACACCGGAAGTATTCCACCTCAGTCCTCTGGTGTCTCCACCCAGAGAAAGATTCATCCTCCCAAGGCTTCTCGAGGCGGAGGGGAGAGTGATGTGGAGTCCGAATCCACGGAAGGATGTGATGACGAGAGAAATGAGGATTTTGTGGATGAAGATCTTTCCAGTTCCGCTCAGGCAGCCACGTCGATGCTGACCTCTGACGACGGAAGAAGGGAAGAGGATCAGGAAGAAAGCGAAGATGTCAGTGGTCAGTCCTCAGCTCAGTGTCAGGAGTTCATGAGCAATTTTGTTCAAAAAATATTCGATTCCAGGTATGGATTTTGTGTCTGCTTGCTTAAATGAAATTATTCGTTTCATAATTATCAAATACTTAAAAAATGACAGTAGTTGGCGCATATGATTGTGTAAGCTTAAATTCAAGAGCTAGAAGAAGGCAAAATTTTTCTCAAATGTTGAGAAACTATATTCCTCGTAAGATTGGAAGTATTGCCGATCATTTACAGCGTGGACAGAATTTAAAGATTAGAAGTCACGAACGCATGGGAGTAAAATATTTAGGTGTCCTGAAAATGTAAAACGAATCTTGTGATGGAATAGAACGTGGGTTCGATTCTCAAGCCAAGTAATAATAACAATATCCCAACACTAGGCAAGGAATGATGTTTCCTTGTGCGTTATTTTCTAGCAAAAAACATTGATAATCAAGAACGAAAAGTTATTAAATGTTCGAGTTTACCTATGAGCTTTGCTTTGGCGCCTATCATAAATGAAAATTTACATCACATGTTTATATATACAGGGTGAGTAAAAAAAAGATTACACCTGCATAAAGTTTGAATATCTCAGGCTATTGTTAATACTTTCCAATAAAACTTTTACCAATTACTAAAGGAATAATTTCTAATTGGGCGGCCAATTTCATCCATTTCTGTGCATAGATTGGCCAGCTATGCAAGTTTCAGCAGAGCAACCCCCCATTTTTGAATGTACTGTAAATATAAATTATACTTAATTTTATTTTTATTTTGGCCCTGAAAAGGGCCGTTGTAGTGGTTCAGAAAGAACCAGTTGTATCTGCTAGCATTGCTGATTATTCGATATGCCTTCCTCCCGCTGCTAGCAGGACTGCAGTCGCTTTCGGGACGCTAGGACAGCCTTGATGATTCCAGCTTAGGGCACTCTCTCCCAGGTCGATTGTAGCACTTCCTGCAGTTCTGTCTTGTTTTTATTCTTCGGTTGGTGTTTCTGATAGAGATGCAGCATGCTTCCCCAGACATAATAATCCAGAGGATTTAGATCGGGAGAATTTGGAGGCCATTCATTCTTCTTAATGAAATCGGGGTTTCTCTCGCTGATCCATTCTAGTGCATGACGAGATGCATGAGCCGGAGCATCATCCTGCTGAAGATGAAAACATTTGGTAGAAGAGCATTGCAATCATCAAACAGTTCCGGAAGCAAAGTGTTGACGTAACACTGAGAGTTCACCTTTACCTTCTCGTCAATTAAATGCAATCTGTCCTTACCGTTGTAGCAAACGCCATTTTTAGGTAAAAATGGGGGGTTGGTCTGTTGAAACTTGCATAACTGGCCAATCTAGTGTATGTACCAAAATGGATGAAAATTGGCCACCATATCAGAAGTTAGTTCTTTAGTAATTGGTAATAGTTTTATTAGAAAATATTGAGAGTAGCCTGAGATAGTCAAACTCTTTTCAGGTGTAATCTTTTTTTTACTCACCCTGTATGTATATATATATATATATATATATATATATATATATATATATATATTATATATATATATTAAATAAACAGAAGACAGAGATGAGTGTATGCATTATATACCATGGACGTGCTGGCAGGCAGTGCACTAAGATATATATATATATACATGTATAAATATATATATATATATCTTATTGCACTATATATATATATATATATATATATATATATATATATATATATATATATACAGACGAAACGATCGAGAGTGTATATGTAATTCTCGTGTTATAACTTATAAGTGACCATGCATTGCAAGAAATCTGGAAGACAAAGGCAAACAATATCTTAAGCGTCATAACAATCCATTTCTTAAGCTAAAGGCTACATTAAGGTGTGCATGAGGCCTAGCCTTGTGATATTATTAACTTTTAAATCAGTGGTATGCTCCTTCTAAAGCATAAAAGCAAACTCTATGTAGAACAATGAACATACATGAACAGTGGACCTGCAATTTTCCAGACGTTAGAGAAAGATCTCTATATCTCTCTGCCTCTCTCTCTCTCTCTATTCTACCTCTCTGTTATTCTCTTACTCTAATTTTCTATTTCCAATTTACTTTACTTTTACTTTATTTAATTTTTAATTTTTACTTTATTTTACTTTTATTTTAGCTTTTTATTTTTATGTTCTGCCCATGCGCGAGCTGTAAAAAGTGAATTTATCATGTTGTTGTTGCTATTTTGTTTCGTTATTGCTATGTTTTCTATTAATTTAGGCCTACAATTACGTATATATCTACTGTTGGATATATAAATACAGTATCAAATCAAGAAAGACTCACCTTAAATTAATTATAATCATTTCTGTGTTTATTTCAGTGGACACGTTGAATTAACTGCGGCCGAAAAGGCCAGATTTGGCGAACTTTGTCAGGCAAGTAAAGTAATTACATTGCGGTATATTATTTTTCTTTTTCGCTTAGGATGGAAGCCTTAAAGAATTAATTCTAATTCTACAATTTACTGCTAATAAATATGGTGCATCTGCTTCGTGGTTATTTTCTGTGACAAAATACTACTCTTCCGATGCTGTCCTCTTTGGCTATTGCAACCGCTTGATTTTAAGGACTCTTACTAAGTTTATTCTATTGAAGCCAATCATTGAGGGGAGAAGGTGGGCCAAATCGAATTTATACTGGAGCACAAGTCTTTAGACTAGATTTCGCTAATTAATTTTGCAAACAAGTGGCATGTTTCATACTACAACATATTGCAGGCGACAGCAGGTTCTATGCTACAACATACTCAATGCGACAATATGTTCCTTGCTGCACATGTTATATGCTACAACATGTTACATGCTAGAACTTGTTCGTTGCTACAAAATGTTATAGACTCTGTGCTACAAAATGTTATATGATAGAACATATTCTATGCTACAAAATGTTAAATGCTACACACAACATGTCATATGCTAAGCAGAAACATGCTCCATGCTACAACATGTTCAGAAGAAAATATGTTTTATTACACAAAGTTTCACAAAATTCACAGAGCAATCACATCAATGAACGTGGGCCAAATAAAATTAAATAAGCTTTATCAGAATCAGTCATAAGTGCAAAACGTCCTGTAATAATAATAACAATAATAAAGGTTTAACGTCCGTTTCCTCATCCAGGGATGATGTCAGGGACGTCAGTGCAAAATAAAACAACAAAAAATGTGCATAAGAATTAAGTAAAAAGCGAGGCCATCAAACAGGACGCAAGGCGTCCTATCCGGTTGAACACCCAGTTTTCACTCCAGTATAGTTTTTCGGCAAAGGACTCTGAGAGAGCCCAAGTCGTTTACAAGTAATTGTACACAACCATTTTTATAGATTAATAAAATTTAAAATATCTGCATTAAGCTTTCTAAATAATCATCAAATGTTTCATGCTACAAATGTTCCTTGCTACAACATGTTCCTTGCTACAACATGTTATATGCTAAAACCTGTTACATGCAACAATATGTTCTATACTACAACATATTCCAGGCGTCAATAAAATGTTCTATATTAAACCTAAGTATAGCCGTTGACCAATTAGTCTTCCGAGGTGGTTATGATTTAAGTCGTCTTCCTTGTTTGCACTAACTTTGTATGCAATTAGAATATTCTCATTTTCCTGACCATATCTAATTCGTAATATTCTACTATTTAAATTTAATTTCAGAATCCGAACGGTCGATTGTGGTTTGCTCGTTGCATCAATGGTCAGGTTGGTGCTGTACATTCTTTCTCTTTCTTTATACAGATCACTTCTCAATTTTAACAAGTACACACACAATCTCACACTTTCTACCTATTTTTTTTCTCTCTCTCTCTCTCTTTCGCTATCCATGCATCTCTCTCCCTTTCTTTTTTCTTGATCTTATCTAGTCTCTCAATCTTCATCTCTCTCTCTCTCTCTCTCTCTCTCTCTCTCTCTCTCTCTTTGTATCGAATTTATCAATCTATTGACCTATCTATGTTCTATTCTGTAACTAGAAGTAACTAGTCATTCCAACATTCAATCAGGCTAATTTCGAGTTAATTCAATTTCAAAGCGATAATATTATTAATTTATAGACTCGCTCTACTCTGCTATCTTTCATTGACTTGAATAACCAGTACAATAACCATGAATATCTCATTTGTGGTTGGAAAATTTTGTCGCGAGGAACGGGACATTAAATTTTTATTGATTGATTGGTTGAAATCTTCTACTAGGTTTTGTAATTCTTTTCCATATGATTGAATCCCATATTCGGAGACTGGTAAACAGCTCCGGCGCAAAAAATACTGCATTGATTCACACAAAGTAAACAGTATAACAGTAAAGGTGGAGCCTAAAATCTGCTCTAATCAGAGCGTGTCAACCGCGTCGAGTTTGACGTGTCCCGTTGGTATCAGAGTTCAGGATAGCCACGGGTTCAAAGAGAGCAACGGAAGTCTTTAATTATCATAGAGGTCGCGTTGTTGTTGTAGCGGAAAGTCGTTCTGATAGCATCTGCTTAGAAATTAGAGCAAAAGCCTGCTTTAGCCTGATATTGTGTTAAAACGATATTAGTTTTTTTTCAAATAAATCTACTTTTTAATTTGGCAGATATTTTGAATGATCTAGATCCTATACAAATTCTGCTGCATTTGAGTATGCTATACATGTGCAAAGGTTTTGAGCATAACGAGATTTTAATATTTGCAACAATTTATATATCTAATGCATGCCTATAAATCAAAACTCTAGTAAGTTATAAAGCTAAAGCTCTATCGTAGCCATAGTGGGGCTTAAATTTCTTCAGAAAATGTGTGGTATCGAACTCTTTAAAATATCAACCACCCTACAGCTTAATTTTTTGCATCTATTCTTCACTTTAGATTCAAAGGAGCAGTAGGACTATATATCTTGTCTTTTCTTCGCATTTTTGTTTTGGATTGCGAAATAATACTGCACTGATTCAATCTCCCGATATATGCGTATACGTTCGCATGCCCTTATGTTAGTGTTTGTGTGTCCCTGTGTGAGTGTCTGTGTCTTCGTATGAGTGACTTTGTGTTATTTTGTGAGTTTTTCATTATTTTCAGTGACTACCAGTTTTCGCAAATATCCAGGGCTAGGAACGGAAATTATTTTTTTCAGTAATCTTGTTCTTCACCTATTTAAAGAAATCTTGCAAAAAGCCCTGAATGCAATAAAACTGTTCACGAAATCATATCTGATGAATATCTAAGCGTTTCTTCACTTGTTTGATATTCATAAAGCACTTCAGAACGTCGATGAGAGTAAAAGCTTAAAACGTGTCAGTTCAATTAAGTTAAGTAACCACGCTCGGCAGGTTCTGCACCTGAAGCGCGAAACGATCTTAAAATATCTCGAGTAAAATAAGCGATAATTTCTGCTGGTGAAACTTGTTCCAGATCTTCATTGTGCAGATGCCGACAGACTCGTACGTTTACTCTTGTTTCGCGCATCATGAACTTGAATAATCTTTCCAAGTGACTATTTACTTTTGTCTTTACATTTAGCCCATAATTCATTTTTTAAATTTATTTGGACAATAGTCGCGAGACTGGCGATAAGAAAATTTATAGAAACTTCCTTTAGCATGAAAGATTCCCCTGAAGTACCTTACTGTATATACTCATTTATTTTCCTTGTACGTGTGTGTGTTTCTGTGCATGTGCGTATTTGTAACTTTGCATTAGTGTATAGTGTACTTGTAAAACAGTTATGCAAATGCTTGTGCATTTGTTACGAAATTATAACTTTAATATCAAAAGTCCTTATAACATAACATAACAACAAATAGAGTGCTACAGTCATCAATGACAACATCGAGCACTATTGAGACAAAATCAAGCCGGCGAGCAAAAAAGAAGGTCAATAAACGGTGCAAATTCCAAAATCCAGAAAATCAGTCCAAAGATAATAATTTATTTATTTATTATGGTGTCGGTTTATCAATGAAATTGATTATGGTTTAGTTATATAAATCACGTCCCTATCTTATGAATTTAAATTCAGATTCTTTGAAAACAACTATGCTATGCCTACTTAGTATTTGGCAATCATCAATAGTAAAGTAACGAATATAATAAATGAAATTTTAGTCAGATAAATCAAAATAAATGGCAGGCAGTGTACCAATATCCTGAAGAAAATTAAATATTTTTGTCGATTTTCTGCTTTAAGCTCAAATCGGAGTTGAATTGCTTCTATATTTGCAGACTCCAGTTTCAATGTAGAAAATGTGGAAATAAAGTCTGGTAAATTTCTCTTGGTTAGTGAAGTAGGTTGGTTGATTGGAGAGGAATAAAGGCTCGTAAGCTTCACGATCGATTCTACGTCGAGAGTTCCACTTCATTTCAACGATGCTTTGAATTGTTCTGCCAAATTGCTGCCTGTGTAATTGTTTCTTTACAATTTAAAATTCATTCTCTCCTTTTATCGTCGAAGAACTCGTATTACTCGTAGATTACTATACTAATTACAATATTTGGAATATACTAATACTAATAATAATAATCGCAATAATTGTTATAACTGTTGAAAAAGTAGATATAGGATTTAAGTTTGACATGCCTGGATATTCGTGCTAAAAAATGAATTTCTTAATCTACATGGGCAAAATCTAATACTTTGAGCTGTCGGTCTCCATCTCTAATTTATATATATATATATATATATATATATATAGGCCTATAAATACCTATATATAGATATATGTAGGGCCTATAAATACCTATATATAGACTATATATATATAGGTAGACATGTAGGCCTATATATATATATATATATACATGTATATATAGGCCTATAAATACCTATATATAGACATGTAGGCCTATATATATATATATATACATGTATATATAGGCCTATAAATACCTATATATAGATATGTAGGCCTATATATATATATATATATACATGTATATATAGGCCTATAAATACCTATATATAGACATGTAGGCCTATATATATATATATATATACATGTATATATAGGCCTATAAATACCTATATATAGACATGTAGGCCTATATATATATATATATATACATGTATATATAGGCCTATAAATACCTATATATAGACATGTAGGCCTATATATATATATATATATACATGTATATATAGGCCTATAAATACCTATATATAGACATGTAGGCCTATATATATATATATATACATGTATATATAGGCCTATAAATACCTATATATAGACATGTAGGCCTATATATATATATATATACATGTATATATAGGCCTATAAATACCTATATATAGATATGTAGGCCTATATATATATATATATATACATGTATATATAGGCCTATAAATACCTATATATAGACATGTAGGCCTATATATATATATATATATACATGTATATATAGGCCTATAAATCCCTATATATAGACATGTAGGCCTATATATATATATATATACATGTATATATAGGCCTATAAATACCTATATATAGACATGTAGGCCTATATATATATATATATACATGTATATATAGGCCTATAAATACCTATATATAGACATGTAGGCCTATATATATATATATATACATGTATATATAGGCCTATAAATACCTATATATAGATATGTAGGCCTATATATATATATATATATACATGTATATATAGGCCTATAAATACCTATATATAGACATGTAGGCCTATATATATATATATATATACATGTATATATAGGCCTATAAAAACCTATATATAGACATGTAGGCCTATATATATATATATATATACATGTATATATAGGCCTATAAATACCTATATATAGACATGTAGGCCTATATAT
>CAJHZI010000603.1:0-167008 GCA_905160935.1 Enchytraeus crypticus
TATATATATATATATATATATATATATATATATATATATATATATATATATATATATATATATAAAGAATGCTTTTCAGACGAAGAGACTATATCCCTGATATCTGTCGCAGAGATCTCTATTTTGCTCTTATTCATTCAAGAACTAAATTTAAAATTAAAAAATTTAAAATTAAAAAAAAATTAAATTTTATTAAAAAAATTTTAAACAAATTTTAACATTTTTAATTTAAAAAAATTTTTTTTTTAAATTAAAAATTAAAAAGTTATTGAAATTTATGGCAAATCTCTTAATCATCTCTTAGGCTCCTACGTCCACTTCATGTCTCTTGCAATAGAGTTTTAAGAACATTGCAAGGTCGAAATAAATATTATAATGTGAATAACCTATATTTAAACTATAAAACTTTACCAAATCAACTACTCTATAAACTATCTATTTGTAAACTAGTTTATAAGTGTCTGAATTATGATGGTTTAATGTCAACGGTTGTCAGAGATATATTCAATGCTCTACAGCTATCTCACCCCTATAATACCAGGCTGTCAAATACAAACTATATATATTCTAATGCCAACTCTGCCTATTTTAAATCTTATATTTATGACTGTGTCTTCGAATGGAACAAAATTCCTATTGATATTCATAACTCTCACTCACTAAAACTGTTTATAACTAACTTCAAAAATTATCTTAGTTTATTGCTTGAGTAGTGTTTGTTACAGGTAATTTTGTTTTTTCCATATCTTTGTTGGTATGTCTTATAATTTCATGCCTAAACGTTCAACTTTTGGGTATATGAAAATTTCTACTTAGTACTAGGTGCATATGAGATTATTTGAATATGGATTTCTGTTTATGTTTATGTAAATATGTTTATTTGCATGTATGTGCATTTTTATGCATATTTATGTGCACACTGCTTCTATTCTTTGAGTTGATTTGCTTTGTTGTTTTTAGTTAATATTCATATTTGAGTTGATTTGCTTTTTCAATTTTAGTTTGCATATTCATGTTTTAGTTTGCATTTTTATGCATGCATGATGGGTGATCAACTAGATAGGTTTTTAGACCTCCTTGACGGCCTAGTGTGTGTACATATTTGAGTGTATTTTTGAAATTTTTGAAAAATAAACAGAGTTCTCATATATATATATATATATATATATATATATATAACATTATATATATATATATATACATGTATATGTGTACTGTATATCTACAGTATATATATATATATATATATATATATATATATATATCGAAGTCGTATATTATAGTCATGTGTACTAGTGTCTAATATATGTATGTGTGTGTATATATATATATATATATATATATATATATATATATATGTAAACCTATGTAATATATACATATATACATACATATATATATATATATATATATATATATATAGATACAGACTGGGGCAAAAAAAATAATCCCCTAGCGAGATCTCAATAACTTTCTGGAAACTCAAAATTTCTCTACGAAATTTGCGGAGCGTCTAGAAGAGGTATTTCTGCGTATATCCTGAAAATTTTATGAAAATCTATTGAGCAGGAAAAATATTACAGCGTTTCTACGATAAAATTGCAAAATCAGTTTTAACAAGGATTTTTTTGCCAAAAGTCTTAATAACTTGGACAAAACTCAAAATAATTTTACAAAATTCGCGGAGCCTCCAGAGGAGGAATTTCTACACATATCCTGCAAATTTGGTGAAAATATATTGAGAAGTAACAAAAATACAGCGTTTCTTCGAAAATAAAATTAAAATCAATTTTAACACGGCTTGTTTTAAACAAAGGTACCGGACATTTTCTTCAAAATTTGGGAATAATTTTAACATAAGAACGAATTTTAAGCATCACTTATTGCAGTAGCTAACAAGGTAGTGCAGGCTTGCACTCTACCGCTTAAGTAAACGGCCCTTTTCAGGCTCGTTATTTTCTTTAAAAGAAACGACTGACATTTCGAAAAGCCTTGTTAAAATTGATTTTAGCACTTTTCTCGTAGAAATGCTGTAATTTCGTTACTAATGAAAATAGTTTCATCAAATTTTCAGGATATATGCAGAAATTCCTCCTCTAGAAGCTTCGAAAATTTCGTATAGATATTTTGAATTTTCTTTAGGTTATTGAGATTTCGCTAGGGGATTATTATTTTTGCCCCAGTTTGTATATATATATATATATATATATATATATATATATGTATGTATGTATGTATATATATATATATATATATATTATATAATTAAATATATACTATATACATATACTGTATATAGTATATATATATATATATATATATTTATATTTATATTTATATATATATATATATATATAAGGTATATATATATATATTATTATATATACCTTAAATGAAATAAATTCTTTTTTATGCGAGGGCGGTGGTTTGCTAAAGGATGTAATATAAGGAAGAATGCAAGAGAAAAGAGTTAGAGAAAAACCAAGGCATGGGATGTTGGATGATCTGATAACAAATTCATATACTGTAGATGAACATATAAATCAATTAGCTAAAAAAATTAATTCTTTGAATTCAATGCTATTCAATCGAAAAAATTCTTACCCATTAATTGTCGCTTAATGTTATTTCACGCACTTATTTATTCACGTGTTAGTTATGGTATTGAAATATACGGCAATACTAGTCGATCGATGTTGCATCCATTGCATGTTGCAATGAATATGGTACTAAGAAATCTTCAAGAGCAAAATAAATTTTGCAATGTTAAAGAATTACATCAAAATTTTAATGTACTTCCTGTTAATTTATTATTTAAATTAGCAATTGGTAAACTAATATACAAATATATTCAATCTGATAGCAATAGGCCTGCTTCCAATATTAATAAAGAACATTTTGTCAACAGAACTGCCAATCATGAGTATGAGACTAGACTGTCACAAACTAACTATTTGTATTTTCATTACAATGTTAAAATTTTTAACTCGATTACTTTTCCTAGTGTTCAAATATGGAATAGCGTACCCGATTCCATAAAATCGGCTAAAAATGTATATAATTTTAGTATCCTATATAAATCTTTTTTATTCAAGAACTGGTAAGCTATTCTGATAGAAGCAAAAATGACTAAAGTATATATATATATATATATATATATATATATATATATATATATATATATATATATGTATATATATATATATGTATGTGTGTATGTCTGTGTATATATGTATATATATATGTATATATATATATGTGTGTATTTCTGAATTTCTTGGTATGGACTGCAATGCATGTTCATTTTAAGTTGATTACTGATTAGTTATATAACTAAAACAAACGTACGTAATATTTTATGATTTTGTATATGCTGGTGTTTTAAATTTTATTCGTGAATAGGTTTTAGTGTATTAAGATACTTTTTCCTGATAATGTGTAGGGGAATTTCGAAGTAAGTAATATTAGGCTTAGATTGAATGTCTTGTTTGCCATAAACTTTTAACTGCTTTATATGATTTTAATTTGTTATATGTGTTAAGGGCACATGTTGGTGCCTTCGTGGCCTTTGTGTCCTTTTACACTTTGTCTCCATGTATTTCTGGTATGCGGTTTTACCGGAGTGGGATGGACGTGATTCAATTAAATTCAAAGCACTTTCCCTTACCATATCGGCGACTAGCTAGATAGAGCAATGCTCTCACTAGGGACCGATTGAATGGTATAGGGGTTGTTTTAATTTTGCATCATTGATTATGTTGTAATCATGCACTTTTATTTCTCTTTTTGTACACTTTGTATGTATGTGACTTCACACTGCTGTTTGTTGTCGAAATAAACATATCTCTCTCTCTCTCTCTCACTATAGATCTATAGAGATGAAAAGAAAAGCTGAGGATAAACTTAGTTTCAAGAGTTAGGTCCATATGCCATGGACCTACCTGATCATTAAGCAGTGCCCTATAAGAAGATCACTTGTATCTTTAAATCATACTGTTAGAAAACGTTGCTTCCCTGCTCTCTAGCCCGCAGTAGCGGTGCGTCCACTCCAATCCCGTGCTTAAAAAGCTTTCCACCTCCTTAAATCTCCAGTGAACGCGTGGATATTGATCACTGTGCGCGGAACATTATGTATTGATTTTAAACAGAGACTCGGCTGTGAGACGCAAGCCGGGTTGTATCAGCTGAACTAACAGAGTTTGTATGTTTGTATGCTGGTCACGATACCATGTACTGCGATGCTGAGCTGATGAAAATTTAGCGAATTGCTGAATTCCCATAGCTTCAACTTTTCAAGTGCCCAGTAAGATATAGAAATAAAACCTAAAGGCAGTATTGACTATTGAAGCTATTGCTATGAGAATTTTCTATCTTCATAATTTCTATTGAATTGCAGCTAAATATAAATGAACAATACGAGAGGCAGATATGAAATGTTGTGGTGCTGCCACAATAACTCTGGTTCCTAAGGCTCCTCGAAAATCATTTCTAATGTTTCTCTCTGAGCTTTCCTAATATCCATGAGTTTCACTCCGCTAGTTTCTTCCTTGAATTTATTACCAGGATTTTATCTCGCACCGTTTATTGACCATCCGCATGCTGCTCATCGGTTTTTGATTGGTTCCATAATGCTCAATGCTATCTTGGAGAACATGAGCACTCTAATCGTAGTTTTGTTGTCGTGGAAACTCCACTCTAGAGACCCGGCTGTACGCTTAGTTTGACATTAGAATCCTCACAGTGTATCCTGCCATACTGCACGACCACAGCACATCGCCGCCATGATGAGCTTGACTATGGCACACCAGGGGATGACGATAATGTGGATCCTGCTATCAGCGGTTCTGCCTGTACATGTAAGTAAGACTTCATAGTGAGCCCGCAAGCAGTAAGACATCGCAAGTAAACGAGAATACTAAAGATTTGATTTAAAGTACGAACTAGACTCGCCAGAGAGAGAGAGAGAGAGAGAGAGAGAGAGAGAGAGGAGAGAGAGAGAGACAGAAAGAGAGAGAGATAGAGAGAGATAGAGAAGACGGGAAGGTAGAGAGATGGAGAAATGGAGAGAGAGAAGGGAAGAGAGAGGGATGGAGAGAGAGAGAGAAAGAGAGAGAGAGAGATGGGAAGAGAGATGAAGCGAGAGATAGAGAGAGAGAGAGAGAGAGAGAGAGAGAGAAAGCGAGAGAGAGATGGAGAGAGAGAGAGATAACTTACGCAGTAGTTGTCGATGACGCGAGGCTGCTGATATATCGAATGTACCTTTTCAAGTACACTGACTATTACATGTGTACGTGTGAAGTGTGTGTGTATCAGCTGTACACGTATCATATGTACACGTATCTGATGTGTAAGTATCAGATGTACACGTATCAGATGTATGCGTATCAGATGTGTAAGTATCAGATGTACATGTATCAGAAGTACATGTATCAGAAGTATATGTATCAGATGTACACGTATCAGATGTACACGTATCAGATGTACATGTATCAGATGTACAGGTTTCAGATGTACACGTATCAGATGTATACGTATCAGATGTACACGTATCAGATGTACATGTATCAGATGTACACCTATCAGATGTACACGTATCAAGTGTACACGTATATAGTGTGCAATATTTACTCAACAATATTGAAGATTCTCGATAACAGAGACAAACATGTCGAATAGCTTTGCTAACACGCGCTCTTGTATTGCTATCCTCGTCTGCTTTGCGCACTGAATAGAGTATCTTATATTTTATAATTCGTTAATTTTTGTCGTGTGTTATTTTCTATCATTCAACTCTACTTTAATTTACAAATTTTAATTGGTTTCCCAACACTGTTAAAGGGCTATGTAACATTTGCTGGTAGAATAATCTCGTGTCTAAGTTGTTCACTCTGTGCGCTCCATTAAATATATGGGATAAGCCGGTCGTATGCTAGACATGTAGTTGTTCGGCTGCGAATCAGTAGGTACAGGGTTCAAATCCAGTATCCTCCCGGCACTTATATGCTTTGGAGAAGCGAAAATTGCAGTAAACTGCCTTTAGCTCTTTAGCTTATCTATTGTAAGTATAACATGAAGATATATTTAGTTACGATGCAAATTGTCACAAGATAACGAAATCTTACGAAGTTAAAATTCAATTAAAAATTCATTAACATTTAGTAGAGTGTATTGAAATTTAAGGAAGACTTATGGCCTGGCTAACTTCTAAGACTTATTTTACCTCTCTCACACTCTCTACTTCTCTCTCTCTCTCTCTCTTAGTGCACTGCCTACTGGCAGGTCCATGGTACATAACGCCTCCACTCTTCTATGTCTTCCGCCTTCCTCTTCATTTCCACATATGACTGGGTCTTTAAATCATCTAACATACCTAATCTCGGCCTGCCCCTGCCTCTTTTTCCTTCCATTCTACCTTCTATGACCTCTTTTAATAGACCTTCCCCCCGTAGAATGTGTCCTATCCATCTCTTCTTCCTATTTCTTAATACATTTATCAACTGTCTATCTGTGCCAACGCTCTCCAGGACTTCCTCATTTGTAACCTTTTGGGTCCAGCTAATCCTCTCCATTCTTCTCCAAATCCACATTTCCAATGCCTTCAGTTTCCTCATATCTTCCTTCCTTAAGGTCCATGTTTCACATCCATACAATAGCGTGGTCCAAACCAAAGTTTTCACTATCTTTATCTTTATGTCTTTCTTTAGACTTTTTGTTAATAGTTCTTTTCTACTACCAAAGGCCGCTTTGCTTGTGCAATCCTACTGCATATTTCTGTCTCACATTTCCCATCGTCGGTTATAGTATGACCCAAATATTTGAAACTCCTTACCTGTTCCAATTTCGTACCATTTATTGTGATATTAACTTCACCTTATTATTGGACACTCTCATAACCTTGGTCTTTTTTATATTAATCTTCATGCCATATCTTAGGGCCGTATCATTCAGCCTATCCATTATCTTCTGCAATCCAATCTCGCTGCCCGCTACCATTCCTTGGTCATCTGCAAATCGTACATCTTGTAACAAATTCCCTCCTACTTTTATTCCTTCTTTCAAGTCTTCCATGGCTTCCTCCATCATTGCCTCGGCGTAAATGTTAAACAGCAGCGGCGAAATGCTGCAACCTTGTCTTACTCCACGTCCTATTTCACCTTCTTCCGAGAATTCTTGTTGGATTTTGATTACTGCTCTTTAATTCATGTACAAGTTCAAAATTATTCTTCTATCTCTCCAGTCAATTCCTGTTATTTTTAAGATATTCATCATCGTTATCCAATCAATGCTGTCAAAGGCCTTCTCGAAGTCTACAAAGCATACAAAAACGTCATTTCCATATTCTAAGCTTCTTTCGCAAAGAACCCGCATTACTCCTATTGCTTCTCTTGCGCCGCTTCCTTTCCTAAAACCAAATTGTGTCTTCATCTCTGCTTTCGACTGAATGCGATTATTTACTATCTTTAATAAGATCTTCGATTCATGAGGTATTAAGCTGATTGTTCTGAAATCCGAACACTCCACAGCAATGGCTTTTTTGGGAATTGGAATCATCACTGACTTGGTAAAGTTGTCTGGCCAAATACCTGTACTGTACACTTCCATACATACCTCCATTAACTTTTTGAGTGTTTCTCCTTTCAACATTTTCAAGAATTCTGCTGGGATTTCATCTATTCCGGCTGCCTTCCCATTCCTCATACTGTTAATTGCAGAATAAATTTCCTCCTTCATTAAGTCGGGGCCCCTTTTATCGTCTTCTACGATATTCTCTTCTTCTATTTTAAAATCCTCTTGAACTGGTTTCCCAGCCTTATCATGCAATTCCTCTACATATTCTCTCCATCTTTCTTTTACTTCTTCCAGCTCTGTCTTCAATTCCCCATCTTCACCCATTATACTAATGTTCTTTACTTCTATATAAGTGTATATCTAGTATTCCGTGAATCAAAACACTGGTAAATTCAAGTTTTATTGTCTCGGCTATTGGTTTCGATTTGAAAGGTTTCTAACTACTTTTCTAACTACTTACCTAACTACTTCAGTGATAAAAGTTTTAGATATTATTTCTGACTAGCCAAATTCTAAGACCGACCATTGGTAACATGCTAGAGCGGCCTCCACCAGTCTGCATCTTTATTGTAGAAATACTGGTACGAATATGCTTAGAATGGAACACAGTTTAACGACTCATGGGAGTTTTCTCGTGAATTTCTTCCTTATCTCCCGTTAGTGGTTTCAAAGCGTCATCTTCTGGACAAGTTACTAGGCTATTCTATTACATGCGTATAGACTCTTATTGGAAATGAAGAGGAGAGCTGATGACAGAGAAGAGTGGAGGCTTTATATGCCTTGGACCTGTTAGTAGGTAGTGCACTAAGAGAGAGAGAGAGAGAGAGAGAGAGAGAGAGAGAGAGAGGCTCTTATATCATTGGAGCGGCCCCGTTTAGTAGCTCTTTTTTTTCTCTCTCTCTCTCCCTTTTTCTCTCTTTCTCTAGCACAGTTTTTGTAAATCATTTTGTGCGCATGATTTGGTGATGGTGGTTATGTACCACCTGAAAACGTGACCAAGACGTAATCTTGGTATAATGAAATGGATAAAGTGGCACATGGCCTGGTGGTAGAATGTCCGCCTATTGCCGCCTATTGTAAGAGAGGTCGCGAGTTCGAGACAGCGTCGCGACGCGAGTTTTCCTTTTTCGGATTGGCTCATAAGACCCAGTTGTATATACATGTATAATACATATATGTGGTCTAAATCCTGCACTGCAGATTGCTACAGATACTAAACCAAACATAAAATAACAAATCTTCCATCAAGTTTGATTGTTCGCGAATCAATTTACATCCGTGCTTGTGTAATATCTTAACGTTGATTGTGGTTTGCTCAGAGAGTGTACAACAAGAGAGTGTATGATAACAACTTTACGTACTCCTCTTAACGTTGATTGTGATTTGTTCAGAGAGTGCCCAACAAGAGAGTGTACGAGAACAACTTTAAGTACACCTCTTAACGTTTTTTGTGATTTGTTCAGAGAGTTCATAACAAGAGAGTGTCGGAGGTAACTCTGCTTAACTTGGTTCAGTTCTTTTCCCTCGCTCTCTTCGAATGCAACGAGTCGGATGACTACGGACCAGCCAAGACTCTCATGAACATGTGCTTCACCTTCTACGCGGAAGGTCTGATAATGAATGCCTTTCATGTACTTAATGCTGAGTATTACCTGGGTATTATTGTCTAAAATTAACGCTAATTTTTATATTTAATAAGTTTTGGATTGGGGCTATGAACAATGGACCTATGCGTACATTTTCACAAGCTGTATCGTATTCACTCGCGTATATTCATCTCAAATGAAAGGTGTCCTCAGATCAGAAACAGGAGAACACAGTTGATCTTCATGCAGTTAGAGTAATGAAGCCAAAAACTTTATTTGATAAAACTTAGACAAAACAAAGTTCAATCGTTTAGTGTAACTTCGTTTTTCTAAATGTTAATACTAACTTTATATCATCTACAAGTTGACAACTGGCTTGAAGCTCCTAAAACCTTTATGCTAGAAATTAAATATTTTATTTTTCATTACCATGCAGTCTCATCATTACAAAATTTAAGTTTACTACTTCAAGAAGTAAAAGTATGAATGCAGTAAAGTAGTGGCAAAGTAGTATGCTACATTACAAAGTAATATCTTCAAAAAGCTATGCCTTATCCCTACATTATATAGCATGTAGCTTGGGAAAATCTGACTTTTTGAAGTGGCTTCCAATTACAAAATATATCAGACCTTCTTCAGTTTCCTTCAGTTCCTCCTCCTTTCAGACCTCCTTCTTCAGTTCAGGCTACCTAGTAGCCTCTTACGACACGAGCAATTAACGGTTGGTCACTAATTTAGTGTCCTATTCACAACACGGGAACTCTAGAGATAATTCTTAGTATATTTGTATTTGCTGTATCTATTGATTAGATGCTCGAGGACAGAGGCAGCTTCTGTACGGTCTGCTGAAGGAGCAGGCAATCTGGCAGTCGCAGAGGTTCTGGAACGCTGCCTTCTTCTACGCCGTGCAGCATGAACGAGCAACAAGACCCGTGGCTACCAGGTAAACCGTCGACACAACTAAACTGAACCCTCAAAAATAGAAAAATAGGAAGATATTGTTAAATACAAGTAGATGCACGTATAACATAGGAAAGTTGTACGTACGTTAATACTATAAATTAATGGTTGTAGTTGTGAGTTAATAGCAATAGACGAATCTTTCAAAGTCAAAGCATTTTTCGTAGGCTAAAGACTCATATTATGCATGTTGTATAATGACACTGATCTACGAATTGGAAGTCAGTGAGTTTCTAGTTGTAGGTCTGACTATTTTATCTTGCTGAATATGCACGTGTATACGAATTATTTAGTACAAAAAAATGAGCATACAGGGAGAATATTGAATTACCAGTGCTACTGTAAAATAAATTATACTTTGCAGCTGATATATTTAGCACTATTTTATATTTTTAGTGAAGAACAGTTTCAAACGAGAGACGAAGATATGAATTTTCAGGAAAACATCATGTTTGGCCAGCTCGGGTTTTGCATTTTTTCTCGTTTTCTTTAGCTTAATCATTTTTAATTTTTTTTTGTTTGCATAGTTACACACACGACATACCGCATGTGCTATATAGTTTCCTTGCTTGGTTTCAGTTTTTGTAGTTTTCGTTATTTCCTCCATTCCTCTCCATGGTTATTAGTAATCTTTGCCTTTTGTTGGCGCATCAATTGCAGCCGGCGCGGACTTAAGAATAATCTTCCAACACCCTCGGGATTTTTTCTTTCAAAGCTGTCAACACTCGGTCTTCCAAGGTGGTCGCCCACAAGGTACTAACCGGCGCGAGGGAGCTTAACTTCGTTCAACTGACGCGCAGCTTAACCGAGTGCGCTAATCCCGCCCCCCAAATCTGCTAAGTTGCTTTGCTAATTTCGATAACCTATCTTTACTCTTCGTTGCAAAGTTTATTATTAAGTCATTTTACTGAGTAGTACTCAAACTTTAATGTTAAATCAAGTTTGACCTGGTCTTTCGGGGGACATCAAGTATATTAATTGTTTGTGATTTTTCCTCATCAAGAGGCTTAAAATTGACGACTGGACGCAGCATTGAAGTTCTGGTGTAATGACTGCGATGCACAACTATAATTAGGCCTACAGATCTCACAAAGAATATCTCTGTAGGTTACTTACAATCAGCGGCAATTTTATGCAAATTGGTTATTCGTTTTATTATTAACGATACACTTGATTATTGTTTACTGACATTAATGTCCTAAATGATAACTATGACAAAAAACTAAAAGCTAATGTTAGCGTCAGTTTCCTCACTCGAATGCGATGTCAGTGACGGGTGAGCCCAGGATTTAAACTCTGTAAATAAGTGAGTGCCGGTATTAAATTGTACATACCATCGCTTTCGGACAAGGAAGGAGACGTTAATCAGCAAGGGTTAACATCTAGAAAACTGCTAGACATTTATTTATTTATATTTCAGTTAAGCGTGTACATCTATGTGGTACTGACCTTCATGTATCTACATGTATGTAGCATATATGTGGTACTCATCGTCATATACATGTATCTACATGCATGTAGCATGTATGTGGTACTCATCTTTATGTATCTAGGCATATATGTATGTACACGTATGGGGTACTCATCTTCATGTATCAACATGTACATGTATGTAGCATGTATGTAGTACTCATCATCATGTATTTACATGTACATGTATGTAGCATGTATGTGGTACTCACCTTCATGTACATGTATCTACATGTATGTAGCATGTATGTAGGTCTGGTACTCATGTTGATATAATCTAATACTCTAACGTCCGGTATTATATTTCTAGAACATTCACCTGCAACATGAGATCACTCGGTGTGTCTAAGGAGCACTGCTTGGACTTCCTCAGAAAGCAGTCTACTATCGCTAACTTATCGACAGGTAACATTATAGCATTTTGTATTAAGATGGTCCATATAAAATTATTTTTATTAGAAATTAAACAATCTTGAACTAGATTATAATTGTCAACTAGCTTGGAGGGCCTACATAGTTAGTCATTGTCAATCATTGATAATTTCATTTTTATTGAGAAAATAAACAGCGTTACTCTCTTTCTCTCAAACCTTCTCTCATTAATTGTTTGTTGCAAGAAATAAAACGGTAGTTTACAAGTAGATGCAGTCTTTGAATTGGTACTGCTTAATTCTGTAATTTGTACTAATTGAATTAAGGTAGCAGCAGTTAGTAACATGACCGGATAGGTGTTTGACCGCGGATCAGGCGCAAAAGGCAAACCACCTCGAACCCGCCCTCCTTCTTTGAATTATTTTAACCCTCTGAATTATTTTAACCCTCTTAATGGCAAGTGATAGATGCTGTTTTCATTTAGTATTTACTTTTCTCCTAAACAGCTAAGTTTAAAAAACAAATATTGTTTTATTTAGAGTTTTTTTATAATCAATTATTTTTATTTTGCAGCTCAAGTGAGACTATTGAGAGAGAACATGGAACATTGGACAGATATGCCATCACTGTGATATCTACATCAGAATTTAACTTAACTTTACAACATTATAATGGTTAAGTAAGTCACAAAGAGCTGTATCACCAGTTTAATTTGGTTCAATTTAGATTAACAATCATCTGAAAAGTTTTAGCCATCAGTAGCACAGTAATCAATAATTGTGTGATTTGATCTATGGCTATCAAAGCCATCATATATTTAATTCATGCCATCAAACAAATCATTACAAATTAATTCTTTAATTATAGTTGGCAAATAAAATGGAATGTTATACAGAACGAATATTTTATAATTCAACTGTTATCTAATCGCATGGTACATTGGACAGATCTCCGATCAATGTTATATCTTTGGTGGCTTTTATAATTAACCCGTTTTCTATATGTGACAATGCATTTTAACCATTTGTATCGTAGCTCAAAGTAATGCATGTACATAATGTAGGAGATATAGTAGCTTGCAAGTAGGCAAGTTAGACCGAGTATTTCGATAGACTGGGGTAATATGAGTATATAACTATAACGGGCATTATTACTTTAAACGAGGCTTCAACACAAAAGCAATACATAAGATAGAACTAGGCCGTTTTGGTTTTTTTAAATGACTATTGTTGCTACATCTCTTTGAATGTGTTGAATATGAAAGTGTGAACATTTCGTTAGAGTTTCTATCTAACGTATATCAAGTGTGGTTGAGAAACACCCACATAATTACACTGTTAACATTCACACAATTACAGGTACTGTTAACACCCACACTATTACAGGCAGCACCCAAACAATTACTGGCAGTGTTAACACCCACACAATTACAGGCAGCGTTAACATCCGCACAATTGCAGGCAGTGTTAACATTCACACAATTACTGGCAGTGTTAACATTCACACAATTACAGGTAGTGTTAACACCCACACAATAACAGGCAGTGTTAACATTCACACAATTACAGGCACTGTTAACATTCACACAATTACAGGCACTGTTAACATCCACACAATTATTGGCACTGTTAACACCCAGATAATTAAAAGTACTCTTAACCGCCACACGGTATCATTTTATTTTTGGATACTATACCTATTTGTATCAGAGACGAAAGCGTTATGAACTCCCCCTCCCTCAACAGTGTAATAATTAATATTTGTAGATAATATTTTTTACTATTTGACCATTGTACTATTTTATCTATCAGTAAATATAAGGAAATCAGCAACAAAGCTGTGATGGATCATTAGTGGAATATTACGCTTATAAAGTACTTTAGCTAGTATTAATATATCACATTTAGGATTAACGTGCTACGTGTTTATTTTACTGTAGACTATATCTGAATTTCAAACTAAATCTTACTGCAGACTATATTATTATTTGTATTTGCATAGTCTATTATTTTATACTATATCTTACCGTAATCATCATAGAAGGTCATTTTACTGTGATGAATGATAAAAAATTAAGAGTCATTGTTTCGTACAATTAAAGACAATACAACTACCAGAATTATATTACTCATCTATTTTTATGTTTCTAATTATTTTAGACTTGCTATAGAATTTATTTATAGAACACAATCATTAAAAAATAATGAAAATCAAATGCTACTCTTTCATCCAGTTACATCGTCAATATTCTGATTTAATTCGAATTCGAGTTCAAATAAAGACATCCATTCTACAAAGGTATAAAAATACTTATACAAAATGACTTCAATATTTCAGTTGAACGACATCTCGTAAAAATTACCATAACATTCCATACAGAATCTGCGGCGAGATAAAATGCCAAAGAAATTTCTTTAATATAAGCATGTAAAACGATATATTAATAAAATCAAATTTGCGGTAAAAAATAATGACGAGATTTACAACAGCCGCTGTATGTAATCGCCTCATTTAATCGCCGTATGTAATCGCTGTCTGTAACGAATGTTTGAAAGCCTACCTCTAGGCCTATACAGCCACAACTATATGTAGAAAGAAAAATAAATATATACAGTATAAAGCTCTATCGCAGTAGGCCTATTAGAGTAATTCCATGTGAACACAATACGAGGCTGTATAAAATTGTTTTTCGCATAAATACACGAGACCGGAGCAACAAACTTATTAGTGTTGGTTTTGCTATTTCCAGTTTGATCATTTTAATGTAATTCTCATCTAAAAAAACTATTATTCATAGACGTACATTTGACAAAACATTACCGAATCAAGCGCGAATTTTACTGTAATCAAATCAAAGTACAATATATTTCAATTACGTCAATGAGCAATATTCATGGCAGACTTAATGGAGATTTGAACCAAGATCTCAAGATTTTAGGCGTAAGCACTGACCATTTAACTCAATTAAGTGGTATTGTCTAATTAACGATTAAATTTCCATTCACGGATATAACAGTCGCCACATTCTACAGATATTTGTTATTAATAATTATTTCAGTTTACCAGTAGCAAGTTCACATAAAAATTTAAGTTTTATTTAAGTTTAACGTTCAGACAATGTGAGAGTTTTTCGAAGGAGTCATCTAATTGATAAAACGATATATTAATAAAATGCAAATTTGCGGTAAAAAATAATGACGAGATTTACAACAGCCGCTGTATGTAATCGCCTCACTTAATCGCCGTATGTAATCGCTGTCTGTAACGAATGTTTGAAAGCCTACCTCTAGGCCTATACAGCCACAACTACATGTAGAAAGAAAAATTGGCTCATTGACACAATACCTCTGAAGATCTGAAAGATCATAATTTACGATACAATATTTACAAATAAATCACTACATCAGGCGAATCATCAACTGTAAATGAGACTCTAATATTTCAGTTAATATTTGACGCAATTTCGATAAAGTTCATGAAATGCTATCTTACCTAAACTTTTATTAATAAGTCTACACTGATAGTATAAAACTTCAATTTCTTCGACTAAAGCATAAATTTTGAAATAAAGCATACCAGTCCATCCAGAAGAAAATGGAGTACATTTTTAAAACTATTTTATAGCCTGTCCCATCAATCAATAGAGCATAAATATATTCATATATTTATATATTCGCATTTGTATATTTGCATTGTACACAAGATTTTTTAATCACAAGGTATATGCATGGAAGCAAAAAGCAAATCATATTTCATGATTTAAATAAAAATAAGTACAGAAATCGTTCAAAACTTGAACAAATAATTATACCAGAAGCAATTAAATTATATCTTCAATTGAGGAAAACAAATAAAATATACAAATTCTATACAAAGCAAATTCCTGGCTCAAAAGATTGTCTTAGTATTTTATATGAACAAACCAATAAAACAAATTGTCACGATGTTTTTCTTAAACACCCATGGGCTACAAGAACAGAATTCATAAAAAAACTCCCATCTAAATAGGCGCTAAATTTCACTTCACAGACATTTAAAATTATTGTCAATTATAAAATTTATCATCATAAAATTGTTTTTCATCATACTGTAGTATGATGATATGAGGCGCAATTAAAAATTATATTTACTCTTTATTTCTTGTCCCATTCAAAAATATGTTTTTTACACAATTCAAGTAATGCCCAATGAAAAGTTTTTCATCTCAAATTACAGAAATCTGGCATTACCTCGCCTATAATGGACGAGTTAATTATGCATTTTAGTAAAAATAATTGTAACCTTAGAAATAAATTCAGCAGATAAAATTTAAACTAATTTTTGTAAAAATCAACGACACCTAATTTTTATACCATCAGAGCCAGATCACTACAAAATGGCTGACAACAAATAATAGCCCTACTTGTACCCGTTAAACACATCATAATATATATATATATATATATATATATATATAGATATATATTAGTGCTCGATGTTGTCATCGACAACAGTGGCACTCTTAATTGTTATTATTATTATTATTATTATGCAGCTATGCTTTCAAAAGCACTTCCACTAATCTTACACTAAATCAATCAATTTATTATTATTTGATGATGCCGATAACATGTCCTATTGTTATAATGTCAATCAAATGATGTCCGTTTTTCTTTCAGAACACATTGTCAGTATCAGTATCATTATAAGATATGTTGCATGATATGTACTTCAATTTATCCTTATGCAATATTCTACGCTGCAATATATTTCAATTTACCTTTTAATTCAAACAGGCTAACCCTACATTTTATTATATCGCACACACTAAGTTAATTATAGTAAAGCACATAACTTAAATTTTGTCACCAACGATAATATATATAAATACAATTGCAAATTTTATGCTTTAGTGGCTAATATCACAATTGTTTGGTCAGAATACCAGAAACAGTCATAACACTATACAAGTATATAGTTGCATATATATATATATATATATATATATATATATATATATATATATATATATATATATATATATATACACATATACATATATATACATGTATATATATATAGATTCAGGATAGTATCGTATACTAAGTATAGTATAGTATATATATTATAAATATATAATTTTATATATATATATAGATACATGCATATATAATATTATATTTATATATGTATATGTACATTTATATATAGATATATATGTACGTATATACATATACACATGTATATATACATATATAAATAACCACTAGAGCATAAGTATAATAATATATAAATATAAAATATATAATAGTAGAACACAATATATCTATATATATATATAATATATATCTATATATATATATATATATATATACTAGTATATATATAAGCTATATTGTATAGGGCCTATATATATATATATATATATATATATATATATATATATAATAGGATTATATATATATAATGCTAGTATATATGTATACATACAATTATACATACATATATATATATATATATATATATATATATATATATATATATACACGTTAAATACTAACACATTGCAGAATAGAACATTTCACAACATTATATTATGAATTCACATCAAACTAGCTACAGTTCGTTTTGCAACTGTCAGTAACAAATAACATAGAATGACTCGTCGATGAGAATATTGAAAGACATCCAGTACTTGGCAGTAATCTAACTCTATTACATGCACGTCAATAGACACAAACTTAACCACCCTAGATACTACCTTCATCCTAACTCATTTAATCTCATCATAAATATCAAACTTTACAAGATACCCTTACTAAAGATCCTTAAAAATACTCAGATTAATATCTTCTAGATCCCTATGTTAATCCATTCTAGATTCTGTTATTAGTCACACCACATTTGAATAGCTCTATTGCATCTGTATTAGTCTAAGACTCTGCTACTAGAATGAAGATCGTTACAATGTTTATAGTAGTTAATAGAGATGCATATAAAATATCATGCTTTCTCACAACGTGGTTTTTCTGGACATCGAAATTCAATTATTTTTCTAAAATTATAAGAAACAACCATTGCAGTTTACGTGTATGCAGCAATCATATATATTTTAGCCACACTAAGATGTAATAAAACTAGTGATCGCTTTAATACCCCTAGCAATGCACAAACAAGTCAAGGATACAGGGATATTGCTTTCAAAACCTTAATCGGTAAAGGCCCACAATACAGTTCCAATCTTTAGATCCCACATTACACGCACAAATTATTCTGCAACTCAAACAACGTAGGAACCGGTTTAGCGACGGGTAAGTATATGGACTGCACGGATTCTATGCTGGATTTACAGAGAGGACACTCTGAGAGCCTGTAGGCACACACTATGCAGCAGATCACGTGACCACACGGTACCAGTGCAGTGTTGATGTCAGAGTCAACGCAGATCTGACAGATCAACGAAGAATGAATCGTCTCTAACTCTTGAGCAGCGGTACACTGTAAGCAGAAAGATATTGCAAATAATATCTAGTATCAACCATGACTAGTATGATTACTATCAACTTTGAAAGATATTGCAAATAATATCACCTAGTATCAATCATGACTAGTATGATTACTATCAACTTTGAGAGATACAAGTACATAACTAAATATACCATTTACCTAATGAGACGATATAAAATTATAAATGTTCAAATAAAATTCTAACAGAACTTTATGAATTCAGGAAGTTAATTGCAGCCAAATAACTCTCATAAAATTTGTTTGATAAACGTCATTAGATATAAGATTTTATATCTACCATTGAAAACGATTTTAGAGCATAAAGACCCTAAAAGGTGAAATGCAGAATATAACTAAGGCTCCACAAATCAAGAAATACGACTGAAGTTATAAAATATAAATATATAGTAATATATATAATGTGGTGTAATATAATACAATATGAAACTACAGACAGAACTTTAGTCCTAACTCTTATTTACAGTTTAATCGAGATTCACAGCCTATACCAATATGGCAAAGTGAATTCACAAATACACTATAAAAATGTTCAGTACAATTACCTCTAAATTCTTGGATGATGATAATTCATTTCCACAAGAGTCGCTAGGTTTCGCCGCATCGTTTGATCCGCTCAGAGGAGAATGTTCCGCTGAACATCTGCTCTTCAAGGCTTGGCGATACTCCTGTCGAGCATAGAGCAGCCTCTGAGTCTTGTCGCATACCTCCTGTAGAGTTCTCTCAATGTCGAACACATACTTCCTGCCTACAGTCAACATCAAATAATATTTAATTCTTTATCAAAGTGTTCAATTAATTTCTAAATTTAGGTGTAAATATACTATAGTATATTTATATCTATAGTATTTTTACATTTATATTATATTTACATTTATAGAATATTTACAAATTTATGCCATGTTTACTACAGTATACGTTAATTAACAACACTTTGAAACAGGTTAAACAAACACCTCAATCTCATTTTGAGCAATTTTAGCATCCCCTGACTCTAACCAAAACCACAACCTTATCCATATACCTTACCCATAACCTGAACCAAACCCTAAACTTTACCACAGACATTAGGTGTACATATACAGTAATACATTTCAGTGAAATAAACTTTAACATATAAATTTAACATTTCAAACAAGTCGCTTTTTAATGCCTCTTTATTCCAAAACCTTGACTTCATTGTTTATGCATTGTATAATATACAAGGACTCTACATTTTCTTCTAACATCTAACAAGTAGAATATGGTTGCGCAAAATAAACACAAGGTTTATCTCATAAATATAAAACATGTACCCATACACAATCAGTGTTTGGATAGTGTTCAAGAAGAGCTTAGGCTGAGTGGGCAGCATTTTAGCCAATTGTTGGACAGCAGGTCAGGAAGTTCAAATCCTGTAGTCTTCCTGTCACTGACACGCTATCGAGTAGAAAACTGATGTTAAACTTGACTTGGGTTTTATAAAATTAAAACAGATAAGCATAAAGTCCATTAAACAAACCAAAATAAATATCAAATTATGATTGGTAATAGGTCATTACCTAAATGAGTGTGTTCATTGAACAGTGAAACTAATATTCCTTTGAAATCACGACAAAACTGCTCAGCAACAAGACTTCCAATCGTGTCACAGTGAAAGAACGAGAACATTTCAGTTAGGTCTCTGTAGAAGGCATTCGCCGTGCACTTCTTACTCAACGATATGCGATGTTTTAGAATGATACCGTTGTCCTGAACAATATACATGTCCACGGATGAATTGTCATGAACAGCTTTCTGCAGAGCTGAATATGGAATGCTAAAATAAACAAAAACAAATCTAACATTTAGTAGAATAAAGTTATTTCACAAAAATATGACAATATGATTAATACAGAATAAATAATTACTTTTCGGTTGAAAAAGTTTTAATTATAAAATTTATGAATTTAAATTTCTACAGCAGATGTACTAAATTTAGACATTCAACTCAAAAATAGGCAAATCAAACCCTGCAAGCCTATTGGTCCGCAGAAACATGGAAATACAAAAATATACAAGATATATAAATAATAATAATAATATATAATTTATTACTCTTCTAACATTAGCATTTATTAACTAAATTATATTACTCTATGATATTTCTTTCCATCAATTTAATTTAATCAGATTTAATAAGATTTAATCATGGTATCTGGCAGTTTTTTGGTTGCTGGATCTGCACCAATTAGGATTTTTCTCTCTCTTCAGCTTATGCTATTTCATATTACTTGGTTAAATCGAGTCGTAGTGACATGTGTAGAGGGGATGTCTCTTATATCATCTTTACAAGAGAAAACGGACATTAGAACTTCATTATTATTACATGAAAATTATTTTAGGACACAATAATAAATATTCATAAACAACACATCAAACCTATATTCAACGGTCCATTTATCATCAATCCACATCATTCCCGCGGGTCCTATGCCAATCCGAATGTTTTTGTTGAACTTTTCATCGTGCACATTGTGAAAGTGAATACCATAGAATGGTAGAGCTGCCACTTCTCGTAAAAACAGACTTCTTGATGAACTACCGTTGCTCCCATCTATCAGAGATAGAGCTTTGCTAACATTGGCAGCTGTTCTGTACTTAGGAGGAAGACATGACTCGACACTCTCAGGCAAGCTCAAGGATGAGCAATCAGAGGAATCCGAGAAAAATTCTGATTGCATGAGTAGAGACCCAAGCTTTATAACCATGTCCTTTGATGTTATGTGTAAAGCACCTTCGACAAAATCGCGCCGGATGATATTATAAAACTGTTGCCTACAACAACCAGAACAAGCTAAAACTTACTTTAAATAGTTATATCAATTACTAATTAGAGAAATCTTAATTCCTACTTATAGTCATATTTTGGATAGCTTTGATTAATCAACAATAATGGCCCAATATTCATAACCATTCAGAGATGACTAATTGCGACCCTATTCGCATTAACATCGACCAGACTGTGTCTTTGCCTGTGAAGAATTGCTCCTCCATAGAAATCTGCTGCAATAGCTGGATTTAATATCAGGTCTAATTCCAGCCATATTACCTATAATCAGTGTCTTGGGACCATAAGGGGCAAAACATACGAATTATTTCTTCACTCTCTCGACACATAATATAGCTTCATGAGCTGACACTAGCAGCAGTTCATCATGTTACATAATTTTGCCATTTCCATTTCTCGAGTATTGTCACAGCTGCAATTATTAAGACAGGACTACTTTAAAAACTTAAGTTCTGTTTAATTAATTAAATTTATATAAGTACTGCATAAATATTTGTGTACTGCATAAATATTTGTAGGTATTAAATTGATCAGGATATTCATGAATAAGTTTGATCTGGAATTTGAATCCATAGCTCTAGTTTCATATTATAATATCCGCTAAGCTCTCCAAGCCAAAGTTGATAGCCAATAGCAATACGACAACATTAAAATGCATACCTTGTGCTAGACTGATGTATATATTGCGGCTGAACAAAGAACTTTATCATGAGCTCCAATCTATAAGGAGGTGAACCTGTAACCTCAGCTGTCAGTCGGTTACGTAGATTTATCCACAGTGATTCTCCGACACTTGTCGAATGTTTCAATCCAAAATAATCTGATTCTACTGTTCCGATTCTTTCACAAACCTGATCAAAATACGAAAACAGTACTAGCAATGAAATATACTAAAACACACAATCAATATCAATAAATATGTAGAGATAATTAACAAACTTATGAAATCTTTTGAAGACCTACAAGCCTACGTAAAATATTGGTTTCATGAGTATATGTTAAAGAATAATTAAGTAAGAAAAATCATTCTGATTTCAATAATAAATACTGACCTACAGGGATTTTTCAGAAGAGCAGAAATACAAAGACAGCAATAAAGTCTGGTAGACTTGCGTGTTGTGCTCCACAGGAAATAAAATGAAAATTGAAAGATAATTACAGTCACGTACTATTTGCATTCCTTGAATTAAATACTTATCAAGTGCTACTAAAATAAGATCTTGTGATATTTATTTCAAATAGCTTTAGATTCTTTGCCAAAAAAACAGGAGAAAATACAATCACAAGCCCATTGTAATATAATCTAATCCGCAAAGCACCCACTTCACTAAAGAAACAGCCCTGGAATCCTAGACAACCTTATTTTATGAAACCAGAAATAATTATAATTTAGGAATGGAATTCCCCACACCAGCGTCACAACTGATCACACGGTCAAGTAACAACACGGCACACATACAACATCAAATGATGCAACAAACCTGCTTCAGAACTTCTCTGCCGTCAGCCGTCTTATCGACTTCTATAGCTAAATTCTGCGTATTTGGCAGAGCTACTAGACATAAGATCCTCTTATTTCTAGCATCCATCCTTTGTGACCTTTCAAGGACGGATCTTTCCATAAGTCCATATATTAAGATAGCAAGTGACTATTCAATTATATGATATCAATAAAATCTGGAAACTAAACATTAACAGCAAACACATTTTAGCTACATTTTAGTTTTATAGATGTTAGCAGTGTTTTTTCCATCATATAAGAGCATCTCGGGGCATATTAAAATCATATAATATATGCACATTATATTGGGAAGAAAGTGCAAAATTTTGCTATAAAAACAGTGCATATTCAATCAAATCACTACCAAGAAACCTCTTCAAAATCCCAATATCGTCAATACAGGATAAAATTTCTCGAAGTTTGAGGAAGATTATTTTGCACATAAACTTTAAATTTAAGTAATCATCAACAGCACAGAGAACGGCAATTACACAAACATGTCATGTTCTCAAATATTAATTGCATATAAGGAGCAATTAATATTGTATTCAAGTCAAACAATTACAGTTACCGAGATATAAAACTTGACCACTATATATGGCAGAGAAGTACACTTAAATAGTAGCAAGATCAAAAAATATAAATCCCAATAAAATGAATTTTATATTATATCTTTCAGTTCTTCATAATTATAGATCATTTAATTACAAAATATCTAGATAAGCTAAAGATAAGATATATAGGCCTATGGTAAAATTTCTGACTGCGGATCAATATGTGCACAAATCCCGGGCTCTCTAGTCATTAATATCACTTTCGAGTTTCGAGACACTATATGCTTTTAAAGCGTTAAATTTAATTAAATAGCCAGTTGTCAAAAGCATCAAACTATCAACACATAAATAAATGACACACAATAATGTATAGTGTTTAATCAAACTAAAAGTGAACAATAATGGCTGACAATGCAGATAAAATGCTGATATAATTACAATATTTTCCATGTAACAAAGGCTGATCTCATCAAAGTTTAACAAAAAGCATAAACTACATATACATACGCAATAACATCTTAACAAAGAAAATATTTTAAACCTAATAAAACTTGTGACAATACTAAATAAAGCTAGATCCAAATATGATCTTTTCAGATAGGTCTTGATTACTTTTCAATATGTCAAGAAACTATCAGAATGTTGAACAGAAAGCTAATGGTTCATGAACAAATGAAGAATAATACTGTATTTAGCATAATTGTACTTGCTTTTACAAAGAAGCTCATGTATTTGATGGAGTATAATCAATAAAAGTCGAGGTAAGTACTCTAGATAGCCGCGCTACTTATCTGTGTTTACAAACATTCAAGTTTGTGCTAGTACCAGGACTCATTTAGTGCATGAGTACCGAGTAAATAATTCTACAGAGTACTTTTTCCACCATAATGCAGTCGTAAAGTGTTTGAAAATTGACTATTTGGAAAAGAACTTTGCATGCTTCCAATGTGTTATGCTTAGACATGACTTGAAATGAGGTAAATTTATGTACTGCGAGTTTTACAAACACCATCGCTGTAAAATATATTGATCTTAACTTAGTTTTAAATCAAAATCTCTTCTTATTTTCAAATGTAATGAGATTTATGAATCATTTAGAATAGATTTTAGTATTGAGCTATTGATTGTTGTTGTAAATGACATCTTGACTCTCTGTGTACTTAATATACACAACATAAGATTGTGTAGTATTAATTACACCTAGCATAATTTTAATAGTAACCTGCATGCGAAAAATAATTGTGGAGCAAGAGGATATCTAATAATAGCAGCCAATAACCTCAGAGGTAGTTCGTCTTTTTGACACCACTTGTACTGTGTCCTAGACATACATATGCAGCTGTTCAAAGCCTGGATTTCCAGGATTTCACTTAAGCTTACAATTTTGTTGATGGTTATTCAACTTGTAGGATCAACGTCAATATCAACGTGGCAGCAAACATTGTGAAAAAACCTCAAATGGAAGGAAATGCCTAAAGGGTACATTCCAACGTATACTAGCTATAGAGCTAAAACTGAATTTCAACTCAAATAAAGATATCATTTCCAAAACATGTACTTATACAAATATAGGTCGATTAGCGTACCCTATATAATGTATATTATATATATATATATATATATATATATATATATATATATATATATATATATATATATATATATATTCTCACACATCTCACCTCTCGCGCCTACCCCGCCCCAATCTGTATGAATAAAATTCATTCCCAATTACATTTTACAATCCTGGTATCATTTAAATTATTACGTTCCAAAAGCCAAAATGTAGAGATTTCTGCCAAAATATTTCGAATAAATATAGAGACCCGAAGCAGAGACCTGACAGTGATTATTATTTTTGTCGAACTGGACTCGAGGCGAAGACTAATTAATTTACATCGTGTACGGCAAGTCTCGAGTTGAGACCATACTAAATTAGAGCAAGTGATCGAGTACGTTGCTCTAATTAAATTAATTTCTATAATTGAATTAACGGCGGGATTGGGCGCACTTGGTTTAGTTGCTCCTCAATTATCGAAGTTAAGCTACATCGACTTCAGTTAGTACTTTATGGGTGACCACCTTGGAAGACCGAGAGTTGACAGCTTATAAGAAGGAAAAAATCCCAGGGTGGTAGAAAGGTCCGTCAAATTTATTCTTACGTTCGCTCTGTCTGCAATTGATGCGCAATCAAAAGGCAACGATTACTAATAACCATGGAGAGGAAGGAGGAAATGGCCTGAAACAAGCATCTGTGCTTCCTGACCCGTTGTGCCGATATGTTATGTTACGTCATGTTATGACTCGAGTACGAGACCCCATCATGAGGTCTCGAGGTCACAATTAACATTGTAGTGGATCTATATATTGTTCTGCCAAGTCGCAGTTCCAAGGTATATGTCTTTGGGTACATATACGTGTACATAAAAAGAGCTAACGCTTAACCTAACCCATAAATATGCGTAACATATCTATCCGCCTAGTATTGCACACGAAGATAGGAGCTAGGAAGATAGGAGCAGTTGTAAGGTGTGGCTTACGAACTTATTTATTATGATGGTTTTCTGAACGAAGCCTTTCAGTCAGGGACGGTACCATTTTCCCAGTGTCCTGTTCTGTTTTTCTAGTATCGTCAATAATAAGCCGCCTCCTCTTCTAACGGTAATGCATTTAATTAATTATGATAGCTAATGAATACTTTTGTATTCGTACAGAAATTATTAATCTAATTGTAGTTAGCGTAATTCTATTTTACTTTTTTGTAACGGAAGCCCTTGTTTGGTGTTGGTTGTGATCACGTTGGATTGAGATTATTACGATTTTCGATTTTGCTAAACTTTGCACACATTACTATCGGCTTTAATATAGAATTATATCTATCAGATCTTACGTTTCTCACCTAATTGTATATACATGGAAATTTTTTAGATCATATAATAAATTTTTAATTTTAAGCCTCTATAGCTTATAACTTTTTTAGAATAGCTTAGGCTTAACTCACGCAAATTTAACTCATTCGATTCAACTTAACTTAGACGTTTAAATACAATAGTTTTATATTTTGTTAACTCATCTAATTTTTTTGCTAATTTTATAATTGATAAGTTCCTCACATAATTCGTTTATATTTATAATTTTGTATTTCATTCAATCACTGAATTATTTACTGTTTAATTTTTTATTATTTTATATAACTTATAGCGTAATATTATTTGACTCACGCGAACTGAACTCCTTATATTCAACTTAACTCTCTATTTACCATAATATTGGAAATTGATTCAATAATTAATTAAAGTCTTCAATTATAATTTACAAGAATTAGAAGCATAAGAATATTTATAGTTTTATATTTTACTAAATATTGGCTGTTATATTAAATTTCTAATGTATATGGCAGATAGATTGGAATAACTTACACTCTTTCAAACTTAACTTGAGCGCCAAATTCAACTTAACTTATATAGTCTTCTAAAAACGATACGTTTATACTTCATTTAATCATCAAACTTCCAATTTTGCCTATTTATAATAAATTTCCAAGTATATATAGCTTATAATTTTGAATAACTTAATTCACTTACAGTTTTTCTTTCTTACTTTATCTGTATCTCTCCTAAATATAATCCTATTTTTATTGCGATTCAGTTTGTATTCTAACCGTTGGCCCCTGTGTGTAAATTTGGTTCCTGTAAAAGTGACAATAACTTTAAACGATTATATAATCATAAGATGGTGGATCTATAACATATATTCTAGTTAAGTTCCATTATTAATTTGTTTGCGTAATTTAGTTTGACGTTGATAGCTGCCATTTTAATTTATTTAAATTTAAATACGTGAATTTAGTTAAGCACAATTTAAGTTTTTGGTAATATAATAAGTTACTTACTATCAACCAGGCGATATTTGCAATTTAACTCCACTGGTGAGATTTCGGATATTTACTAGATTTCAGTGTGTGTATAATTTTGTTGTGTGCTGTGTTATTTAACTTTTCTCTAGAAATTATAAAATTTATAGTATTTTGCACCTAAGGTTTAGAACAGTGTTGATTAAGGAACTCACTCGAAATGGATTGTATGTCTGACAGTGATGACTTTGTTGAAAGTGTTTCCTTAACAGATCTTTTCGGTAATAGCTATAAATAGAACATCGGGGACACCAAATGTAAACAGTGGACAAGAAAACGTAAACACTGCATAGAATACCATTGAAATGTACTAGTTCTTCATAAAATTTCTAATACAAGCCTTCTTTAGAAATGTTATTTACTTTACAACCTACTATACGGATATTAATTAAAGAATACCTTAACACTTATAGTTTAACTCTGACACCCATTATAGCGATATGCATGCATTAAAACGAAGTTATAGTGTAGACCCATTACATTTACATGTAAATATATGTATCAGATGTCAACATAAACAAACCAGTGTTAACATGCAACAAAATATGTTTTCAATTACCGAACTGATCTATTAAATCTGCTAAAGTTATTCCTCAATCAAATGGTAAAAAAGCTAATGTAAAGCTAATGTTAACGTCAGTTTCCTCACTCGATAATAATAACAATAACAACAATTAGAGTGCTACAGTCATCAATGACAACATCGAGCACTATTGAGACAAAATCAAGCTGGTGAGCAAAAAAAGAAGGTCCAAAAACGGTGCAAATTCTAAAATCCAGAAATTCAGTCCAAAGTAAAGGGAGTTAAAGAAAAGGTGGTTTAGGCGCAGGTCGCTGCTCATGGACAATGGATGGAAAAGAGAGATGGGAAAGATAGGTCTTCAACTGCTTATGGAACTGCTCATAGGAAAGCAAAGGCTGATGTGATTCAAATGAAGATTTCCGAAGATTGGATGGAAGAAAATTCCAGATCTGAGGTGCAGCGTGCTGGAAAGAACGATTAGATAGCTTAGAGCGTGAAGGTAAGCTAGGTCTCACAAGAGTAATTAACGTAGAAGACCGAGTAACAGCAAGCTGCATCACTTTAATCAAGTGAGACATACAAGTTTGTCCAGGGATGGTGATGGACTTATAGGTTAACGAAGCTGTTTTGTAAATGATGCGCTCTTTAATCTTTAGCCAGTGCAAAGACTTCAAAATAGGCGTAACATGTGAGTACTTGGAACTACAAAAAATTGCTTTCGAAAGCGATGTCAGTGACGGGCGAGCCCAGGATTTGAACCCCGCACATCATGATCCGCGGTCGAGTATCTTACCGACATATGTAAGACAGTTTAATTGTTCCTCATGTACTAAGCTTTTCCGTTCGAAATTCAATATGCTTAGACATGCTAAAAAATGTCGGTCAAACAAAGGTGTTTTAAAATGTACTTTTGTCGGCTATTCGATCATATGTTATCATGAAGCTCAACTTACAAAACACTTAAGTTAGTGCATGCAAATATTGTAACTAATGCTGCAACTGAGGCTGAAGAAGCAGCTACAGTAGATTTACCGTCTAGTTCCTTAATTGTCGCTAAGCAATTTAGTTGTATAAAGTGTAATAAGATTTTCGGCACAAAGGGTAGTTTAATTCGTCAGACTTCGCAAGACTTGTATATCAGACAAATTTAAACATAAGTGCTTAGCTCCAGGTTGCTCGCGCATATTTTATCACAAAGCTAAACTTGCAGATGACATGAATTTCTCACATGCAAATAATGTAACTGATGCTGCAACTGAGGCTGAAGTAGCAGCTACAGTAGATTTACCGTCTAGTTCCTTCACACTCTCTAAGCAATTCAGTTGTTTAGAGTGTGAACGGATTTTCTGTTCAAAAGGTAATTTTTTGCGACACAAGCGCAAAAGTTGTATGTCACACAAAGTTACACGTAAATGCTTAGCACCAGGATGTTCTCTTAAATTTTATAAGGAAACTGAATTAGTTAAGCATCTGCAGTCTGACCATTCTAAGCCAGTTCGTGAGAGTAAAATGTCATTTAATTCTATGGCTGATTTTCTTGAGTGGAAGGAACGAGAACAATCGATTCATTTTGTATACTTTTATAAAGCTTGTGAAAAGCTGCTTGCATAAAATAAGTATTTGTATTTTATGTGCCAACATGTTGACAACCGGAGTGCAAATAGATTTTACTCTCAGATCAGCGCGGCCGGGATTCGAACCCACGAGGGTTCAATTCACCTCAGGATTTGTCATTTAAAACTTTATGACGTTACCCCTACGCTATTTAGACATTCTAAATTTTATTTATTGTATTGATCGTGGTTTTAGGTTCGGTTTAGGGTTATGAGCTAGGTTTAGTTAATAATACGACAATAATCCGAATACTACATAAATATGCCTACATACATCTTTTTGTTCTGTCTATAACTTGAATAAGTTCCTGTTGCATCCATGTACTCGAATCTCTTGACTTTCATATCACTACAGTTACGGTAGTTAACTTTTACAACAGGCCTAAAACTGTCGATTTCCGGTCTTCTTATAAACAAAAATGGTGGAATTTTAATAAATATATGATCTACTTATTTAAATGGCGGACTATCGTGGCGGAAGTCCACTTGTTTAGACTGCTGTCAGAAACAATAGTCCAGTCGCATAAAATTCAATTTTGTGAAACCTAGACAAAATTAGGTACTAGCTAATTTTAGGACTAATCGATAGAAGAGGTATAGTTTGTGGTGTGTTTAAAATTCCCCATCGATTAAAAAAAAAAAAAAAAAGTTATAGGCTATTTTATGTGCATTTATACGCTTGAGCGATAATAAGATTATCCCGTACAGTATAGATAAGAATAGACAATAGACAATTGATATTTATCATAAGGAATAGCAAGAAATACTGGATGGGTTATGTACTGAGAGGAAATTGTTTATTAAAAAAAGTAATTGAAGGAAGAATGGAAGAGAAAAAAAAGACTGAGACGTGGGATGCTGGAGCCTGGATGAGTAGATAATTAATTCCTATGTTGATATGATGAGAATAGCCCAAGATAGAAATATGTGGATGAATTATATGCAGTGGACCAGCCAATAGTCAGTGCACTAAGAGAGAGATAAGAAATAGTTTAAATTGGTGTCTTAGGCAAAATTAAGTTTTTACTTCTTTTAGACAATATTGATACTTGACTGTGACCACAGTTATATTTCATTGTTATTCAAAGAATGTACTAAATAACTAATGAAAGTTAATAATGTCTAAAAAAAACTTCACCTATTTGACTCAGTTATTTTCCGGTTTTTTATTGTTTCGTTTCTTTATTCCGCTTCATTCTGCTTGCCTACTCATGGAGTTTGGGAGATTTGATTTGAGACTTGTGACAGAGTTGATTGGAGATTTGGGGCAGAGTTGATTTGAGACTGCATCCATCTATGTGATACGGTTGGGTTTAAATAATATTCAGAATTGAATGTAAGAACAAGTGAATGATGAACAACGGAATTTTTGTCCTTGTTTCTTGACGTTGTTTTCTAATTTGGTTTTACATGGAAGAACTTGTTAAAAATTCCTACATAATTATTTGATTCCTAAATAAGAATCTATTGGTTTAGTATGTGGATAAAAATGGATGACTCGAGTTACTCTGTTGATTCTGTTATTGACGAGAATGTTAGAACATGCGTGTTAAATGTTTCAAAGTTATAGAAGACAGCAATACACACAAAGTAACGGAAAAAGGTTTAATTACTCTGGTTCATGTGAGTGAAGAAAGGGGCTGCGTTAATGTTAATGAGAGTTTGTGGCAGACTTGTAGTCCTCCTGACCTAGTCTTGGTCTCAAGGCTGCTTGAGATGGGTTTTGCCTGTCTTGGTCTTGGTCTAGAAGGTTCCACTGTTGGTCTTGATCATGGTCTCGAGCGATTGGTTTCAAAATTTTTTTGAGATCATTAACTATTATTTTAGCCCCATGTTCAAGAAGTTGCGAATGGACAGTTTCAAGAATTAGACAGTAGGCGTACAATGGCGTGTTTATTGTCTTTTTTCTTGCTGATCGATTGTTTTATATAGGCCTATATAAAAATGAATTCAGATAGCTTTGGGTCTAGACCGTCTGGGTTAGATATATATGTTGCTTGTGATATATGGACTTAAAAGAAATTTCAAAAGAATTGGACTTGTAGTAGGTTGGTAGCCAACTCATAGAGAAGTTTTATTGATATAGCTAAGGCCTACCATCTTATTTAATCACAGCTTGGAGCCTTGATCTTGATCTTGGGGGTGTGGTCTTGTTGTTGCTCTCAAGGGGTCTGGTCTTGATCTTAGTCATGGGGTCTGGTCTTGATCTTGGTCTCTGAGATCTGGTCCTGGTCTCGAGATGTCGGACCTTGGTCTTGGTCTCAGTGCTTTGGTCTTGATTACAAGTCTTGTGTATGGTATCCCTGTGAACAATTAGTATTGCATTTATCTGCTGTTAAAAACTTTTACTGATACTTGAAATATGAAAAAAGTGAGTCCTATATTTGTGACTCTGCATGTGCAAGAAACCTCAGATCTGCCACAGATGGGTGTGCCTGGAAAGAAAACTGCTTTTTGTACACAACTGGCAATAGATAGAAGACACTTAAAATGTGTTGTGCTAGTACAGACACTCAAACTCCATGATAATATATTTCGTATAGGTCTAACTAGGAAGAATGGTGAAAGCATTAAAGTAAGCTGCCATGAAGCTAGAGTTTTTTTGGTGGCTTCTTTTGGAATGAGTCAGAAAATGTACTAGATAGATGCAAGGAAGCCGTTTAGTTTAATAATTTGGAGATATCTAATTGCTATAAAACACTTATCAACTTCAGAACCATCTTGTAGTTAGCACGACAGCAGTTCAAACTTGGCAAAAATTGAAAAACGACCCAATTTAAGTACGGGTATGGATAAATTTACATGTTCATTTATATAGGTTAGGATTGAGTTGAGAAGTAACTTTTTTACAGTAAGTTAGTAATGTCTCAACATGTAAATAGCAGCAGTTTGAAAGTTGTGGTCAACTGGTGACATGTCTAACCATGGCCGTAAAGTGGTCCAAAAGTTGGATTGTATTCAATTTTTTTAAAGTTTGAGCTGATGAGTTACTAACTTCAAGCTGCTTGTGAAGTTGATAAGTATTTTCTTTAAGATATGGTCAAGTTATTAAATTAAATGGCTTCCTTAAAGTTCCTTTCATCTATTTGGTAAATTTTGAGAATTATGAAGACTCTAAGATGGCTTTTCACGAATTCCTACTTTCGCGAAACATCAAATTTGAGTTGCTGCAGCAGTTACGACACGCATGCCACTTGAATTATGATTGCACATTCTGCATTTATACATCAAAAATAATACTGTTATGAAGTTTCCTATAGATAGGATCATAAATAAAATAACCATAACAATTTTAAGTCGAGAAAAATAAGACGATTTTAAATTTTTGCATCAAAACGGACTGACGGTGGGGTAAAAATAACTTCCATAACTCTGCAACCGATCAACCGATTGGCTTGAAATTTTAAATCTAGCCTAGAGACATATTTTACTTTACACTGTTAAAATATCAGTTAGATCTGAGAAGATCATATGGGAAAAACTGACCAGCTGACAAGGAATGACCCAATTACATAACATATTTTGTAAATAATTTTTTTTCCCGAATAGGAATTTTAGGGGAATTTTAGCAGCTTAATCTTTGAAAAATTCCGCATCCAATGATACCAATATCATCTAGTACCTAATTTTGTCTCGCTTTTTTAGAATTCTACCGGACTACAAGGATCACTAAAGGGGTTTTATGGGATTGAGAGACGATACTGAGTTTTATGTTTTGGTTGGATCTAGATGCTCTTTTTTAGACTTAAATAGTAGAAAACAAATATAAATAACAAATATACTTCGAATAGGCAGTCTAAATGTTAGAGGTTTCAACAATGATCTAAAACGTAAGATGATGGCAAATGATTTTAAACAGTATAGATTAGATATTATGACAATACAATAAACATGTGCTAAAACAGAAGATATAACATATATAAGCACGATATAAAATGATCAATTTAACATATTCAACTCAGGAACAAAATCAACTAGTGGCGTAGGAATAATAACAAAAAAAGATTTGCATGGAAACTTCACAATAGTAGACGATAGAATTTGTTATTTTAGTTGTGAACTAAACAATGAAAAATACGTCTTCATAAGCGCCTGTGCTCCCATTTTACCTGTAAGTGAAAAGCAACCAGAAATTAGAGACAGATTTTATGAAAAACTTGAAAGTATAATGAATAAATTTAGTAATAGAACAAACTTCATAATAGGGGGAGATTTCAATGCAAAAACCGGCTCTGGAATTAAAACATACCCAGAGCATATGGGAAAATTTTGGTAAGGGGATAATAAATAGTAATGGAGAAAAACTACTAGATTCTGTAACAAATATAATCTAGTACTATCAAACACTCTATTTCAACACAAAATGGCCCACAGAGCTACATGGACTAGTAAATCAAAATCAGTAAACACTAGATCAAAAACAAATCAAATTGACTATATCATTACACAAAAAAAAACACATGATAGAAAATAGCAGATCTTATAGTGGTCATTGGACAGATACTGATCATAAACTAGTAATATGTCAAATAAAATTTGAAAAAATATATAAAAGAATAAAACCAAATATAAGAAAAAATGTTTGCAAACTAAATCTGGAAAAACTAAGTGATAACGATATCAAAGAAAAATTCCAAATTAACATACAACTTGATTATGATAAACTTGAAGAAGAAATTGAAGAAATAAGCTGGAAGAATCTTTCAGAAATAATAAAAAATAGTAGTATAAAATATCTCAAATCAGAAGAAAAGCGTGCAGATAAAAAATACATAGTAAACCCTTTAATTATTAAACTCTCTGCAAAGCAAAAAGACATAAGAAATATAATAGAATTCACAACAAATGGGAACTTGAAAAATAAAATGAAAAAAGAAAGAAATGCCATAATGAAATGTCTACATAAAGAAATAAAATTGAAAATAGTCAAAAAGAAGAAAGAGAAATAGAAGAACTCGCAAACACAAAAAACGACTCTATCATAATGTTCAAAGTCTTGAGAAAGATAAATAGGCAAAAACCAAAAGAAAAACTATTTTTAAGAGAAAACAGTAACATAATACAAAATGAAAATGTAATAGATGCAAAAATAACTGAAAAATCACTTCAAAGATATATTTTACAACCAAAATACAGAAATATTAACTGAAATTAAACCTGAAAAAATGAAGACACCTTTCTCTACAGATGAAATAAAAAATGCTGTTAGGAAATTAAAAACAAATAAAAGCCCAGGATCTGATGAAATTACAGCAGAAGAACTAACAGACTGTCCTGAAGAAATTTACAATGAAATTGCAAAAATATTCAATAAAATGGCTGAAACAGGAAAATATCCAGAAGAGATTAAACTAGGAATATTAATACCCCTACAAAAACCAGGAAAAGTAAAAGGCACATGCAGCAATTTAAGACCCATAATTTTATTAAATCTTATCAGAAAGATACTGTCAATTGTAATGATAAATAGAATATACCATAAAATTGACAAAATAATACCAGTCACTCAAGCCGCCTACAGACCAGGCTGAAGTACCATGGAACACGTCCTAACATTAAAACTTCTTATCGAAAAAGCAATAACAAACAAAAACTCAGAAATAAAAATCATGCTTCTAGACATGAGTAAGGCGTTTGACACTGTCAATAGAAATAAATTATTAGAGGATTTAAGTAAAATAATTGATCAGGACAAACTGCATATAATAAAACTTATCATTGATGATGTAATTTAAGAGTTAAAAATGGAGATGTAACTGGAAATGAGTTTGAAATTAATATTGGAATACCACAAGGAGATTGCTTAAGCCCGGTACTTTTCAGATTTTACCTTGCAAATAGCTTAAACAAACATGAGAACCAAATTCAAATAGCAAACCAAATTGAAGAGCACTCATACTCCAAAGAAAATATACCATATAAAGAATTAATCCCTAATCATATTATAGAACATAACTATAGCATAAAGCGAGAAATGGGTATAAATATTGATCAGCAGTTTGCAGATGATATTGCATATGTAAGCACATGCAAAAATATAAGAGACAAAATTCAAAAGGAAGTCAATGATAAACTGAATAAGAGAGATTTAAAACTAAACACAGATAAAACAGAAAAATATACCATTGGAAACAAAAATGATCAGGAATGGAAGAAATGCAAATATTTAGGTTCTTACTTGGATACTGAAAGAGACATGATCCATAGAAAGCAATTGTGTATGGCTATTTTTAATAAATACAAGATGAAACTAACAAATAGCAAAATAACAATGAAAACAAGAATAAATATATTCAATGCTTATATTACGCCAGTTTACTTATATAATAGTGAGCTATGGACATCAACTTCAAAACAGGAACACGAAATTGACATATTTCATAGAAGTCTATTAAGAAAAATACTTAAAATATATTACCCTCACATTATAATAAATGATAACTTATACATCAGAACAAATGAAAAAAATGGAGTCTTGCAATTAAAGCACGAAGACTAAAATGAATAGGTCACTTACTTAGGTTACCAAACAATGCACCTGTAAAACTTGCTTTAAATGAGAATAAAAAATCTCAGACAAAACAAAGAAGTTGTCAAAATAAACAACATGGATCAAATTAGTAAATAAAGATCTCAAAGATGTAAATCAGAATTTGAACATATTAGATGAGAGCATCTGTGATCTGGCTGACGATAGAGCGAAGTGGAGTCAATTAACCTTGAAGCCTACTGCAGGGTCCAAATAGGACGTAGCGCAGTCTCAGTAGTAGTAGTACTTATTTATTTCCACAAGGTTCTTATTATCCCTTGCTCAACATTTTTCTATTTATAATTTTCATTTACCGTCTCTTATCCATCAAATGCAGAACGCCAATATGGTGCCATTAATGGAAGCGAATTACAAGCATTTTCTAACTGATCCGAATATGAACAATTTTTTTCTGACTTCGCAAACTAATCAAGCCATGCCTTTTATTATTAATGGTATCGCTGGAACTTCTAGCACTGATGGAGGGTCCATAAGCTCTGAAGCAAATATTCAGATGGACGTTCCTAAGAGATCTTCGAAGCAGCCAACGAGAAAGAGATCAATAAGTGTACAATCTATACGACCGTCACAACATCCAGACTTTCCGCGACCTTATGTTTGCACTGTCTGTGAGAAACGTTTTATACTAGCTCATCATCTCGTGTCCCACTCACTGATACATACTGGCGCTAGACCCCACCAGTGTCATCTCTGCCTGTCAACGTTTACACAGGCATCTAGTCTAAAGAGACATCAGAACAAGATACATAACCTTGCACTAACAGGTAATTGTTGATTGTTGAGATTGCAAATGTAGAAATACTTTGCATAAATTAAAATCGTTTTGAATTTTTTATTCTAGAAATTAATATGTTGAACATTTAGTAAAGACGTAGTTTAGTTTAAAATCAGTTTCCTGTCTCAAATGTAAAATCAGTCAATTTATCGTAGTAACAGTGTGTTATTTAATTGTAGTGTTTTTGGACTGGCTACAAGTTCATTTGAGAATATAAATAAACCAAATATTTTTTAGACAATAGCTGTTTTTTTTTCTTTCGGAATGTTCTTTTGCTAGTGCTGTAGGCTGTCATCAGTAGTAAATTTAATCAATCTTTATTATTATGATTATTCACAAATTAGTCATTTATGTTCGTAGTTTGATACAAAAAGTTATTTTAAATCAATAAATTAGTATAATACTAAATTAACTACTAGCTTGTAATTAATGCAAGAACTAAGTTTCACTAAAATAAATTGAAACTGTTCCATAAATTATTTTAAAATATTTAATTATGATAAGTGACAATTTTTAAAGCTCTAATTTTTAATAATTTTACAAAGAATAATTTAAAAAAAATAATTTTATATTTTTATAATTTTTACAAGCCACTTTCAAATTTGGAAATTAAGTATAGTACATTTTGACACAATCATTTAGACCTTGCACATCATATAGATCATTAATTCACACAATTTATATCTGTCTTTTCATGTCGAACACTTTACTGATCTTTTCATAAAGCCATAAAAATAAAAACTAGTCTTTACTCTGTAGGTGTTCACAGGTTATTTCAGTTTATTCTTATTTGTGTTGCCTGTCTAGCTATGACGAGTCATGATTGTGGTTACTTCATCCCACAAATATGCAATTATTTTAAAGTGTTCTTTCTATCTCTAAAAATAATTCCAAAATGCATCTTGTACATTTTTCAATATTTCGTGACAAAATACTGTAATGTAATATTGATGTAGAGTTTTTATAAAAGGGAGCAAGATATATTTTCTTTTCTTTCTGTTTATCTATAAATATTCTTCTTAGTTTACGGCCTACTGGCAGGTCCAGGGAATATAATGCTTCTTCTATCTTTTCAGTTTTTCTTTATGTGTCCACATATGAATGAATCATCTAACATTTCTTTATAATCATGGTCTGCCTCTGGGTGCCTTTCCTTCCATTCTTTTGAATTTTTGGTTTTGCACCATTTTTGGACATCACACTGTGCTCATCAGATTGGATTTTGTACCATAGTGTTCAATACTATCATGGACGACATCAGCACTCTAATTACGTTGTTGTTGTTGTTCTTTCTATGACTTATTTTTGTAAACTATTCTCTCATAGAATGTGTTCTATCCAACCTTTTTTCTTATTTCTTAGCGACTGTCTACCTGTATCAATTCCTAAATTTCTCTTTTGGTAATTGTTTGAGTCCAGCTAATCTTCTATAATCTTCTTCATAGCCACATTTCCAGCAGTTCTAGTTTCCTGATATTCTCCTTCAATGTTTCACATCATTATGGAAGTGTGGTCCGTACTAAAGTTTTCACTATATTTATCCCTGTAAATAATTACATGTATATATCAATTGGGTAGACAATATTCTCTGTTAATAACGTGTTACTACTATGTTGTCTGATGGACAAACTTTTATGTTGTATTTTCATTTCATTGTTTTTATTGTAGGCTCAATTATCAAACAATCTGCGCCGGTGATGAGCAATCTTTCATCTGAAATCCCTAATTTCTCAGCTGAAATGTCTAACTTATCTGTTCCGATGTGTAACTCAAGTGTTAGGCCTAACCTTTCTGTTCTAACTGGAAATAGATCGTCAGGCAAAAGAAGACATATCTGCCCACAGTGCGGCCATAAATTTACAACAAAATTCAGTTTAAATAGACATCAACCTATTTGTCCAGGCAATAACGTTCTGCAAAAAGGTAATAATATACTTTTTCAGAGTGGCAACATTGCTGTTAATAGTTCTCAAAATGAAACAATTAATGGAGACAGTTATTCTGGTCAGGCGAGTGTCAGTGATTTAGAAAATGACGAAGAACCCTGTGAGTGTATGACTGGAATTATTAGGAATCAATCAGCGCAGAATACTGTTGATGGGCGAGATATTGTAAGTAATATAGCTTTAAATACAACTAGAAATAGTGTAAGATTTGATAGTTTAAAAGTCATGCCTGATGATGGAAACACTACTGATTTTAATAAGGAGATAGATGATACTGACGCTGATGATGCAGAACCAAATAGCTATGAACTTTCGTCAAATGAAAATGATTTAACAGAAATAGATACTCTAGTTGTGGATGTTCTGAAGAAAAGCGGCAAACTGAATAATAATGAAATGAATATACTGTCCAATGCTGTCAATGCAACTCAGGTAAATCATTGCTGCCCTGGTGTGGTTAAATATAATTATGATGCTACCACTGGATCTTTATGCAACAATAATGATTCTAAACACCTACAGATCCATTTACAAAATAAAAAATATCAGTATAGGGTTTATCCTCAGATGTCTGCTGGGATTTCTTCAGCAGAAAATAAAATTATGCAGGTAGATTCTGGCGTAAAACAGGAGCAGATATTGTCTGTTGGCAACAGTCAATCCGCTCCAGTAGGTTGTTGTGGTGCTGGTGACGCTAAATCTTCAGACGGTACACGACAGTCGCAGCTTATAACCAGAAAATCTGGAAGTAAAATGTCAAAGGAGGTTAAAGAAGCAAATTCTGAAGATCGACCGTTCAAGTGTAGTGAATGTCACTGGGCATTTAGACTGCAGCATCACCTGACAAACCACATGAGCACACACAGCAGTGCGCGACCATATACCTGCTACGCCTGCTCTCATCCTTTCTCTCAGATTTCTAGTCTCAAGCGCCATGTTGATAACTATTGCCCTTCAGCTGCTGCGTCTGATGACCCAGCGAGGTTCGGTTGCAACATGTGTCGTCAGAAATTTCTTAGTACAAGAGCGCTAAAGCAGCACATTAAGGTGTTCCATGCGGGTACTGACACCTCAGGTATTACTGCAGAAAAACCTCTTTAATAGAGTCATAGAGTAATAATAAAAATTATGAATATCATTTATTGTATTATTAATATTATTTATTTATTTATTATTTATCTATTTATATTATTAATATTATTATTTTATAATTTACATTGAAGGAAGACGTGAAATGAAAACCATAGTGTGTGCCTTTTCAAGGATTTTTGGAGTGCAGATGTAAAATTTGAATCCATTTTAAGTTATCAGAAATAACTAAAGTAAATTAACTAAAATAGTATTTGATAGAAAGTAGGGGCTCAGATAGTTGGTATACTGAACGATGAAAAGAAATACGTGTATGGTGTAATAGATATAATTTATTATTTTTCTGTATAATATAAATTATTATGTAATTGTTTCTTGTATATATTTTCGTAGTCACTGGTGAGGTATTCATAAATGGTATTTGAAATTAAGTCAAGAAAGAGTCTTGCTATATGTATATATCTGAAAGTCTATTCTTGTTAACAACTGTCTGTGCTACAGGATCATTCGTCGGATTGAGTCAATTTCTGGAGTTTGTCTATACGCAGTAACAATTTACAGTTAGTTGTGTTCAAAGTTGATTATGTTTAAGTTTTGAACTGTGATTACAGTGTGTCAAAATGCTGAATAAGATTGCTTAAATGTAATCATTTTAGAATACCGTTCAACAAAATATTTCTTTAAATGAATAATGCTAAGAAATGACTTAGACTTTGATATAGGAAAGTGTATGTAATTAAGTATTGAAATAATTAAGAGAGGTTTAGAAAATAATGTACGATAATTGTAGTTGCTTATGGCTTTACAAGTGTGTTTTTTATTGAAATGCTGTCACTATGTTATGTTGTGGCAATGTCGTTGACAATCGAAGGCTACTTAAGGAAATAGATACTGGAAGGTAATGGGAATAGATAACGAAGTCATATTGGTCCATTCTCATGTTTTATTTACTTTTGAAGATATTGCGAATGGTGTTGGCAGTGTAACGATTCGGAATGGAGTAACTGTCATACCAAGTAGCCAATATGTACTGAAATTTATGATTTAGAATGCTAATTTATTTGCCTAACTCAAATATGTAAATAATGTGTACTACAAAAAAACCTGCAGGAGGTGGCTTCATCAGTATTAATGAAAGGTTTGAAATTTGATTGGGTGGTGAGAGGGTTCTGAGCTGCAGTAAAATTGAAATTTAATTAATTCACTAATTTTTTTAAAAGTTTAAGTTTCACTCGATCACCACTATAGAATAACTTCAGAACTATTGATGTCCAGATTAGGATCTAAAAATTGTTTACTCTCTTCGGTTACACAAACTAGAACTCCACCTTTAAGCTTTTGGAGCTGTCATTTAAATTTTGATTAGACTGTTGTGACTAGTCCTTTCTGCAATTCATTGTTGCTGCTGTGATGCTTAGTATTGCATATCAGAGATTGCTGTTTGAAAAATTTACTATCACGATTATAATTAATTTTTTGACACTCTTAGATTTTATTGATTATACGGTATTTTTCGTTAATCCTGCATAATTTGAATGATTAAGTAATTAATTACTGATGGACTGCAGGTTTCTTTAATGTATGATATAGAATATAGGATCACTAGATCGCGAGATATAGGATCACTAGTACACTACAGGATCTTTGCCATGCATCACTACACTTGTCACCGTTTTTCGTGTTTAGTGAATACATTTACTTTATTGCTTGATTTTATGTCGTTATTTGAATTATGTACACATACCTACTTATTTGAATTTAATTTGTTAATGCACAAAATGAAAAATTTTATGTATGTTTACTAATGTTGTTGTTTGTTATGTGATAAACTTGTACACATTAATTAGTCTGATAATTATAATAGTCTGTGATTTTAAACTTAATAAATAATAGAATAAAAATTGCGTTTCAAATCAGTTTTAATCTCTTTCTCAACTCAATATTACTGGTTATGTGCTTGGCTTAATTAATTGATCTAAATGTTGACGTTTTGAATTAAACTAGGGACTAAAACTATAAGATATGCAGAATTTCCCGATTTCCTTTAAATAGCTTAAGGCTTGTGTAGAAAAAGACTACTTAATCTACTATACAATAAGCTACATGAGTATAGTAGGAAAAGATTTACGTCCAATTACTACACATAGTTTAGACAGGATATTATACTATGTATACACATTCTAAGATCATATTGACATTCTGCAACACTACTATACATGTAACCGTCGCAGTGGGAGACTTGCCTGTAAGGAAGATATAATTTCATGATTATATCGTGTACCTTGGATCCAAAGTTTATGTCCTAGAAGTAACAAAATCTTAGATATGAGAGTGAATCTCTAGCATATTTTACAGAACAGATGTCACAATATTGTTTAATCGATTAACACTAAAGGCGAGATCGCCAGGCCTTTACAAGTATGACAAACTATATAAATAATCACGTGTTAGACATCAGCATAACTTTGCAATCTTCAGCAGCAGTCAACCACAACTAAACTGATTCCGAAATGTTAAGTTAACGTGCTAGGCCTATATAGTCAAGATTTAACTTCAAACTGAATCACAAATATAAGGGACAAGCTAGTGTATAATTGCATTTGCATATTCAAGCATGGGTCAGACAAAAAGACTTAATTCTAAGTATATCAGCCTATCATATATAATAACACAGTACTTTATATAATTTGAGAGAAATAAACAATTAGAAATGTAGCTCATGATAAAATGTAGAATAGGCCTATTTGAAAAATATGGTTGAGTAACTAGGAATAGAAAACTCAATATGGCACAAAATGAAGTATAAGCAGTAATAAATATACAACTGATCTAATAGAAACAGGCATGCATAAAGAAAAATGCCAATATGCAACGAGAAACAATATGCAGAATCATTAAAAACTCGTAACATTACTGGCTAAAAGGTTATGCAATATAAAATTCTAGGTATGACGATTGTTATAGAGCTGCAAGGACAAGATGACGGCCTGAATGGAATTTGAATCCATAACCATTTGAATGGCAGGCTAGTGCATTGACAACCATGCCATAAAGCCTAAGTAAATATAAAACTATATAAAATATCGCTTCAACGAAAATAGCTAAAATAGTCACTATCCTCGTTCTATCATAGAAATGCAAAATATATAATAATATAGTTAAAAACACGGTTACATGATAGTTTACCGCACATAAATAATTTAGATTCTTCATTACAGTCAGAATGCGACACAGCGCAACGCTAAAAATCGTATCGATCTATCGCCTATTAAACTACTTTCAAACAAAGCAGCTTACAGTTGTACTAGCTAGATAAGTAGTGGTATTTCTGAGGCGGATTAAATAAAGTTGGTAAAGCTAATGTTAACGTCAGTTTCTTCACTAGAAAGCGAAGTCAGTGACGGGAGAGCCCAGGATTTGAACCCCGCAAATACTGATCCGCGGTCGAGTATCGAGTAAACACCAACAGGCGACTCTGCCACTAAAAGGCTTTTTTCATATCAATAGCAAAGGAATGAAGCAAACTGAAATAGTATCAGCTTAGTAACCGCGGGACAATATTAACAATGATATTGTCAATTAGGATAACCTTACAGGACAACCTTGCAGGATGCCATTCTTCTGGCATCCTGCCCCCATTCATAGGATGGGAGAACAATACAAACTTTCCAAAAGGAGAGTTCGAGCTATACCAAAAAAGAAGATAATACAAATTCTTTGAAACAGAGACACCGTGTTCTCTCACTGACTATTTAACATACTTACTTTAATGCCAAATGTAATTAGTAGAAACCTCATCATTCGCACACGCTTAGGCTGAAACAAAATAGTGGCCTTGAAATCACTCAGGGTTGATGTAAAACTACATTTTTGTAGATATGAATTTTTGGAATTTCTGCTGCATAGGTTATTGCTTTACTTTTGTTCTGGTTCTATATGTTTTTAATCTTTTCAGACGAGAAAATAAGTTGTTGCCTCAGTCAACTCCATCGTAATTCAGTACCTTTACTTTCGTATAGACTAGTTAGATATTCTTCAGATGAATAGACACATGACATCATCATCATCATCATCTTCTCTTAAATCCCAATTAAACTTGGGTCGGGATACGAATAGACTTTCTCCAGTCATCTCTGTACTTAAAATCTGTTACTTTCCTTAGCTCCACCCCCTGACTTATTACTCTATCTCCGTTTATCATCTCATCCTTCCATCTACTCTCCAAATGCTCCTTTTTTCCTTATTTACTATCAGCTCTTTACTTTCCAATACCTCTCTCGCGTTTTCCAACATCTCGCCTACCTTCTCCACAGTGTTTCCTACTTTCACCAGATCATCTTCAAACAGCATGCACCATGGGGCCTCCTTAATAACTTCCTTAAGCACCTCACCCATAATCTAAATAAATAAGTATGGACTGAGGGCTGATCCTTAATGTCCCCCTTTTCCCTTAAATACCGGCACTAAACAACTCAGCCTCCACTCTTCTGACATCCTGCCACCCCCCCATAACATCTTGTCAAACAAGCACCTCAACCACTCCACTGCTCTCAGACCTACTATCTTCCACACTTCCACCGGGATTCCATCCAACCCCACCGCGCTACCCTTATGCATTTTCTTTAATGCCCTCTCAAACTCTTAAACTGTAACATACTGTACTTCCAAATCCTCAAATTCTTCGATACCTACATCATCTTCATGGCCTTCATTAACCCCTTCATTTTACAAATTACAAAAATACTCTCCCCAACGTTCAACATTCTCTCCATCTTCTGTTAATACTTTCTCAGTATTTCCCTTTATACATTTCACATTGCCAACATCCCGTTTTGCTTCTCCCTTGTCTAGCTACTTGATAAATCTCCTTTTCGCCAGCTTGCTATCTAATCTCTGATAGAATAGAAGCCATCATATTTTTGGGCCCTTGCCACTGCCACCACTCTCCTTGCCTTCTTCTTTAACTCTTTATAGTTCTCCCTTAATTCTTCTGTCCTACCATCCCTCCACTCCTTAAATGCTATTCTATTCTCTCGCAATACCTCCTGTACCTCCTCAGTCCATCACCAAACCCCTTTATCCACCATTTTCCTACCATTCTTCACTAAACCTAGCATTGCCCTACAGCATTCTCTAACTCTGTTAGATATTTCAACCTACATGTCATTAGCTGATCCTTTAAAGTCCATTTAACTTCAACCTCCAACTTCATCTTCAATTCCTCTTCCTTTTCCTTGACTCTTCCCCATTTCATGAATGGGCATTTGACAATTTAATGAAATTATGAGTGTGGACCCAGGGGCTAAGACACAATAATTTCAAAAGTTTAACAAATTGTAACAATATCAAAACTGCAAAGATATATATATAAAACATTTCACAGTAATCATACAATTTAGATGCCCTATATTTGTTAAGCTTATACAATTCTTTCAGTTTAGCAGTTTATAAAATGAGTTAATTCACTCACACATTGAAAATTAGTTCCATTGATTAAAAAGGCACAAATTATGAGCAATGTTGTTTAAAATTCAGTTTTCAAACTAGATGATGTCAGGATCATTCCAAATCACCAGATATAAATAATCTAAAACAAGGCCTAGAAAAGTATTACAATATTACATTTTGTAGCGATATAAAATATCTATTTTGCTAGCAGAAATATTTGAAAATTACATGTGAACACTGACTACGTAGGCTGAAATCCCATATGCATCCTAAAATGTTTAAAAACCTGCAAATACAAATATATTGTAAATTAAATTACATAGTTTAGAAAGAGGTGGAGACCATTGTAACCATCGTGAAGAACTTAAGAATCATTCAGATAAATTCACATTAAAAAATTAAATTTCACAAATAGGACAAACCAGAAATAAATTATTGAAGCTCGAGGGAGAATGAAAGACTATAAGAAATGAATAGTTATAGGAATGTAATTATCATGTATAAATAGAGCTGAATGTCTTAAATAAGTTTAGCTATCATGGACATTTTTATATAGAAGTATATCTCATATGAGATAAATTATAGCGATAAGAAAGCATGAAGTCACTACTGCTTGATACTGGAGGCATGTATCTGTGGATGGTCGATTCGGTGGCACGTTTTCCTTTTAAGTAAGAGACTACTTCTTCGAATCCCAACTAGAATGTCTCTCACAGTATTCCCCGGGTAACGATAGAGACGTTAAACGTAGCTTTCTCATTTGATAAAGTACAATACATTGTAAGTCTTACTTAGAGAGCTATTAATGACTTCAATAACAGAAATGGCAGAAATAAATTTCATGTTCTATGTAATAGGACTAGATGAATAGTATTTATTCCATCAACAGACCTTTATTTCAGTATCTTCAGAGCCAGTCAGTAAATGATCACCATTAATAAGAACGGAGCTTACGCTATCGTTATGTCTCTGAAGTGTCATTATTGGCAGCATCTTCTCCAAGCTCCACACCTAGCACAAAGCAACAATAGCACGTGATTTATTAGATAATTCTGCACCTGATACTGTCTACCTGATACTATGATATAACTATCTTTCTCTCTCACTATCCTTCTGGTGTCAGCGGCAGGTCCAAAGTACATATTCTTTCTCGAAATGGATTCTAAAAGGCTATTCCTACTTTTATCATCATCATTTTCCCTTTGAATCCCAGTTTAACCAGGGTCAGGACACGAATAGACTGGCTTAAATCCTCTCTGTCCCACACCACATCATCAGTCAATCCCCTATTTGGACTTTTCCATTAGTTTAAATTTTTGTAGCAATTTCTGGAGCCTAGGCGCTCAAGAACCGAATGCCTTTTCTGACGTTGGTACGGATCTTAGTGTTCTTGTCGTCTTCTACTAATATGCAGTAACCGGTTGGTCAATTCTTTAAAAAACCCAGACACAATACGGGGAAAAAGGCTACTCCTACTTTATAATGTATAATATTTTAGCCTACTTTATCTTAGGAAAATATGACTTCTGAGACTGATGCGGTTTACATTTACCTTCCTCAGTTCTTATCATCTAGCTTTAATGCAATCGCAGTTTACGGTTCGTCAGTAACTCAAACACAATACAGTAAGCATGATACAACAGCTAAACTGAGTAACTAAGAACAGACAGAGCGGACAATGCAGATAGTACAGACAATATAAACAAAGCAGACAATGCAGACGATACACACAAAGCAGTCAATACAGACAAAGCAGACAACACAGAAAAAGCAAACAATACAGACAATGTAGCTAAAGCAGCCAATGCAGACAATACAGACTATGTAGCTAAAGCAGCCAATACAGTCAAAGCAGACAATACAGACAAAGCAGACAACGTAGATTGCAGACCATGACAGAGGAATCAGATGAGCCGCTGAACATGAATCGACCTGAGGGAGACACGACCAGGCAGTTAATCACACCCACGTGACCAGTCAGGTGGCGCAAGTGCTGCAGCGTTACCACATCGAACACGTGAGTGTTGTTGTTGTAAGTGCCTGCGTGAACAACAACAAGTCAGAGTACTTCAAGATACAGCGAGAAAGTGTGACGCTTTAGGTCACGATCGGTCTGTAAGTGGTAGAAAGAAAGTGAAGGTTTGACGCTATTTGACGAGAAAGCCAATTAATAAATTAATATTGTAAGAGTCAAAGTTTCATTCTCTGTTCCACAGTAAAGGGTAGAAAATATCTAATTACAATGGTTAGGAAATTACTAGAAAGGAAGGTACTCGTTAAACAGTTGCTAAAAGTTGAACGAGTTATTTTAATGACACTGTAAATATTGAAATAACTCTAAAAACAATAGTTTGTATGGGATAGTTTGTAACATATTTTTTAGTCATGTATAGAAATATATACTACATGTATATGCAAAAAACACTGCAAGGAAACTCTAACCAAATAATACATATACAAAGTAAGGTAATCACTACTACAAATTTTATAAAAATAAGTTTTATATAATCAACGTCTAGAAAAGATATATTATAAATAATACGACAGCAATAGAGAATACAAAATTTAATAAGAAATAGATAATATAAAATATTGCGAAGACTGAGATAGTAACCAGCAATAATATATTTATTGGTGACAGCGAGAGAGTGGACTGAGCCGTGAGAGTGACTTATTTTTCCAGCGAGACTGCAGATCTCCGACACATTCCAGATGTTTATTGTACCGTGCGATCCGCTGTACAATTTGTCCTACAAAAGACACTAATAATAATTATCATCAAAATAAATAGCGCGACTAAGAAAACAATGGATTAAAATTGAATTGAGATAATTCTATATGACACGTAATACGTTTCACTGCGTAATATTTTGAAGCTATATCAGAAGATAGTTTCAAGTGATATACTGAAGTTTAATCAATTAAGGGATGGTGTAGTTATCAGACAACTCGCCTGGTGCCTGAGACAATGCGAGGTTTTGTTCTTTTCTACATCTACTAGATCGGCACTAACCAAGGTCGAAGTTATTTAGCTTTGTTTCTGACGAACACGCACTGACAACATGATTACCATCACCAGTTAATAAATGATGTTCGGAAGGTAGACAAATTTAATGCATTTTGAAGACGTAAACGAACGACAGCAGATAGATATTATTATTATACGTCTTGAAATTTAATACCGGTCTACCATTTTTAGAACAAAAATTTAAATGATTGAATAATAAACACAGCTAACTAAATAATATGTTTAGGGACCATCCACTGTATTAAGTTAATGTCAAATGTATAGCAAACATTCAAGTTAAATTTCTCTCTCAGAATTTTTCAGAGTAGTCTTTGATTAGTTTACATAGAAAGGTAAAAAATCAGAAGAATCAAATGTACAAGAGTCTTGAAACCTTAATTGGATTGCAGGCCAATGAACGAACCCAATGGTACAATCCAGAAATAGTTTGCAGCAGTTCCAATGCTTCACAACTCCACACCTTAATGATTAAAGCAACTGAAGATATTCAAAGCTGATTTGAGTAATTTACCTAAAGTTTAGTTTAATAGCTTATCAATTTGCGAATGTTAACTTACAGTTTTACGCAAAATGAGACGATATAGAAGGTTTTGCAGGATTATTCAGCTACTATGATACAATTTTTAAAGGTTGTTTGAAGAGACTTCTCTCAATTCTAAATAGATACCATTTTAAATGTCATCTTTATACCAGAAACAAGACATCAGAAACGAGTTCATTGAAACTGTACTGTATTTATTTATAATTTAACAGTAATACTTCTATCAAACAAGCTGAGATGTATTAACGATGTATTAACGGTTAACAATTGATTTTGTTGCTGCCAACAACTTATACAATACCAATACCAGTAACGTCAGGTGCATGATTGTCAAGCACATACAAGTAAGCTCAAATATAATAGTCATTTATATTCAATCATCATCATCATCCTCCCTTGAATCCCAGTTTAACCAGGGTCGGGATACAAATAGACAGTTTCAAATCCTCTCTGTCCTACACCACACCACCAGCCAATCCCAATTATATTCAGTATCTGCTGAATACCTTGATAATGGTAAAGGACGAAGAAAATAGGTACTGATTAACACAGATCAGTGCTGCAATGTTCTGTTCATGAGCGTCAGGCACGCTTAGATGTTCCGATACATCGCCCAGGAGCCACGACTTTATGCTCAAATCATCACCGGCCGTGTACAGATATTTCTGGCCCACCGCCATAGTGTGAATCTAACAGCGCATACAATAACGATGTCTTGTTTACGTAAAAAAAGCTAATGTTAACGTCAGTTTCCTCACTAGAAAGCGATGTGAAAGCGATGTAACCGGCGAGCCCAGGATTTGAACCCTGCACATACTGATCCACAGTCGAATAACTTACCGACATCGCCACAGGCTCCAGCCACGTGTAACGTGTAGGCCTACCCAAAGTCTAGTTACAACCAATTTCTATTTTAACAAACAATATTACGCAACCACTGGTTAGAATCATTCAACTCAATTTTAATGGTTGCATTTGAGTAGGAACAAATTATTGTTTTAAAAACAAAATTGATAAAGCATAGCACAATCATACGTTTTTCAGACTTTTTAATGAAATTTCTAAGCCAGCTGTTTCCATTTTGAACAGGAATTTAGTGATCAAAATTTTAGCAAAAACATAAAGATTGAGTCATTACCAATCATGACCAGTTAAATGTCCGAGTAGGGTCTTATTAATAAAACTGACAGGTTTAGTATTTAACATAAACGGAGATACATTCAAGAATTAAGACAAATAAATAATAGTAGAAACAGTATAGATACTAACATAAATATAATAGTTAAATACTACGCATTTAAGTAAAGAGCATGAAAGTAAAACTAAACTTAAAACAAACATCTACAGATACTTCTACGGAAACTGGAAGATAGTTTGATAGAGACATAGGTGGGTACTAGATATAGGTGGGTACTAGATATAAATGCGTACTACACATAGGTGGGTAGTAGGCATAGGTCGGTACTAAACATAGGTGGGCACTAAACATAGGTGGGCACTAAACATAGGTGGGTACTAGACATAGGTGGGTACTAGACATAGGTGGGTACTAGACATAGGTAGGTACTAAACATAGGTGGGTACTAGACATAGATGGGTACTAGACATAGGTGGGCACTAGACAGAGGTGGGTACTAGACATAGGTGGATACTAGACACAGGTAAGTACTAGACATAGGTGGGTACTAGACAGAGGTGGGTACTAGACATAGGAGGGCACTAGACATAGGTGGGCACTGGACATACATGGGTACTAAGGTTCAATTACTGATGTTATAGTTCAGCAATAAAGCTGTATTACATTAAACCCAATGCAATTAATAAATAAAGTAAAATTAGTTCAGGTATAAAAAAGTCCGAGGTCAGAAGCGGAACAGACCCGTTGCTGATGGGCAGCTACGGTTTGACGACATCCGAGTGCCGGATTGTCAAGATCCCACACTTTGATGACGCAATCAGTGCCCGCGCTATACAAATATGTCTGCCAGGTTTGTAAGCTCCACACGCCGCCATTGTGACCTCTGCATCAGAATACTTACAAGTCACAGTATTTCACAGAGAAGCAGAACTTAATATCAACTTAGCGGTTCCCAGACAGTAGGAGTAGCAGCTGAGTTTTGAAATTCCAACCGAGCATTAACGAAACTCTTGAAAGATTAAAAATGTACCATAGGGCTTACGCTCAGTAGTATATGTAATGTTTTTGGAGTGATTTTATAAATTTTGGCATTTGCACTGTTTTAGACCTTTTTTGGCTCGCCGGCTTGGATTTACCTCAAAACTGCGCGATATTGTCATTCATGACAGTAGCACTTTAATTGTTGTTTTGTTATGCAATCATGTGGTCGACCATCATAAAAGAGCATCATAAAAGAGCTAGAACAACTAGGATAAAATAAATCAAATGATGCAAGTAAATAATATCTTGTCTAATATCTTATATCAGTATGCCATGCAATACAATCATATAAATACATACAGGCACTATTACAACAATAATTAATAAATCAGCATATCATACAAGCTTTCATTTAAACATTGAAATTAAAAAACTTACAAATAGAATTGAAATACACATTATTACGTCTTGCAGAATAGAACAGGGACCACTTGCATTCACATGGTCACTTGATGACTTAAAAATAAATTACTAGAAAAATGGCTATACAATTAATATAATTAATAATAATATAACAGTTATTTTAGCTATATAACAGTTATATTAGCTATTTAACAGTTATAATAGCTATATATTAGTTATAATAGCTATATAATTATCATAATAGCTTTATAATTGTTATAATTGTTATTGTTATAATTGTTATCGTCATTATCATCTTACCCAGAATCCTAGTTTAACCAGGGTTCGAATTCGAAAAGACATTCTCTAATATAATTGTTATAATAGTTATTAATAGTTACAATAGCTACATAATTGTTATCTTATATAATTGCTATTAGCTATATAATTAATACAATTGTCCTAATTATAATAGTTACCTTAATATAGAGTAATTCTTGATAAATAAATTTTTTTAAATTTATAAATATTTCCTGCGTACGAAAGAGAGCTGTAAATCATACCGAAAAGTTCCAATGCATTTAAACTGAAAAGGCATTTCCCAAGTTTCCAATTTAGATGGCGAAGAGACATTCAAATTAGCAGCACTGTTACGAGAACCTAGAAATAACATACTAGCAGCTTACAAGTACTATCAGCACTTACAGGTACTGTCAGCACTTACAAGTACTGTCAGCACTTACAAGTACTATCAGCACTTACAAGTACTATCAGCACTTACAAGTACTATCAGCATTTACAAGTATTATCAGCATTTACAAGTAATATCAGCACTTACAAGTACTATCAGCACTTACAAGCACTATCAGCACTTACAAGTAATATCAGCACTTCCAAGTACTATCAGCACTTACAAGTACTATCAGCACTTGCAAGTACTATCAGCACTTACAAGTACTATCAGCACTTGCAAGTACTATCAGCACTTGCAAGTACTATCAGCACTTGCAAGTACTATCAGCACTTACAAGTACTATCAGCACTTGCAAGTACTATCAGCACTTACAAGTACTATCAGCACTTGCAAGTACTATCAGCACTTGCAAGTACTATCACTTTTGTTTACTTAGATTTTATATTCTTTTTGTTTACTTAGATCATAATATTCTTCCTCTTACACTCAAAAAGAGTCGAAGTTGAACAATATTCTCTATTCATTGGCATTTTGTTATTACGTATAATATCTCTCTATCTATCTATATTTCTCTCTCTCTCACACTCTCTCTCTCTCTCGTTTAACAAATAATATATCAATGCCATAGTGCTGGCGATAAAACTATCCGCTGAATGTTTGAACATGATTATACTACATCAGTGTATACTTTACTCAAAAACATCGTCCTCTTAAAGATATTGAACAATGTCCGAATATCTTTTTACAACTCGAGTGTTCAATCAGTGAATGAATCTATGCGCCAATGGAATCAAAATCAGAATCTTGTTTATTTCACTTCAATCCAATGAGCAAGATAAAGCAATGACTCACCAATACATGCATATATAATAATATATGTACACATAATAATAGAATGTGATATTTAGTACATATATTATACAATATTATATAATATCTACACATACATAATGACATATATGCATGAGAGCATATAATATTAATATAAATGTAATATACGCTCTATCTCTCTCTTAGTGCACTGCCTACTGGCAGGTCCATGGTATATAATGGTATATAACGCCTCCACTTTTTTCTGTCTTCGACTTTCCTCTGCATGTCCACATATGAGTAGGTCTTTAAATCAAATAACATACCTAATCTCGGCCTGCCTCTGCTTCTATTTAATTATATTCGGCCTTCTAAGACCACTTTTAATAGACTTTCCCCCTTAGAATGTGTCCTATCAAACTCTTCTTCATATTTTTTATTACATTTATCAGCTGTATATCTGTACCAACTCTCTCTAGAATTTCCAGAGACACGTAATCTAGAAGATTATGTGTTTTAAAAGCTATAAGACACGTAACATTCTTCCAGTGCACTGCGTAACGGCAGGTCCATGGCACAAAACTCCTCCAACCAATTCTCTCCTCAGCTTTCGTTTTCATCTCTATATATGAATTTACTATCTGATCATCCAACATCCCATGTGGAGTCATTCTGCTTAGATCTGAATGGATAGAAATATAGCTAAGTACTATCATAGAAAACGTAACAATTATGAAAGTCTAAAGTACATACTGACCATATTTAACCAGTCTGTTTTCACTGCTAGGAGTGGACGGTTGATCACTGAGCCTATGTCGTAGAGCCAGTTGCTGAGACATAAAATTTAATTTTTCCTCAATGACGGCATTCTTATTCACCAGCTGCTTTATAGTTCTGCATTACAACAAAAGCAATATCTAAATCCTGCCTCATTATATACTGTTTTGTTTACATAAAACCTTAGAAAATGCAGAAATAAAGTTACAATTTAACTTCAGACATTTTACAGGATTACTACAGATTTCCCCTTGTTGTGTTTGGGTTGCTGAAGAATAGATCAACCGTAGACTGCACGTGTCGTTAAAAGCTACAAAGAACTAAGATCCAAACCAAGGTCACAAAGGGCATTCAGGTGGTGAGCGCCTAGGCTCCAGAAGTTGCTACAAAATGTTCTAGAAAGAATATAAAAGTTAACATTCGTATCCCGACAATATTTAGCAAGACTGGGATTCTAGGGAAGATGAAGATGACGATAAAGATAAGATTACTACAGATTATGCAGCATACAAGTGCAGTAGTACTTAGTAGTGCTGAGTGCTTTGTTGGCTTTTACGACTCATGCAGTGTACATTTGGTCTTTTCTTCAGTAACCCAGACATAACTCGGGTATAATAACTAAAAGTATTATATGTAAATAAACAAACCATCCAATTGATGCCAGTTAAATTATGTTTAAAGGTATATTTTCATTAGATGCAATAGTGATCAGAAGCCAATCCAAAGCATGTGAAAGAGGTTTAAGTATAGTAGCTTCATTCACATTAACTAGTGACGCCCTTACATTAATATTATCCTTTAAGAAAATTCAACATTAATATGATACCAGCACGAAAGACTAAGCCATAACTAGGCATATACTAGTGTGATGTGATATATGATCTTTTAAATGTCATCGGCTTATCATAACCGAGAGTCAAATTTTCAAGTAAAACATCTGAGCAATTAATGAATTGGAAGTCACTATGTTGAGTTTACAAGAGAATTAGCATACAGCACGAAATATACATTCTTACCAAAGGACTATGAAATACGACTCCAAGCATACCATAATGAATATCATATCAATATCTATCAGAAAGAAACACAGTGTATATACAGGCATAAAATATTAAGCATACGTATGACACGTTTCAACAGTATTTGACAGGGAGATATTTCTTGATTCCAGAGATTTCATTCTTTCTTCGAGAAATTTAACTGTGTCTGTAAGTCGATCATGAGACGCCCTCAGATCTTGTATCTGCAATTATTTCAACAGGGTGTGATCATAGATATTTTTTATTTTAATACAGAATATAATCTAGATAATATATGATATTTTACAACACATAATCTATCTCTCTTAGTCTCCTTTAGTGCACTGCCTACTGGCAGGTTCATGGCATGTAACGCCTCCACTCTTCGCTGTCGTCTGCTTTCCTCGTCCACATATGAGTGAATCTTTAAATCTTCAAACATTCTCAATCTCGGCCTGCCTCTGCCTCTATTTCCTTCCATTCTGCTTTCTATGATCTCTTATTGTATAGTCTGCCCCTGGAATGTGTCCTATCCAACTCTTCTTCATATTTCTTAATACATTTATCAACTGTCTATCTGTACGAACACTCTCCAAAACATCCTCATTTGTACCCTTTTGAGTCCAACTAATCCTTTCCATTCTTCTCCATATCCATCTTTCCAAAGCCTCTAGTTTCCTGATATCTACCATCCTTGAGGTCCATGTTTCATATCCATATAATAGCGTAGTCTATACCAAGGTTTTCACTATCTTTATCTTTGTGTCTTTCTTTGCGCAAGACATAATCTATAAGCTATCTTTTCATATAATATATGGCTTTCATATCTTATAAATGTTACTAGCGGTTGTAGCCCACAACACCTGCTCTATCTAGCTAATATAGGTCACAGACAAGTAACTTCAACTAAAACTTAATCAAAGCAATGAATGGCAGATGCCTATTGCTCCTAGACGTTGTTAAAGATGAAACTCAATAAATCAAATTACATTGAAAAATCCTCCTATATGGCAGCAAAAGCAGTCAAGCACTTGGTGGAAGATAACATCTCCACCAATAGCTTGATTGCCTCAGTACATCTTTCTCAAAGAGCTGATTTTTAAGTAGAGTGATTGGAAATTTCACTCATCTAAATTCATACTCTTGAGTCACCACATTTAGTGAATTAAATTTACTAATACATACAACCGATCTGTACACTAATTCTAATTATTCAAAATAAATAATATCGGTGAACAAACATAAGTAATTATAGATTTTAATGGCTCCTACAGAACAAAATAGCAAAATTGTTGCAAGGCAAACATCTATATATACATTCAATTAATAATTTGTTATTTAAATAAAGATTTAAAGTTGACCGCTACTAAACTAGGGATAAAATTATATTTAAATAATCGTTTTGACACTATTAGGCTTCGGCTTTGAGCAAGTAAGAGGCACTATAGCTCATTACATGTTGTTGTTTAGTTAATTGAAACTATCAAATGCTTAATGCACATAACTTTAACTTTACCTCTGAGAAGCCATTAGTGAAGCTGCAACCTATCAACAAGAAATAAAAAAACAATTGCATCAGATTTTGGTAAATTCTCACCTGTTCTTTTTTTTAAAATATGTTATTACTATGCACTCTGTGTCCAAATCTTCCACATCTCCATCAACAGCATAATAGTGTAAGATAAAAAGGCCTGGATAGAAAAGAGAATATACAGTTATCCTTAAGGCTTTATTATATATCAATCCTTCAATGTTTGATTTTTGACTTTTGACTAAAAATCGTATAGTTATATATATAGTTATGTAATTTTCGATAGTTTATTATATAGAAAAATTAACGTTATTCAAAATCCTCTGCATATTCAATGTAGTAGTTTGTCTTCATAGGTCTGAATATTATCAATCCAAAACTTTAAAAAAGTCAAAATTAGCGCCAGCAAATATATTAGATGCACAGACCATTAGCTGAAGATGAAGCACTAGTAAGTTTTGTGCACTTTGCGACATGATTTTGAAAATCTTTTCTACGAAAACTTCCACAAATGTTTACTCCAGCATGACAAGCCAGCCAAGCAAATGGACAGTTCTTTTCATGATCAAGTCTTTCACCTGTTAATTTATACACAACACATTCAAAAGCTTTGGCATACAAAATTTAACTATAACTAAATCTATGGCTCCAACTAATCCAAATCAAATGTATAATTATTTAAAGCTATGTGAATCGTAATGTTTGATTTTGTGTTTATGCTTACATAACAATTCATGAATAATTTGTGAATTTAAGTTTTAGCCGTTAGTATACCATATATAATATTTCATTGTGAAACTTTATAGCAAAATCAACATCTAATTTATTTTTACGAATTAGTAATGCAACATATTATATGCGTCAGTTGACAAGTACAAAATAGCCAAATAAATTTCTAAAAACTGGCAACCGTCGATCAGTTATCTGTTTGTTACATTTATTCATGCATAATGAGTTTGCTTCAATTCAAAAATCTAACCTCAACAAGAAATTGGATACTGAGTACGATACCCTAACTCAATGAAAAGAATCTTGAAGTAGTTTTCCTATATTTTCTTTGCTAACTTAAAGGTAACATTTATAAACATGACCAATTTCAATTCTGTCTTAAAATTCTATCTTTGAATTTCTTTCAAATAATATTTTTACGTAAACTACTTTTGAAGAATTTTATAAATTTTAAAATAGTGAGTAACTGATAGGTCAATCATTTGATGGCAAACTATCTTTAAAAATAATTCTCATATGAAGCCATAGAGACATGCAATAATTCACTTACCAAGTTTAATAATGAGTTGACAACCAGTCGAATCACAAATGTACTCTTTTCCTGATTCATCCAGTATTAGTCCGTTACGACAATAAATATCAAGATCATCTATCTGCGACTGCACAGCCCTGCTCAAAGCAGAAATTTATTATTACTAACTTCATTTAACTAATTGCTAAACATCGTCCTAGTTTTATTATATTTTTCAAATAAATTTAAACATTGCATTCAAAAATTCTTGCATTGAAAAAGTCTTAACAGAATTTTTTGTACCTATAAAATGAAGCCATACTTTACAATTAACACTCGATGTTATATTAATACTTTACAATACTATTGCAAATACTAGGCTTATACAAAATACAAAATTTAGATACTACATGTAATTTTAGAATACTATTAGCACATTTGGGACTAATGACTATTCTAAAACAAGTAATATTTTGCTCAAGTATACTGATATTTTTTACAATTTAACTGATAATGCTGCATTAACTTAGTTTAAAATACCAAGCACAAGCTATAAATAAGCATAACTAACTTCTTATTACAATCAATGTGAGGCTGATTTCCATTCACAGTTAATATTAAACAGAATTACAATCAAGGAAAAAAATATAATAGCTTGCTATGATTTAATTTCTACAAAGTAATGATATTAAACGTTTAACGTCCGTTTTCTCAACCAATAATAACGTCAGGGATGTCCTCACAGCATCTATTGCTACAGACCAATTCACCCAAAATCAAACAACAAAGATACATGCTGAAGAGAAGTAGGCCCAAGGTCCTATTCAATCATTAGTAATAAGCTACTAATAAATTTAAAATCTAAGGTACCCACTGAATTTTGGTCGAACATAAATGTAAATATTTATAAACTAAAAAAATCAAAAGAAAAACCAATATAAATCTACATTTAAATCGAAGGAAATTTGTGAGAACATATACAATAAAATTATAATAACTCCATAATCTTGAAAACTTACTTGTTTGGAACTAATCCATCAACTGAGCACAACATTTTATCAGCGGGACAGTAGACATTCGTGTGGGATTCATTTGGTTTCAGCATTACTGCACATGCAACACTTACAGCCGCTTCCAAAGTACACTTTTTGCAATATGTATGCCCACAAGTGATTAAAATTACTGGCTCATAGTATACTTCCTTGCATATTGAGCAGTGAAGAAATATGCTAGGAGTATTTACATATTTAATAGGATATCCATCAAGCATTGTAGATGTCAAACACAACCCTTCCGATTTTGATAATGAAACTAAATCCTTTGAGTCTGTCATTGCTGAGTTTTCAACACTTCCTTTAAACATCAAACTACTGCTGAAATTATATGGCCATATGTATCAGTATAGTATGATAAATCAGTTCGTTAGTTCTAACATAAATACAAAAATGAGCAAAAATTTAAAAAGACAAATTCTTAAAAATAAATGGTATCTTTTAACAATGTCAAAAATATCAATTATCACTTGTGTGCTTTTTTCAAAAGCTTTTATCACATTCTTCATGACAATAAGGAAACAGTGTAAAATCTAAACAGATAAAATACTCAACGTTATTTAAGAAAACTGTTTTAATAATGTTGCCGAAACTTTATCTAAAAATTACATTTACTAGGCTATTCCTAATAACGCCTAATAAAAATTCACACACAATACTGGTTAGAATTATAAAATGGACTTATAACATTAAAGTTTGTCCAGAGTTACTTTATATCTAAGGAATAATCTTGAGATTGACTGCCACTAAATAAATATTTAGTAATAAATATTTGTATTATTATTAATTTTAATATTAGTGATTATAGTACTGTGTAGTGGTTAGAGGCGTCAGGTAACGTCATGTGGGTTCGATTCCCGGCCGCGCTGATGTGAGAGTAAAATTTCGGATATTCACAGGAATGGTTAAAAAGAATATGGAAAAATTGCATAATGGTTTAAATGTGTGGTATTAAAAGTAATAGATATCAACATAGTTGATCATTTAACTATAATGCATGTTATGTATTAGATCATTTCAATATACAGCGTATTATTTATTAATTTACCAACTGTCGGACTCTTAAGGCGTCTACTGCAGCCTATTATTCGAATCCTTTGCAGTTGATAAGATTGAAATCAAAGGTTTCTTAAATACAGACGATTTTTTACCATAGCATGATGTCAGAACGTTTTCAGTAGAGCTCAGAAGGGCTGGATTAAAAGTTTATAGAGTTAAAACATTTTAATTTCATTATTCCTTAACACATCAAGAACTTTTATTTACATCCACTTATTACTCACGTATTTGGGATTTCTTACAGGAATGGAAATTCCCATAGATGAAAGCAGGCTTTCGGTTTTTCTAGTGTAATCAGTTTATTGAAATAGTAACAATATAACATAATCAAAACTGTGCAAAATCTCAAAATCCTGAAAATAAGTCTAAAGATACAGGGATTAAAAAGTCTATGGTTAGTCTAGACTATGCAAACACACAGAGTACTGCCAAATTCTGTAGTGCTACTAGCTGTCACCCATGACAAAAAGTATTTTAAACGCAACTAGAAGACAGTATAAAAAAGTCAAAGATTTTAAAGACAATTAATTATAAATACATTCAACCAACAGCAAAGAGTTTGTTATGTTGCCTACATATTGCAATACGTACCTAGGACAGGAGGGCTGGTCGTGCAAGAAAAGATTAACCTGTACAATTGGCTAAACTGGCTGCCTATAATGGTTACTTGCGTGAAATTAAACTGATAGATACAAAGATCTTTAAAATTAGTAGATATGGTATGACTGTTGTTTCATGCGATACCAGTTTTGTAACAAGAGCGACTTGCTTTCCAGCATGCTCCATTTAATCGTGAGGGTAAACAAAGTCCCTTTGTAATATGTGTATATAATAGTAATTTCTGTCATTTCAGATTTATTTCATGATATTCGTCCTCTAAACGGTTTTAAAATGACGTATTGTCGCGCGTTTGGGTTTACAAATTCCAGAAATCCGGACACTAAAGAACGGGGAATATCCATAAAGAGATTTGAAATAAAATTTGTTTGCACTTTGTATGATAAAAATATACATCCAATTAATAAGAATTTGTTTCAAATAACTTTTTATCATGGCGATATATTTGGATAGATGTGACGATAAATGTGCTATTAAAGTGTTTCATTATCATTCAAAAGCTTTTCAAATGTTCAAAAACTTCATTATTTTATGCCTTTAAATAACGATAAGCTGATATTGTTTACTTCCGGCTAGCAAAATTAGTTGTTGGAATCACTGCAATTCTTGAACTCAATGTTTACAATGGTTGAAATTGTCTTTGACACTTCTACGGTTTTTCTTTATTCTGTGACCATTACAGACATAGAATAAATGATTATTTATTCTGTATCTTTTATTACAGCCCGGCCGATCGATGGGTCATCATAGAATCAAGATCTCGACTTCTGTATCTTTGATGATTATTAAATTCTTTATTGTGTTTTGATTAATTTTTACAACTAGTTTATATACACAAGTTTACTTATATATATATAAGGTGTAATGGGCAAGAAAATACTCGACTTTACGAAAGAAATTTAAGATCAAACTTACATAACAATTGACTCAATATAGTTTTGTTAGCTTGATCCTAAATTTCTGTCGTAATGTCGTTACCATTAATTTTATTTTATGTTCTGATACCTAAGTGGTTTATGTTCTTATTTCTCTATCTTTGAAGTTTTGGTTCTAAAATATAAAGTAAACAAAAGTGTATTATGAAACATTTCTAAGATTTAGCTATATTTGCCAATTGAAATTATCTACACTCTAGCAGATATGGAGGACAATAGTGAAGTGCTATTTAATAGTGAGGAAGCAAATTCTCAACCCAATGGTGAGGCTGTCAATGAAGTAAACTCTGATTGTTCATCACCCATTGACGTTTCTGAACCGCAGGATGATGTAGACATCGATGATGTGGAACCTGACGATGAACAGCCGACTATAAATGATAGCAATAATGTTAATGGGGCAGGCGAGGAGCTGAACGAAACTGTTAATGCTGAGATTAGAGATGATAGTGATGAAGTGGTAGTAGAAGAACAGACGGAGATGGTTGATGGGGAAGCTGACGAACAACCGGCAAGCCCTGAAGTTTCACTGACTAACGATAGACTAATCAAGTTTCCCCTTGCGCGTATTAAAAATATCATGAAGACAGATCCAGATGTTACTATGACTAGCCAAGAAACTGCATTGCTGATAGCCAAAGCAACGGTATATTTTCAAAGTTTTTGAATAATTTTTCTATAAAATAATGTGTTTGCTTCTTTCAAAAATTTAACTCCAGGAGGCCATTAAGATTTATGATGAAATATGGTGTGTTTCTTGAGTTTTAAATTTTGCTACTTTACTTGCTGGCTGGAGCCAGTGGCGATGCCGGTAAGATACTCGACCGCGGACCAGTATGTGCGGGGTTCAAATCCTGGGCTCACCCGTTGCTGACATCGCTTTCGAGTAAGGCAACTGACATTAACATTAGCTTTACGCTCCAATTTTTCTTTAATAGTGGAGCTCAAGTTGTCTGGTCTAAGTCAAAGCTCAGTAATCGAAGTTAAGAGTCAAAGCTCAAGGAGTTCTTTTGAATATGTTTCACATTATATGAGATCATTTTTTAAACCATTTTGTTCTCTTCTTTCTCTCTTTCTCGCTCTCTCTCTCTCTCTCTCTCTCTCTCAGTGCACTGCCGTGGAATATAACTCATCCATATATTTCTATCTTTTATCTTCTGCTTTTCTCTTCCTATCAACTTATGAATTAGCTATCAAATCATCCAACATCCCAAGTCTCAGTCATCCTCTAGTGTTTTTCCTTTCTTTTCACTCCAATAATCTCATATAGTAAACCATTCCCTCACAATCTCTATCTTTGTGGATTTTTCTGCTAGTAGTTTTTTCAACTTACTGAAGGTCACTTTCTTTTGCTTGAGAAATTCTATGTTATATTTCTGTTCCACATTTCCAAAGTTCTCTTATCGTGTATACTAAATATCTGAAACTCTTTACCTGTTGGAACTTTGTACTGTCTTTCTACATTGATTCGTCTATTTCTAAATGGACTCCTCCTTTTTCGACGCTTTCATCACATCGGTTTTCTTTATATTAATATTCTATACATTCTACGCATTAATGCAGTAATGTTCTGGCCATCCACAATTTCTTTGTAAACCCACTTTGCTACTAGTAATTATAGTCATACCTTGATCGTCCACAAATCTTAAATTGTAATGTATTTATGCAAATATGAATTTATATTAAGTAATTTATACTAACGTAATTTATTGAATTTGTTCTAAGTTATACTAAGTTAATATTTATTACAATATAATTTGTCTAATTACAGGTAGATATATTTTATGATAAATGTTTTTAAACGGTAGTGTTTAGAATTTTACTAATAAGATTAAGTGATTTTAAATATGAATTTCTGTAAGTAATTTCTGTTGCCATTTAGAAATTCTTATAATATCTCATGAAATTAATTACTGAACAAATATATTTTGTGTGAATTATAACTTATGTACTTCATTATATGTAATATTGCATGTAATTATATGTGTGTATAGACTGTGTATATAATTATTTTCATCTATAATTGATATGCTGTTTCTTAGGAGCTGTTTATTCAAGAATTGACCAGAGAAATATTTTCATACACAATGCAAGCCAAACGTAGGACGGTACAACGAAAAGATATTGGTAGGTATTCAATTTTCATGTCAGTTATATATTATAATATTAGTTATATACACTGTGTTTTTTATAACTGATACCCCAAATAATTTTAACAATAAAGTCGCAAGAAGTTGATCGATGTTCTTGGTATTTACAGAACTTGGCCAGCAGCCAATTCTACAAAACATTGAGAAATTTAGTTTTAATATCTTTAATAATGTGAAAGTTACACTTTTGTAAATAGGAGTGGGGTCAGATAAGAAATTTCCATTATAGGATTACGGGCGTGTTACATTTAGCGTAAAATTATCTCTATAAAAATAATATATAACATGAAATATAAAATTTCTGCCAATGCTATTTTGAAGAGCAATCATTTCTTTTAAAAACGACGTAAAATACACGCTGATATGTTCTTAATTGACAAAGTTATTGAACTTTTAATGCATGCATTGCATGAAGAGAATAAATGAATAAGTCATTTTAACTGTAGCGCAAGAGGACGCCGCTGCAGTGGCTGCGGTGATAACAGGTGTACCCAGACATGCAATGCATGCATTAAAAGTTCAATAACTTTGTCAATTAAGAACATATCAGCGCGTATTTTACGTCGTTTTTAAAAGAAATGATTGCTCTTCAAAATAGCAGTAGCAGAAATGTTTAATTGCATTTAGCTAGTATTGTTTTATTGAGATAAAGTACGCTAAATTAACTCGCCCGTAATCCTGTATTGGAAATTTCTTATCTGACCCCACTCCTATTTACAAAAGTGTAACTTTCACGTTATTAAAGATATTAAAACGAAATTTCTCTGTTTTGTAGAATTGGCTGCTGGTCAAGTTCTGTATATATCAAGAACATCGATCAACTTCTTGCGACTTTATTGTTAAAATAACTTGGGGTATCAGTTATAAAAAACACAGTATATATGCTGGATCATATCTCCTTTACTAACTCATTGTATAAAATCTCCCTTTGAAGGAATAAAGGCCACTGATGTAATCATACTTGATGTTGGTACATTTTAGCAATGTAAAAGCTCCTTACCTTTACCTATGCCGAGCTGTCTATTATAGAAAACTGGTAATGATGTAAATGGCTATACCACTTTCTTACATTTTTTGAATAAGTTGAATCGTTACCCATGGAGTATGCTTGCTACAATATCTACAGCCTTATTTCCTGACAAATAAGTAATCTTAGCTGCAGAAACTGCTACTGTTTCAAATTTACTTTGTTAATTCAATCGAATGGCTTGACCAAGGTGACTAATTTGAGCAAGACTTATCATGATAATTATTACTAAAGTAGTACTACTGGATACACTAGAGAGGCGACATAGATGTCATCCTTATTTTGCATTAGAAACATGTGTACTCTTGCTTGTTCTTATTGAGTTAAGTTTAATTGTATTAATATTTGTAACGTTATTGTATTAATATTTGATTATTATTATATATTTATAGATGTATATTGTATTATGATATTAGTATCATCATTTATGTATATTCTTGCTTGCTCTTATATAGTTAAGTTAATTCAATTATCTTTCTTTTAAGTGGCGTATTTTTCAAATTTTTTAAGTATCTATTTTAGATTTTTGTATAAGAAACATACGTAGCATTGAAATTCTTCATGTTTTTGTGGTAACTCATAAATCTGTTGCTGCTCTTATTAAAGGGGTTTCTGTACATTTGTCAATCAGTGATCTTTTAACACGTGCTTTTATTCTCATGCAATATCCTGTACAAATGTCTAAATGTAATAAACATTCAAGTTTATTATTGAAAAATTGATTTTTCAAAAGTGTTAAAAAAATTAAATTTAACAGCAATTTTTTAACTTTATTATTTGCTGCAGCTTATGTTCTCACTAGTTAAAGTCGTTATTTTTCAGAAAGTACTAAGCAAATTAATATATGACCGTTAACTTAAATTTGAATTAGAAATATTTATCTTAAGGTAATTTTTTTATTTTAAAGGCATCAGTAGATAATGCTACTGAATTTTTGCTATTAGATATTAGTCTAGCTTTTCTAAAATTTTGTAACTGTTAAGCCTGTATTTTTCTATACAATTGTTGTACAATTTAAACAACAATAGAATCAATATCTCTACTATATCAGCTCGTTTTTTGTTTTAGAACTGGCCATTGATCATATAGATTCCTTTGCTTTTCTAGAAGGTTAGTAAAGTATTTTATAAATTATATTATGATAATTTTGAAGGACTACCATGAATTATCAAATTCTTATGCACTTTGCTTAAGTATGGATTAGTAGTCTTTAGTAGATTCAGTTCTCAATGAAGAACAACCTGCCAGTGATTCCAATATTCTTAGAAATTAACGTTAATTTAAGTTAATTCTTACATAGCCTGTATGTGTGGGATCAGAAACATAAATAATTAATTTAATCTCGATCACTTTTACTGGCAAGATCTTTTAAATTTAATTTAGTAGTTTCTGTCTTATGATTTTGTGATTGGAAATAATTTGACTTAAACATCATATTCTTTGTGATCATTTTGATTTTGATTTTAAATAGTTTTGAAATGACTTTATCCAACACTGATCATACTGTCAAAAATCAAGTTGACTAGCACAGCGTATAGAGCTTGATAGCTTGTTACAAACGGTGTTCGTAGTATGATTAGTGCTTATATATTTTTTGAGCCTCTAAAACATTTTCTGAGGAAACCCCAAGGGATGAACTATAAACAATTTATTTGTTGCAGGAACACTGGACACTTGAACTCTAAACAGTACTGGACTTCTTATGATTTCTTCTGCTGAAAAACTGGAAGCATTACCTATAACAGTATGGAGCTATATAGGATTCCATCTACTGCACTCTAGATAGCTAAATAATGTTTAAGTTTTCCACTTAGACTGTAGCTTAGCAGCCTGAATTAACGATTTCGTTTTAAACGGGCAATTGCTTATTCACTCTACTTTTAAGTCAGTTATGGACATGGGTTTTCGACATCGCCACTGGCTGGAGCCATTGGCGATGTCGGTAAGGTATTTGACTGCAGAGCAGGATGTGCGGGGTTCAAATCCTGGGCTTACCCATCACTGACAATGCTTTCGAGTTAGAAAACTGACGTTAACGTAAGCTTTTCCAGCTTTTACAGGATCAAATGAAAGTTTCACTTTGAATAATAAACGACCAAAAATTAAATCGACCAAGACTTTATTGGAGACCAAGATTTTATTGGAGATCTGAATTAGTGGGTCTTGATTTGCAACTCTCACTCAAATTAATTCTCTAAAAGTGACGTTTTCTTGTAAATTTTGTAACTGAATTGTATTGTAACTTCAACTTGGGTACTTAAGAAGTCTCAATATATCTAATGATTAGTTCGTTTTGACAATTTACAAAAATCATGAACTTCATGGCAGTATTCTTTAGTGAAGACTGCTATATTGCTGTTATTCTTAGTTATATTTGAAGAACTGTAATTATTTCCTGATGTGCTAAGCGAAGTTCATTAAATATACATGTATATTTTTTGACAAAACGGTCATAATATTAATTAGGATGCGTTTAGATAAATATTTATTAGTATTATCTAATAAATATGTATTTATAAGTGTTTTATTATGCGTACCAGTATGTGAAATTATATGTACAAGTGTTTATGTTCAATTTGCCAAATTGATTGATTATAAATGTGAAATGATGTGAGGATATGCAATGTATGGCACATGTCACTTCTCTACGTGCAATTCAACTACACTCTTTGCTATTTCAAGGTCCCCTGCTCAACAAAACACATTTCTAATCCTAACCACATAATTAAATTCTTAGAATATATGTGATATACACATACACGTACAATTGTACATATATATTTTATGAACGAATAGGATGATAGAAGTTTTAATTTCTCGATTGATTATTTCCTAAAAAAATAACGAAGCTAAGTAAAGTTTCTTTGTCACAAAAATGCTGCCAGAGACGGTTTGATTGCGCTGAACCCGTATCCTCTTACTTATCACGCAATCGTGCTACCTACCCGGCACTTTATTAACACGATATTTCTATATTATTGTACTGCTGACATTGCTGCTGACATCTGTATTATTGTCACTGACATCGCTTTCGAGTGAGGAAACTGACGTTAACATTAGCTTTAGCTTTTTTGCTCTTTAATTAAAGATTTCAATTGTAGTCTAGCGAATTTACGACGGTTTTTATATTTTCTCGCTCGGTCGCTGATGTTGAAGAGTGTCCATTGCTAAAAGCATTTGCGCGATAAGTGTATATATATATATATATATATATATATATATATATATATATATACTCTTGTAAATATAATACTCATTCTGAATATCATGCATTCATCTTCAGTACGATTTTATTAGTGTAACTACAGGGTTGCCATGTTGGTAGTTGCTGCATTGATGATATGCAGTATTTCCCCGAAATTGCACCCAAAGTTCATCATCACTGACGTCATATGCATATGTTAGTACAGTACTTTTTTTTCTAAACGACAACTGTCGTAGGCTGCGCCCTGTTGTCTCCTGCCCACCAATGGGTAAAATGTTGTGTAGGTTGTAGTGTGTTTAACGTCAAGGTTCAGAAGCACAAGACTTCTCTTCAAGACGACTCGACACACTCGAGCTACCGTTACAAAGACTAATGTTACAGTAATTTACTGTTAGTAACACTGAATGGATTTGAATTTGATAATATAAGGGTAAATGTTGTTGCGCCACCCATGATTGTTATACTGGTATAGACCTTTAATAAAAGGTGCTTACTTTGAAAATCACCTTATGTATTATTTCATTCGTTGGAGCGGCGCCACTGTGCATCATAAAATTGATTGTTTTACGGAAGGCAACTGCAAGGTAATATATCCTTAAAATGTAAAATATTCTATCTAGACATATATTAGCTGTAAATTAAGACATATGTTTATCGTCATTTGACAAGATATTGAAATATAATTTTTTTGTAAATATTTAAAATACCACTATGTTACAAAATGAAGAAATGCATAATAAATATATGCGAATATATAGAATATTGCCAGTCGGAAATTGAAGCACACACCCCTCCCCACACTCCCACTAGGCTTTGTTTATTATGTGAACAGAGTTACCGCTACATATTACAAAATGTCTATAGCCAGAAACTTCATCTGTATATGCAGTTTCTAGTATCGATTCATTTGACTTGAGCAGGCCTGCGAGTCACGACTCTACAGTCATGCTGCAGCCTAGAGCGTAAACTATAATATAAATAATGATTGACTGTGATAGCTTATGCACAGCGTAAAAACTCTCTGCAGTGTAAACAATCGCGTTTAGTTAACTCGTATTACTCATCAAACGCTTTTCAGCCGATTGTAATTAAATGCAGGATGCTCACTGCTCTGCCCATGGGCAGTTATATTGCCTGACAGTTTGGCTTAAGCCTAGTTGGTAGAGTTTAGACGTGTTCTATTCCGTGATACGATACTATGATATTAATTATTAAAAAAGCTAAGGTTAATGTCAGTTTCCTCACTCGAAAGCGATGTCAGTCACGGGCGAGCCCAGGATTTGAACCCCGTACACACTGATCCGCGTTCAAGTGTCTTATCGACTTCGTCACTGGCTCCAGCCAGTGGGGAAGAAACAGAAATGTTTATGTGATATATAGCTATATCATGAGTTAAAGTTAATATTATATGCATATATTTATTATCTGTGGGCCTAAGTGGGTAGAACTGGACCGACATAAACTCAATTTTTTTTCACAAACTATTCAAATTATATCAGTGGTGAAATCAAGACAGTTTTTCCAAAAACAAGACAATTCCCCGTAATGATTATAGAAATTAGAAATGCAGTACCAATAGAATATTTCACAGTTATTGACTCATGGGTCTTGATTCCTGAATCTGATTCCTAATGTAGTCAGTCAGTCAATCTCAATTTCTCAAACATAATTTTTTTGTTTTCTTTATCAGTTTCATCGTGCCTCAGATTAGGACTCTGGCGTCCAAGGGAAGATGATGATAATGACGTTTTCAGGGAAATGAATTTGTGATTTATAAGCTATTATTTCTTTCAGAAACTATAGTTATTCATAAACTCCACTTTAACCACTGTCTATGGGCGCTTCTTCCAGCATTCCTCCACAGGTCTGAAATTCTCTTCATTCGACTTTGCGCACCCCGTCATATTCTACTAATAGTTTCTTCGGGGATAAAAGCTTTTTTTCCTTGATATTTCCTATCTATGCTATATTCATGAATGAACCGAGACCAACACATAAGCCTCCATTCCGTTAGTAAGGCCTACTCTTACTTGGACCGAATACCCGGATTTTGGTTTGCACCGTTTATTGACCCCCATATTCTGCTCATTGGTTGGATTTGGTCCCATAGGGCTCAATGTTGCCATGGACAACAGCAGCGCAAGCACTCTAATTGTATTGTTGTTGTTGTGGTTAATCTAATCTAATTAATCTAGTAGAAATATAAAAAATTGCTAGTAGATAGTAAAATTTTCGGTTAAAATTATGAGAGTCCGTTTATTCGTTTTAAATGCCAATAAAAGATAATTTTAAGTTGTACACTTAGGCCTAATTATGATTGTTTGGCTTCAGATATAATAATTTGACTAGTAAGCCGAAGCAGTAATTCCAACAGCACTTAGAAATATTAAAATTTAAAGTCTTAAATTTGATGACACAGGCGTGATTTATAGCAGCTATAGCTCACTGATAAACTTGTATCGCAGTAATGGCGGATGAATGTTCACTACGGAAAATCTTTGAAGAGTTTGACACAGACAAAAGTGGTCATATCGACATGAAGGAAGTGAAGAATATGGTTAAAGCTTATTACAAAGAGCTAAAAATAACAGCAAACGAAGACCAGATAAAGGATACCTGCTACGTAAGTAGGCCTGTACATAATAACAGTAGTTAGGCCTACTAAGATATGTATTAGAGTATATTAGGCTACTGAAAAATCTACCCTAATTGTATAAATTTAATTCAATTACAAATTTTTAACATCACTATTAGATATGAGAAGCCCCCGAATTAAATTACTGTAGTATTGCACTCTCATCACTTCAGTCTTTTTTATGCCGATTTTCGCGCCATATTTCAATGCCGTATCATTCAGCCTATCCAATATCTTCTGTAGTCCCGGTAGTCCCGGCTCACTGCCCACTACCATTCTTTGATCATCTGCAGATCTCACATCTTTTGCAACAAAAAATATTTACCTCCCACTTTTATTAATTCTTCAATTTCTGAAAACCATAAACAATAGCGGCGAAAGGCTACAACCTGATACCCATCTTCCTATTTTACCTTCTTCTAAGTGTTCTTGTTGGATCTGGATAACAGCTCTATGATTGATGTACAAGTTTAGAACAAATCTTCTAACTCTCCAGTCAAGTCCTATTCTTTTCAATATATTCATCATCGTTACCCAACAAAACATACAAAGATATCATTCCCATATTCTAAACTTCTTTCACAAATGACCCACATTACCCCTTTTGCTTCTTTTGTGCCGCAGCCTTTCCTAAAACCAAACTATACGTGTCTTACTGAATATCATAACCGTTTTCGATTCAATACGATTTTTTATTTTCTCTAAATAATCTTCGACGAGGCATTAAACTGATTCTTCTGTAATCCGAAAACTTCACAGCATTAATTAGCTCTTTGGGGATTGGGATAATCACTTGGTAAAGTCGTCTGGATAAATACGGTGAAACCTGCATTGTACACTTTCATACATGCTTCCCCTTAATAAAAAATGTTTCTCCAACCAGCATTTTCAAGAATGCTGGAGAGAGGAACACCATTAGTAATAAAACTATATAATAATAATAATAATTATTATTATTATTATAATTTTAAAGCAGACTTATGTAGGCCTACATGTATATCGCACAGCATATTGGAGATAAGCAAGAGACATCTTTACTTGACAAATGCTTTCATTTTGTAACGAGTCAGTGCAGTCTGCTTCAGCCATACTTTTAAATACCTGGATTAATTTTATCAAACCCTTAGCGCTTTTTATATCCTGAGTATTATAAAGGTAAATAACATACATTAAGTAGCCTACAATTTCCTTATTAATTAGACTATTCCGTTATAGCCCTCCTATATACTGTGTCTAGGAACTGATGAAGAATCTCGACAAGGACTGTGATGGGCGGATATCGTTGAAGGAATGGCTTGTGCTAAAGACTACTGGATCTACATGAGTTACACGCCTTCAGTCCATTCTATATAGAAACTCTGCCTGACACTTAATTATTGTTGTTCAGTTTTACAAAATTATAACATCTCAAAGTCTGTAGGTCGTAACTTATTATTAAAAAAAAGTAAAAACACGCATTATAGTGAAATGATCAACTACGTTGATATCAATCACTTTTTAATACCACATGTTTAAACCGTTAGGAAATTGTATATAATATATACACTGCAGGCCTATAAACAGTGTATAGGCATATATATAAATATATATATATATATATATATATATATATATATATATATATCTTAGTGCACTGCCTACTGGCAGGTCCATGGTACATAACGCCTCCCCTCTTCTATGTCTTCCGCCTTCCTCTTCATTTCCACATATGATCGGGTCTTTAAATCATCTAACATACCTAATCTCGGCCTGCCCCTGCCTCTTTTTCCTTCCATTCTACCTTCTATGACCTCTTTTAATAGACCTTCCCCCCTTAGAATGTGTCCCATCCATCTCTTCTTCCTATTTCTTAATACATTTATGAACTGTCTATCTGTGCCAACTCTCTTCAGGACTTCCTCATTTGTAACCTTTTGCGTAAAGCTAATCCTCTCCATTCTTCTCCAAATCCCGATTTCCAATGCCTCCAGTTTCCTAATATCTTCCTTCCTTAAAGTCCGTGTTTCACATCCATACAATAGCGTGGTCCTAACCAGAGTTTTCACTATCTTTATCTTTGTGTCTTTCTTTAGATTTTTTGTTAATAGTTCTTTTCTACTACCAAAGGCCGCTTTTGCTTGTGCAATCCTACTGCATATTTCCGTCTCACATTTCCCGTCATCGGTTATAGTATGACCCAAATATTTGAAACTCCTTACCTGTTCCATTTTCGTACCATTTATTGTGATATTAACTTCACCTTTATTATTGGACACTCTCATAAACTTCGTCTTTTTTATATTAATCTTCATGCCATATCTTAGGGCCATATCATTCAGCCTATCCATTATCTTCTGCAATCCAATCTCGCTGCCCGCTACCATTCCTTGGTCATCTGCAAATCGTACATCTTGTAACAAATTCCCTCCTACTTTTATTCCTTCTTCTAAGTCTTCCATGGCTTCATCCGTCATTGCCTCAGCGTAAATGTTAAACAGCAGCGGCGAAATGCTACAACCTTGTCTTACTCCACGTCCTATTTCACCTTCTTCTGAGTATTCTTGTTGGATTTTGATTACTGCTTTTTGATTCATGTACAAGTTCAAAATTAGTCTTCTATCTCTCCAGTCAATTCATATTCTTTTTAAGATATTTAAAAAAAAAAATATTTAAAAAGATATTTAAGATATTCTTTTGTCGTATATATATATATATATATATATATATATATATATACTTATATATATATATATATTTATATATGTATATATATATGTATAAAGTATATATATGTATATGTATATATATATATATATATATATATATATATATATATATATATATATATATATATATATAGCCTATACACACGCTCTGTTTTTATAATCGATACCACAAATTGTTTTTACGAAGAGTTGTAGCGCGCTGACCGATATTCATGTTTAGGACTTGACAAGCCGCCAATTCTGATAAAAATGGAGGTTTCGTTTGAATATCTTTAATAAACGGAAAGTTATAGCTTTTCGAATAGAAGCGGGTCAAAAAATGTCCAGTGTCGGAATGCAGCCATGGTACAGCATAAAATGTTCTGTATTAAATTAATAAAGAGCGAGCAAGTCACAAATAATGTATGTTTTCTGCTAATGCTATCTTGAAGTGAAATCATTTATTTTCAAAGCGAGGCCAAATACGTGCTATATGTTTTCTCAATTCACAGAGTTATTGAACTTTTAATGCATATGGAACATGCTGAGAATCTATGATGTCAATTTAACTGCGCGCTATAGTTAACACTGCGTTACGGTATGCCGTAGTATTGCATAGTGTAGGTCTAATACTGTACGGTATAGAATAGTTTTACAAATTAAGCAGCGATACGGTATGTCACAGTATTATAGAGTGTGCTGCGGTACAGTGAGAATTAATATTGCATAGTATGCAGCAGTACGGTATGAATTAATATTGCGCAGTATGCAGCGGTACGGTATGCCCTACAGTGTAACATTTCACAGGAAGCAGCGGTATGGTATACGATAGCATTGCATAGTATGCAGCGGTACGGTAGTATGTAATAATAATTATGGTACGGTAGTTACATAGGATGCTACGGTATGGTATGCATTTGTATTGCATAATATGCAGCCGTAATTAAGATATGCCATAGAACAGCATAACATATAAGTCCTAGAGGTACTGTATGCCATAGTATTGCTTAGCACGCAGCGGTACGCCATGCTATAGTACAGCATAGTAGGAAGCGATAAGGTTAACCATATTATTGCATAGTATACAGCGGTTTTTTGCCATACTCCAGCATTGTATGCATCAGTACAGTAGGCCATGTTCTTTGTTCTTTTTGCTCTTTGTCCAAGTTCTTTGTAACATACTGCCCCTCATATCCGTCGTAAGGAGATAACACACAAGCAACTGCAGAGGGTCCGTGAAAATCATGCCCTCCCTTTATCACTGGACTTGTCTATTCCTCCTCTGAAGAGACTCAAATCTCGATATCCTGTTTGGGAGAGGCTGCAACAATGTGATCCGTTGGCGTCTCTGTCCCAGTGGAGATTAGAGTGATCAATCGCTGATGTTAGAAACCACCATCTGGTTCAGGATCCGTCTCAAGCGCTAACCAGGAATGAATTTCTGCAGAGGAAGTTGATGCCATTTAAATCGTTTCCGTACGGGTCATGGTAAATGCAGAGAAAGTGAGTTTCGCTGGGGTATTTGTGATTCACCACTTTGTGACTGCGGCCAATCTCAAAGCATGAAACATATCGTTGAGGAGTGCCCTCTAACCTGCCTACCGGGTGGACTGTCTACGTTAAGTTGCCTTACAAGTGAAGCTACTATCTGGATTAGCGCATACGCTAAATACAATAAAAAAGTATGCCATAATATTGCATAGTATGCTGCGGTACGTAATGTTGCCTCTAACGCAGCGGTACGGTATACCGTTGTATTGCATAATATTGTTGCGAACTTCGCTTATGTTGATTCGAACTCGAATCTTTGCGGCCTTTCTAGGTCTGACTGCGCGACGCTGTCGTGTAGGCCGTTAGGCCTGAGTGAGGTGCGTATAAATAGAGGTGCCGCTTGGCGGTTAAGAAAACTCTCTCACCGGTCGTTGCCTAGTCAACACAGTCTACTCTTACCAGTCTCTGTTGTACGTGAGCGCGTATGTTAGGCGGTCGACAAAAATTTGGGTAGAAACTGCTACGTTAAGGAATATTATTGCGAGAGCCATATTGATTGTCGTTCGCTAGTTATTAAGTATCTTTAATAAACCTAAACCCTATGAATTAAAACAAGTGTTGGCGTCTCTATTATACTGTTAAATAAAGTACTGTAATTAGGCTGATAGTAATCTAATAAGTGATCTACATAACCGCTCAACTGGTGTCCCTCAGAGTGTCCGGCCACCGTCGTCTAAGAAGTCTGCTACGTGTAAGTCACTAAATTAATACAATTCACTTACTTATACATCAAATCTAATTCATAAAGGCTATGGACCTGCCAGTTATAGACAGTACGCCTGACGTCGGGGCGTATGAGGTTTACCCCTCAGTCAATGAACAGTCCAAAACCAATGACGGTACTTGTTTAGGCAAACAAAGGCACATAGAAATAATAGAGTCAGAACCTCTCTTATTGGGGGTTAACCCCGCCCCCCTCTCCAGAGAATCACCAGGCGATGCTAGCGACATTAGCCAAGGCGAATTAGCAGTCCAATGCACTCAAACAATAATTCCACGTAACGTAGTAATATGCGACGGTAGGCAAGAGATTAGGGTTCCGACGAGGTCGAGCGGCCTCGATCGCGCAGAGTCCGTCCCGAGAGAACCTCTCGACGGGCTATTGTTAACCGACAACTGCTTACCGCCAACCGCCTAGCGACAACCGACAACCGCCGGGCTGTTGATGGTAGGCGCTCGGCCGTTACGGCGAGTACCGCCAGCGGCCTCCTCGAGATGTCGACGCTCCCCAACTGTTACCAGAGGGAAGCACTACCCTCCCCCAGATCAGCGGCGGCCTCCGTTGCTTGTCACCGGCCGGCAGCGTATGATCAAAGCAACAGTATGCAACAATGTGGTACGCCATACAACGGCATTCTTCGTAGGGGTAAACCCTTCATATAAGGTCATACTCATCGGATTTTACCAGATTGCCCAGCAGGTATACCTGCACGTGGTTCATGTACATGTACAATGTACAGGGGCGGATCCAGGAATTTGTTAAGGGGGAGCCCGAAATTTTTTTTTGAGAGTGTACATTTTTTGCTTACGCCCCGCCTTCTTCGGGACATGTGACGCAACCAGACAAATTTCTGTGGGGGGGGCTCAAAATTTGTTCACTACTGCGTTCGGCTTATAGAGTGAGTGTATCCCCGTAACTTACCCCCCCCCCCCGCTCATACCGTACTAAAGTCAGCGGGAAACCTAAAATCCTACATTTGTTTTGGAAAAAAGTACGTTAATTTTTTCACCTCTGAAGAAACTCTGGGGATCTCGACGAATTGCAAAACTGACCTAATTTTTGCGGTGAGGGGGAGCTTAAGCCCCTCCCAGCCAGGCTATTTGCACCACTGCTACGGGACAGAGTTCACATTTTTTACTTACATTTTTTCCTCCAATGCATTGGTTATGCATTGGTTCTAGTGAAAATTGAGAGCTAGTGAAACGGTCAACATTTTTCGGGCCCCTTCCATTATACAGAGCTCCTAGTATATCCTAGAAAAAAAATCGAGCTATTGGAAATGAGTTCCCTGTCGTACCACCCCCCCCCCCCTCCCGGGCCCCCCTAACCACTGCCATTGCTAACATATTTACACATCGAAATTGACATAGAAACAATGAAAATATACCCTACCTTACCCTCCTCCTGGCCCACCCCCCTAACCACTGCCATTACTAACATATTTACACATCGAAATTGACATAGAAACAATGAATATATACCCTCCCCCGGGCCCCCCCAACCACTGCCATTACTAACATATTTACACATCGAAATTGACATGAAACAATGAAAATATACCCTGCCTTACCCCCCCCCCCGGGCCCCCCCTAACCATTGCCATTACCAGTACTGTATTGTAACGAAGTAAAAATACTTCGTTACAAGTAAAAAGTACTCAACCGATACTTTTACTTGTAACGAAGTAGCCAATTTTCCTGGGTACTTATTACTTGTAACGAAGTAATTTTTGTAGTACTTTTTACTTTTACTTTGCATACGTGGAACTGAAAAAGTCGCGTTACTTTTAAAAAATTGGGTATATGTCAATCGACCAATTTTTTATAATCCATAGCAGAATATCATAGCCACTTGTTTTTTAGTTTGGCTTTTGGTAAAAGATGTCTGACGTAGATCAAAGGTTTTGATATCGGCCTAGGCTTACTGTACATTGATGTACAGCATTTCAATAATTATTCTTTGAAATTTCTTATCGTAGAAATTGAATTGATCAGTGGTTCCCAACCTGCTTACCCCAACGGCCCCCGTATTTTCCCTTCAAGTGGCGACCCCTGAGCCTTTTTAGCAGTCTTCTTCTTTGTCAATGTTAACAGTCATATATCGACTAGACTACTCCTATTAGCCCAGAGACGTGAACAATAATGCCGAGAATCTAGCCATGCAAATATCTAGCTCAATGTGTATGTATGTATGTACGTATGAATATATATATATATATATATATATATATATATATATATATATATATATACGTACAGGGTGAGTAGAAAAAAGATAACACCTGCAAAAAGTTTGAATATCTCAGGCTATTGTTAATATTTTCCAATAAAACCTTTACCAGTTATTAAAGGACTAATTTATGTTGGGGTGGCCAATTTTCATCCATTTTGGTATATAGATTGGCCAGTTATGCAAGTTTCAGCAGAGCAACCCCTTTTTTTGAATGTACTGTAAATATAAATTTTTATTTTATTTTATTTTTATTTTAGCCCTGAAAAGGGTCGTTGTGGTGGTTCAGAAAGAACCAGTTGTATCTGCTAGCATTGCTGACTATTTGATATGCTTTCCTCCTGCTGCTACGCAGGACTACAGTCGCTTTCGGAACGCTAGGACAGCCTTGTTGATTCCAGCTAGGGCTCTCTCTCCCAAATTCATTGTAGCACTTCCTGCAGTTCTCTGTTGTTTTTAGGCTTCAGCTGGTGTTTCTGATAGCAATGCAGCATGGTTCCCCAGACATAGTAATCCTAAGGATTTAGATCGGGAGAGTTTGGAGGCCATTCATTCTTCTTAATGAAATCCGGGTTTCTCTTGCTGATCCATTCCTGTGCATGACGAGATGCATGAGCCGGAGCATCGTCCTGCTGAAAGATGAAACCATTTGGTAGGAGAGCATGGCAATCATCAAACAGCTCCAGAAGCAAAGTACTGACGTAATACTGAGAGTTCAACCTTACCTTCTCGTCAATGAAGTGCAATCTGCCCTTACCGTTGTAGCAATCGCCATTTTAAGGTAAAAATGGGGGGTTGCTCTGCTGAAACTTGCATAACTGGACAATCTATGCACCAAAATGGATGAAAATTGGCCACCTCGCCAGAAATTAGTCCCATATTAATTGGTAAAAGTTTAATTTACAAATATTAACAATAGCCTGAGATATTCAAACTTTTGCAGGTGTTATCTTTTTTTTACTCACCCTGTATATATATATATATATATATATATATATACATATACAAATATATATATCCCTAGGCCCTGGAGGCATTGTGATTTTACTGCCACTTTACTGCCCGAAAAATTTGAAAGTGGCTTCCGGCACTATAAGATGTTTAAAGCACGCGGTATTGCGGCTGAAGTCACAGTGATGATGTATGATGCGATTTAGTTGCATATTTTGCTAATAGTTGCGAAATTGTGTATTTTCATTGTAGAAATTACTAGCAGGAACTACTATGGTGACACCGAATCAAGTTGTTCGCGACCCACGTGTTGATAACCCCTGCTGTAGATGATTTATGAGCATAAATTTCAAAGCTTAATTATAGAAATAAAGCCTTTGATCTTCGTCATACAGCGTTAATTATAGAAATAGAGCCTTTGAACTGCGTCATACAGCCGTACAGGCCGCCTTTATCGACTAGTATAGTAACATTTAAACAGCCCGCAATTAAGCCCTCTAAAAGATAAGAATAAATTAGGAATTAACTAAATAGGCTACTGTTTTCATAAGACACTTATTTTCTGGAAACTTCTTCCAGAAAATAAGTCTTAGTCAACCATGCTAATTTAAATTTAATTCTTGAGGCGGCCTAAATATAATGCAATATTTTTAATTCTAGAGAAGCATGTGCATGTGTATCGAACATTATTTTATAGTTCAGAAACTTAAGACGTGAACTTAAATTTTCATTAGCCTTAATATTCAAGTTTTCGTTTTTAATTAGAATAAAATCAAGCTATTTGAAACTAATTTGAGAACGTGGAAAACGATTCTTTCAATGTATATACATGTATTTTGTTTATTTCAAAAGTATGAGTACTTTTACTTTTTACTCCAAAGTACTACTTTTTTGTCGAGTACTTTTACTTTTTACTTAAGTAAAATTCTGATCAAGTACTTTTTACTTTTACTTTTTACTTTTACCAACCATTACTTTTACTTTTACTTAAAGTATTTTGCTGAGCCTGAGTACTTTTTACAACGCTGGCCATTACTAACATATTTACACATCGAATTTGCTTTAGAAACAATGAAACTATACCCTGTCATACCCTCCCCTCCGCTCCCCCCCCCCCCCCTTAACCACTGCCGTTGCTAACATATTTACACATAGAAATTCAAATCGCCATAGAAACAATGAAAATATAGTTTAAATTTTTTATCGGCGGACCTAAGGGGGCGGCGGCCCCCCCTGAATTCGCCACTGACAATGTATAGTAAGGAAGAGAGCTGCTGTGATAGGAGCAGCAGCATGGGCTCTAGAATGTCTTAATAGCGTAGGGGTAACGTCGTGAGTTTTAAATGACAGATCCTGAGGTGATTTGAATCTCTGTGGGTTCGAATCTCAGTCGTGCTAATCTGAGAGTAAAATCTCGGATATTCACTGGACTGGTTATACGGAAAATGGTCTAAATTGCCTATAACAGTTTAAACATGTACCTGGTATTAAAATTGATATATCGTACCACTATGTAATGCGCGTTTACTTTATCCCGTGACGTCGTTGCCACCAAAGTGGTGAAGCACAGCGTTCAACTTATATGTGATCCTTAAATATATGTGATCGCATATACAGTACAATGTTTTTAAATCCCATGCAGAGAGATCCAGTAGACATTTGTTTTATACAGGTCTCGAGCCGCGTACGCATCACACATCGAGCACTATTGAGACAAAATCAAGCCGGCGAGCAAAAAAAGAAGGTCCAAAAATGGTGCAAATTCCAAAATCCAGAAATTCAGTCAAAAGTAAAGGGAATTTAAAAAAAGGTGGTTTAGGCGCAGGTCGCTGCTCATGGACACTGGATGGAAAAGAGAGATGGAAAGATAGGTCTTCAACTGCTTAGATAGAACTATCTAGAACTGCCTAGATCCATCTTCGTTTCTGGGTCAGTTCACGTAGCGTCGTGCACCCAAGAAAGCCACACAATTCTTAATATATTATTCTTAAAATATGTTCTGAAATCATGAAATTTGGAAACCAAATCTTTGAAAGTTGAAATGATAGTCATATAGATATGTTATCTAATGTAACTGAATGAAATTTAATGCACCTAAAACCTTGCAATTAAATCTGATTTTGCAAAAATTCCGTACTTAAATAACTTAATGAATATGCCTATACTCTAGTACTCTGTGCATGTAGTCTACTTTGATATTGCATAAAAATTAAGAAGGGGCTTTTCTTATCATTTCTAATGTTATCTTGATAACACTATCGAATACGAGCAGTTTAAAGGTTTAAAACGTCTTAAGGTTATTTTAGGTTCTACACCGTATAAAATAATAACACTAGATTATTATGGTGCTCAGATGATTTCCTTTTCCCTACGATTTCTTTTGCATTATTTATCTTAAAAATGCTGAAATTTAGTAAAATTTTCGTCGGAAGTGATTCAAAATGACATTGACTTAAATTGAAAAAATTAAATTGCATAAATTACAGTGCTGTATTGTCGTCCATGGCATCATCGCGCACTATTGAGATATATCCAAGCCGATGAGAAAAATGAAATATTTAACATTTCATGCCATTTTAATTGAGCTTAAATTATACGGCGTCATAATATTATTCTTTATTTTAAAAAATCTTATTCTGGAATGACCCGTAACAGGAAAACGAAATGAATGCGGTGATGGCGAAATGACATGGTGCTAACGCTAAACTTTGACGGGCGTAATTACATGTAGGCTACTTGTTTAATAAGATGTATTATTGACGGCTAATTGTAGTATAATCATATTTATATAGGCCTACCGTTGAATATATTTAATGCTTTTAGCAGCAGTACAGAATGATCACAATTAATCTGATAATAGTAACTGTATAGTCTATGATTATTTTATGCAACAGTTCGATAAGTAAATATATATAACTTTGCAAATTTAAGGATTTTTCCTTAAAAATTAACTTATTAAAGTTTTAAAGGGGAACAATCGGACCTTCCGGGAAACCACATGAACATTATTTCAGAGTTAAAAAGACCTTAATGGTCCTTTTACTAATAATTTATACTTAACTTATTGTAAGTTTTACATAAACCCTTCCGTCATTTTATGCTGTAGAATATGAACGTAGCCTTCAGTAACAAAATTCAGGCTGTTTAGGATAAATTTTGAGGATAATTAATTTATTTGGATAGTAGTTAATTGAATTATTCTCCGGAATTAATGTCAGATGATTGCAAGGGAATGGTATTGTTATATTTTATTTTGTCTCCTGTGTTTATTTTTATAACTTCGGTTGCTACGTGACCGAGAGATCTTTTCTTATTCTTGTTCTTATGTATCGCAAAGGTCTATAAGACCTTTGCGATACCAAAGAACCAGAGAAAGAATCTCAAGGTTACCTAGCAACCAAAGTGATTAAACCTGAATGTTTGGACATCTGAAAACATAATAATGCCGATCCATTGCAATCACTTCACATTAATTCCTGAAAACATTTAATTAATTATTTTCAAAATAAATTATCCTCAAAATGCATCAGAAAGGGACTGAATTATTTTAGTCTAAGATACATCCATAGCATAAAATGACGGAAAGATTTATGCAAAGCTTTAATAAGTTAACTAAAATTTATTAGTAATTTAATGGCCTTTTAGCTCTGAAATATTGTTCGTGTGGTGTCCCTTAAGGCTCGATTGTTCCCCTTTAAAATTTTAATGAGTTAATTTTTAAGGAAAAATCCTTGAGTTTGCAAAGTTTAATATATTTACTTATTTAACTGGTGCATATAATAATCATAGTCTATAGGCCTACAATGAATAAATCAGATTGTGATCATTTTGTACTTCTGCTTAAAGAATTGAATATATTCAGCTGTATATAAATATGATTATATTGCATTTGGCCGTCAATAATGCATGGTATTAAACAAATACATGTAATTAATCTCGTCAAATGTTAACGTTAGCACCATAATTATTATGTTATATCACCATCACCGCATTCATTTCTTTTCCCTGTTATGGGTCATTCCAGAATAAGATGTCTTTGAAATTAAGAATAATATAGACTATTATGACGCCGTATAACTTAAGCTCAATTGAAATCGCTTTAAATTTTAAATTTTCGTTTTGCTCATCGGCTTGGATATGTATCAATAGTGCTCGATGCTGCCATGGACGACAGTTTTAGGCCTACACTGTAATTTATGTAATTTTAATTCACTTTTCCAATTTCAGACATTGTTATTTTGAATCACTTCCGACGAAAATTAACTAAATTTCAGCACTTTAAAGTTAAATAATGCAAAAGAAATCGTAGGGAAAAGGAAATCATCTGAGCACCATAATAATCTAGTGTTATTATTTTATACGGTGTAGAACCTAAAATAACCTTAAGACGTTTTAAACCTTTAAACTGCTCGTATTCGATAGTGTTATCAAGATAACATTAGAAATAATAAGAAAAGTCTCTTCTTAATTTTTATGCAATATCAAAGTAGATTCCATGCACAGAGTAGGCCTATATATAGGCCTACTAGGCCTATCAATTAAGTTATTTAACAACGGAAATTTTGCAAGATCAGATTAAATTACTAGGTCGTAAGTACATAACATTTCATTCAGTTACATTAGATAACATATCTATATGACTATCGATTCAACTTTCAAAGATTTGGTTACCAAATTTAATGATTTCGGAAGATATTTAAAGTATATTATATCAAGAATTACGTGGCTTCCTTGGGTGCATGACATGAAGTGAATTGACTCAGAAACGAAGATTGATCTAGGTCAGGGCACTTGCTTCCTATTGGTTGGAATTTTTGAGTTTCGCAAAGGTCTATTAGAACCTGTTAGGTACTACCTGTATATTAATAGAAAAAGGTCATTATCTCCGGATGGTAAAGATTTTACAGATATTAAACTATAATGTTTAAGATGCACTCTTAATAACAGTTTAATAATAACAGTTCTATAATAACAGTTTGTCGTAGTGAAGATAGAAACTGTAGTCCTATAGTAGTAGGCCTATCATTAGTGTGCCACTGGTTTATAAATTAAATTAACTTCAGTAAGATCCATGGAATAGTTTGGTACAAAGATACATTTGGTAGTTTTTGGTAATTCATGGATCAATATATCGTGGTAAAGATAAAAGACTTGTTTTAAAAGAACTTTAAAGAAGAGTAGTTTTAAAGATGGCGGCGGTGAGGAGAGTAAATATCAACAGTTCTTCTGTAATTTGCTACTCCTGGCGTGATCTAATCGTCTGATTGCCTAAGTCTCATGCGCATAGTCATTTAAATACTTCTGCGACAAAAAGTTGTTGGATTACATCTGGAAAATGGTTAGTTTATTACTGTTATATCAAGCAATTGTCCTGGAAAATTTCATTTGATTGATTAAGCTTATTCTAGATGTGTTCTTCGTCCTTTTTGCACGGTTCTTTGCCGTCCGTAATTAATTTCTTGTCGGATTGGTAATGGTTTCTTGATTGTGTACTTTGTCTTTGGCAGAACAGTTCAATGTATAGTATCTTACATAATTTTGTGTTGTTGTCATCAGTTTTGTTAGTTTCATTATCAAATGTCAGCCAAGTTTTGAAGGTTTCATAATTTTGCTACTCCTAGCGTGGGCAGGGTAGCAGTCAGGGTGTATATTTCTAGGCATGGTGTATATTGCTAGGCAGGGTGTATATTGCTCAGTGGCGTAGCCAGCATATAATCTTGGGGGAGGCACTTTTTTTAGGAAATTTTGAGCAGGGTCAACTATTTCTCTAGTAAGCAATCAATCGTATAATATCGATATAGGCCTATAGATTAACAATAGGTATAATAACCACGCCTACTGCTTATTTTAGGGTCACTATATACATGTATATCATATTGCTTAATCCCGATCAACTACCCTATTTATTAGCAATTTTACATTCGTTGAATACGCTAAAAAACTGTAAACTAAGAGCTTAGCGAAATCAATAGTTCACAGTTCTACAACTCTTAGCAATGTAACTAAATCACCAGAAGAGCATTAGCCTACAGAGTCAAGTTTACCCGACGAGCACCATTTGCAGCAAAGAAATCAATCACATCACTAATTGATGGCGCTCTGTCAAGATATGCTTGCAGCAATATCAAAGCCTTAATTAGTTTTATTAAAAGCCTTATTAATTTTAATCAGGGGCGGCGGCACGGTTCCCCCACTTTCAAAACTGTACCGCCGCCCCTGATTAAAATTAATTAATAGTTACTTAATAGTAAGAGATTAGAGGTTTATTATCGTGCATCTAACCATGGTCTAGCACTATAGGGTGAAATAATATTGAAATATCTTGTGTGTGTGTATATATATATATAGTATATATATATATATATATATATATATATATATATATATATATATATATATATATATATATATTCCTGGTATATATATATATATATTCCTGGTATATATATGCATGTATATATATATATATATATATACATGTATATATATATAATTATAAATATATATCCTATCTTAGTGCGCTGCCATGGTATATAACTATATATATAATATATAATATGGTATTTAGTGGCAGGTGCGTGGTATATAACTTCCTCAACTTACTTCTATCTATAGTTATCAAATCATCCAGCATCCCAAGTCTCGGTCTTCTTCTCAGTGTCGCTCATATACGACTAAAATGATGGGGATGCGAAAATTTGTTTGAGCTGTTTGAACATCTCGGTTTTTCAGACCCACTTGTTCCGCTGATGGAGGGGTATTGAAAATCTGTAATCCATCTCGGATAGATATAGTGCCTACAATACAAGAAATATATTTGTTCCGCTATGGGTCTTTATCCTCGCAATGAAAAACATTAGTTAAAACTTATTAATCCAAGCTAATGTATGCTAGTAAAGTGAGCACGCTTACTTTCAGACAAATTGGGCCTAACCTTTTTCCTACTGAATAATGATTTTACTAACTAATGACTTAGCCTATATCTTCAATAATAAGGTATAAACTTACATAATCTTATGCTTACATTATACATCTTGTGATTGCTTGAATTAGGCCCTACTTAAGCGCATTAATTATAGACCAAACGATTTAAGCATTACTAGGTAAACAACCTATACTATGCTAATGTTATTCTAATAAAAGATAGTTCATACTTTTACCGACATAACTCTGTAACTGAAAAAATCAGACTGAATGCAGATTTACGCGGCAATGCATGCAACTACATATAGCCTACATCCCTGGCCTCTTTGTCTTGTGCCTCGCTACAGTCCGTTGAACAGATGCTGAATCCAGACTAATTACACGACATTAAGATAAGGCATTCAACTGAATGACAGGATTGACGGTTAGGGCAGGGACTATCTGATATCAGATTGAATTGACATCTGATTTTAATTAAATACTTGTTGGATGATTTACACAGTATTATTTTTTCTTAAATCTGTCAGCATGAAATAGTGTTAGCATGTTTCCTTATCAGGACACAATCTGCTGTCTCTGAGAAAGTGAAGCTGTGTCTTATATCTTCGAACTCACAGGTTTGCTTCTGTATTTCTTCTTTGCTGTTATTATAAACAAATATATAATCTCATTAGATATTTTTGCTCGCTGATACTCATTTCTCTTTAGAACAATGTATAACAGTCACACAGTCATTTTGTGTAGCTGTTAGTGGCAAAGAAGGGTGAATGAGAGGAGAAGCATTGAGAATGAAGGGGGCGGGGGCGGTTGTAAGAGTTTTGTGAGCGGTTGAGTCAAGTGGGTAAAGAAGAGAGTAATGTCTCATGGGAGGATGTGTGCAGTAGGTGTGACTGTGACTATCTTGAGATCATCATTAAATTTGTATTAACAATTCGATCGCCTTCATTTTGAACAACCATCGACAGCTTTTACCTCCTGAATTCCCAATAGCTACTAGAAGCGGGACAGATTGTCTTTTCTTTATCATATGATCTTCACGCACAACACTCGATGATTCTGTCATATTTAAGCCACCCGAGCTCAAGAAGAAATCATATATGAATTATGAATAAATAATCATAAATATGCTCAAATAAATGAACAAACACGAATTAGCACACATAGCTCTAAGCTCAAACTTTGAGCAATTTGCACACTTAAATTTTGGGCTTGATAAAATTTTTACATGAAATGCCCCCCCTCACTACGCCACTGATATTGCTGGGCATGGTGTATATTGCTAGGCAGGGTGTATATTGCTAGGCATGGTGTTTGTTGGGAGGCATGGTGTTTATTGCTAGGTTTATAGTAGACTGAGCAGCTAAGCTTCTTGTAACTTGCGCTTATTAACAATGGCTGTAAACCCTAGATGTTAATCTTGGATGTTAATCATGGATGCTAACGCTGGATGTTAACACTGGATGTTAACATTTAATGTTAACCCTGGATGTTAGCAATGTGCAGGTCTTTTTCCACAATCTGTCAACTAGCCAATCACCCTAAAGTACTGTACCAGCCGTGTAGTATATGTGCTTATCCTATACTATCTGAGTGATAGTTCTGATTTAATATGCAGGAGAGCGGAGGCTCTGTGTTAGAAGAAGATTATATCAATGTACCCTCCAGTGATGGTCATCTGAACATTGAAGTGGAATTAGAGAGATTTCGGCATCAGTGGTACGCTGAAATCTCTACTCAGAGGACCAAGCAAGAGCACTCCGGTCCAAGGCATGGATCATCAACGGGTGGTCACAGCGGCTTAGCAAGATCCGACTATAATGAAAACTCTACAGATCTTCCATCGCAGGACTTGTTGAGATGTAATGAGCCTAGTAAGGAAGATCAGGTAATGTGACCTTGATTATCCTGACTGAATAATTTCTGATACTATCTCAACATATTAAATTTACTGTGTTGGCATAGGCATACTCTAGGCTTGACAGTATTGCAATCTTTAATTTATTGAGTTGAGATAAATGTTTCTCTGCTTTAATTGAGAACTAAATAGCGTGGATTTTGAAAGATAGAAATTTTCATCATATAAAGATGCAGCCATTAATGATGAAATTTGATTTTAAGATAATTTCAAATTTTCTAATTTGTCAAAAAAGAAATCGTTGCTGAAGTGATTACAAACATTTGCTTCATTTCTGATAAAACTAAGTAAGATGGTCCCAAACAGATTGGGTGATTCTAACTGTTCTTCTCAGGGCTGTTAAATCTTTAATTGATTAAATATATGGTTTTATGTTTAAAATTTCTTATAAATTAATTAATATGTATGAATTTTATGGAAAATTATTCTTATTTAATGTATCAGAGACATATCTAATGTGTTAGAACCTTAAAATATCTAAAAATGAATATTTTGGCTCCAAATTTCATTAAATGCTGATGATTGCCAAATTGATTTCTTTAGTGTTGACTTAACTGTGAAGATTTGTGCAATACTGTAACAAACTTTTTAAGTATGTTTGAATTTAGATTGTTGTGCATCATTGAGCTCAGTATTCATTTAATATTCAAAATGCAGTGGTGGACGCTAACTTTTTTTTAGTAATTTAACTATTTGTAATTTTAAACCTAAAATAGTTAAATTTGAGTTATAACTTTCAACTGAAATGTTTTTACTCTTTGAAAAATATAACTTTTTGCCTTGTTTTATTTTTTAAATGTTAGTAGAAATGAAACTAACTACAAAATGCAAGTTAAAAATCCATACACCGCAATATAGTCAAAATAAAAATGCTGACAACTATATTTCTAGTTCCTTCGAAAATTTTGCTCTGTGCACTTTGTAACAAATTTAATTTTGATAGTGTAATTAATTATAATTCATATTTTTTGTAAATAATCCTATGACAACATGCAATATACCACTATAACCTCACTGTAATAATTTGTTATATGATATTAAGACTAATCTAAAGGACCTGCAAACTTGAATTTACTATTTCTATAGGTCAGTAGTGTTAATCGACTTAAAACTATCAGCTAGATTGTGTATTAGTGTTTCTTATCAACTTAAAACTATCGGCTAGATTGTGTATTTTGCTGATAGGCTCTCTATTTATACACTCAAGGCGAATCAGCTGAGCAGAATGGGCGGCTTAGTGATGGTAAGTACTGAGGATTATATACACTGAAGTTGTTTTATTTTAGTAATAATTTTACCAATTGATGGCCTAGCAGGTAGTATGCTTTCTTGAAAAGTAAGAGGTCATTTTTTGTATTTCTACCGGACTCTATCAGTAACTTTTGTGCCATGCGAACAGCCTTTAAACTTGATTCTATAACTTTTTATGGACCAATTCAATTGTCAAAATATTTAGTTCTCTAAATCTAATGTATCTTACCTGTCATAGAATGTTATAGATATAATAGGTCTTGTCTAGCGACATTTGGTTTTATGAGACAAGTTAGGCTTTAATGTATTTTAAATGTTTTATACAAAGTATATTTTGTTAAATTGTTCTGGGAAGAAAATAAATGTTTCTACTAAAACCACCTACCAAATGGAGAGAATGAAAATCAAATAGTGTAGGCAAAGTTTTATTGACAGTGTGAATATATCTATCGAATGTATACTGTATTGATATGTATATATATATATATATATATATATATATATATATATATATATATATATATATATATATATATTATTTATGTACAGTTTATATATTATTTGTTAGGATATATACTTTTAGTACTTAGACAAATTTATATGTACCATACTCTAGCGATAATGCATTCAATGTGTATAGTCTTTTTTTTGGTTAAAAATCATGCTGGACAAAATTCAATATTATGTTACTTTAAATTTCTCTACCATCTTTATACTATCAAATTATAGTTTACTGAACTTTCTAGTAATTATTTCTGAAGTAAAGTACATTGTGAATTTTATAATTTTACTACAGAAGATTTCATTTGATTATGTTGCATTGTTTTAGCCATTCAGTACTACCGAAGAGCTATGCAGCTTGTGCCTGACATTGAAAGTAAAGTGGATGTGTCACACAAAAATAAAAGCTTCAGAGGTAATTGATAAATCCTTCAGAGGTAATTGATAAGCTAATGAAGAATTTGTTTGCAACTTTGCTTCTTAAACTAGTACTTGTGTACTTGTTAAACTTAACAAAGTTTTGTTGACATACATGTATTTCATGCACTTGTGCACATGCATACACACATACTTATACAATCACGCAAATTTTAGAGATTAACTATTAATTAAATCAGCTAATACTCTTAAATTTGACACATATGTTTTGTAGCTTTTGTCTCAATGTTGGAATTTGTATCACTCTTTTAATGGATTTTTAACTCTGTTTATATTATTTGAATGATTTGAATTGTAACTTTCTTTAAATACTAACATTTAATTTGTTGTAGTGAATTAAATTATTACTTACATTTGACTGATAATACTTTATCCATTACTTAATGTATCTGGTAGTTACTTTGTTACTTAATAAATTAGATTAATTAATGAAAGGGGACTTTATCCTGTTTAATCCGATGTAAATTTCACGTTTGATGGATATGATATAAATATGGATTGTTTTTCTTGCAGATTCTTACTTGGAAAACAGTGACGTTTCAGTAGAGCAGGGGTATGTGTTTTGTTATTTTACAGTGATAATAGGGATTTGTTAGTGGCTTCACTTTCTTGTTGTGCAAATATGAAGTATACATGTATAAATGAATTATATGTTCTGTACTAAGAAAGTGGATATTAACAGGGTGCAGGGTAGGGAAAGGTGAGGGATATGGTATAGCGTTAGATTGTTCTCCTCGTATGCAAGTGGCCTGAGTTCAAAGCCCAAGTCAGTCAGCGCGCCATACGCTCCACCTGAGCGTAGGCTCAATGTACATAACTCAGGACGTGCTCAGCCGAAAGATTTCACTTCACAAACATGAATATTGTCGGCAGAATAGAACCTACCAATCGGCCGAATTTCACAACTAATTTAAAGAATCTCTGCCATACTCGTTTCAACTGCTGCTCAATACTCATAACATAGTTACCATTCGAGTAATGTATAATCGATGGTTGAAAGAGTTCGTCATAAGCTAAGAAGACTGAAGTGATTAAATTATGTGTATATATAGACCACAGTATATGACATAATATGGCTTAATCAAGGTTATACAATATACATAAATGCTCAGATGCTGTTATAGAAATTTGAAGTTATACTTCTTTGGTTCATCCTATTTATAAAAATTGATTTATACGGAATACTATGGCTGAGTCATGTAGAACAAATGGCTGCTACAGCTAAGTCATGTTGAAAATATATGGTTTGTTATTGCAGAGTCAGGTAGAACAATTGTTAAGTCTGTTGTGACTAAGTGATCTCTTGTACTGTTTTATTCATTCCTAATTAATTTCTACAATGATGTCAATATTAAACTCGCTGCTAGTCTTTATACATCTCTATCAATATTATTTCTCAGGCATGTTTTAGTTGTAGGTTATGCATAGTTTACTAAAATTTTATTGAATAAATTTTTGTTGAAAACGTTGAAATGTTGAATTATGTTGTTGTTGCAGTGATGAGCCTAATGTTGAAGATCTGACTGATCTCGTGGAACATTTCCAGCGAATCAAAATGTCTGAGAGTGACGGCTCCGTGTGTCACCCTGAGGCTGATCTCCAGGTGCCTTGCTGTCTAATCAGTTAACTCTGAGTCTAGTAGTCTAGATGATTTGTTGTTATTTCTAAAGTAATGCTCCTCTTTAAAAAAACTAAAAGCTAATGTTAAGCTAATGTTAACGTCAGTTTCCTCACTCGAAAGCGAGTGTCAGTGACGGGCGAGCCCAGCATTTGAATCCCGCACATACTGATCTGTGGTCGAATATCTTACCGACATTGCCACTGGCTCCAGCCAACCCTTTCTATGCGAAAAATGTATAGGGTACTATGCTGAAATTCTAAAATTATTAGTTCCACTTGATTTTCTAATGTTCTAAATGACAGTATCTATCACTAGGCTCATTTTATTCTTGGCTCCATATTTCTGAAACTCATTCTAGCCTTCTACTTTTCTTCTTCTATTTGCATATAAGTTACAAAATATATATCATTTCCAAATTACTTACAAATTATCAACAAATTTCAAATTATTACAAATTATCTTTCTCTCTTTAATTACCAAACCATTATCATTTTGATTCTTATGGTTTTGTGTTACACTGGTTGATGTCATATTCACTTGAGGAACATCCTTGAGGTCTTCCTTGTATCGTCCGCATTCTTTGACTTTATGAACACGTGAAATATGAAATTAATTGCTTAAATGTACCCTAAATGTCTGGCCATACTAAGTTGGTACCGACTGACTACAGTCGTGCTACAACTCTGTTCTATAATATCAATTACTCTTATATGTGCAATAGGTTTCATTATTAATTTTTACTTAACCCAATTTTTATCAATTGTTCTACCTAATAGAGTCATTCAGAGTGTTAAAGCTTAATCCAGCAGCACATTCTCATATAGATCTATATTGTCATGCTTCAAAAGCAAAAAAAAGCTAAGGTTAACGTCAGTTTCCTTACTCGAAAGCGATGTCAGTGACGGGCGAGCCCAAGATTTGAACCCGCACATACTGGTCTGTGGTCGAATATCTTACCGACATCGCCACTGGCTCCAGCCAGTGTATGATATATATTTGTAAGATGCTATTAATATATTTTCCAGTCGACTCATTTCTCTGCTCTTCCAGTGGAACTGGTGACATACATATTCAAGTGGGTTGTGTCCACAGACTTGGACGTCCACTCGTTGGAGCAGGCTGCGATGGTGTGTCGTGGATTCTATCTGATTGCTAGGGATGAAGAACTGTGGAAGCTCGTTTGTATGAGGTGTGCTGAGAATCTCTGTCTGGTTACATTCAATCCTGTTTCGTTTTCGTTAGCTTATTGTAGGCAGGATTGTGAATTTGTTTGTCACGTGGTTATGAAAATATTTTGCGCTAATATTCTTCACAATATTTTTGAGTTATCCACCCAAAAGGTAACTTTATAACCTTATTCAAGTGTCGTGTACATAAATTTCTAGACAAATACAACAGATAAACTATTTTTCTGTGACTATGTACATGTAGAGTACTTTGTTCTTGTTCTTTAAAATATGCTAATGCTGTACTAATATTAATAATAATATTATTAATATTAATATTAATATATTTATATTAATAATATATAATAATATAATAATTAATATATACAATATAATAATATATAATAATATAATTCATATATATATATATTAATATTAATGCTGTACTAATATTATTGCATATGTTAAGGATTTGGGGAAAGAACTGCGGAAGACCAGGTGTGTTTGATACGTACAGGAATATGTTCATTGAGAGGCCACATCTTAGATTCAACGGTTTGTTTTGTGTTTGCGCTTAATAAATATTATGAGCAAATTCATTTCTCTCTTAAACAGATGTATAAAAGTGCAATAATCTTCATGCAGTTAATTTGTTAATTTTCTAAGCCGACATACTATATGCGTTAGTAGTTTCTAAATATTTAGTGAAATCAAAAAATTATGAAATTAGTAAAAGCAGGTTTAAAGTCTGTACTTTTAGCAGACTAATTTTATCTTCAGAGGTTCTTATTACTTATGCGCTTTGAGCAGTTGACTTGTATTTTGTCTTAGGATGCTACATCAGCAAGAGCACATATTTCCGCGAGGGAGCGAAAAGTCTTGACAATTTCTACCGGCCGTTTCACATTGTCGAGTACTTCCGCTACATCCGTTTCTTCCCCGAGGGTAGAGTGTTGATGCTGACGACACCTGACAGTCCGTACGACACTCTGCCGTACCTGCGCAGCAGATCCAGCGCCGTGCAGGGAATTATGTTCGGATACTACAAGCTGGTTGGAGATAGGGTAGGAACGTACTTGCTTTTTATGAAATTTTACTTGGTAACAGTAATATAATTTGATTTTATGAGGAAAGACTATGTTGTGTTACATATATATATATATATATATATATATATATATATATATATATATATATATATATGATCTTTATTCACCAAAATACATGGCAGTAAGAACAGAACAGAAATGAAAAACAAAACAAAAAACAAATGAACAGAATAGCAGAAATTACGGATTAACCATTAAAGAGTCTGCAAGTAGAAAAATATAAACTAAAATCGCCGTTTAGCTTAGGATCGACTTCCCATAAACTAATTAGGTTAATATACCTTCAAAATAAGTCCAAACTTTATATCTTATTTTACCAATAGAATCATTATCCTGAATTGCATATTTATTTTTAATATTAACATAATCCATATAATCTGACTTATCTAAATTTGGCTTGCTATCCAAGCATCCAGAGACAATTAACTTATTTAAGAAGGTACATCTGTAGTAATCATAAAGTAATTCAAATGGCCAAAAGCCACAATACCACTGGCAATGCGATATAATACCTTTATCAAAAGTTCGAAAAATTTTATAGTAGACATTATTGTAAGCATTACAAAAATCTTTCAGTTCAGCATTTGACAGAGATAAAGCAGAAATGCTATAAAGTACTAAAGGAACCGCTTGAGAATGTATTAATTTCAACAAGACATCAATTGCTGAGTTTGATCCTAGTCTCACTAGTAGCGTATTAACTGCAGCGTAGAATTTGCCTGTACTATCATTCCAGTGACATTTAAACGACTTTGCTCTATTAATAAATACACCAAGATAACAAATGCTGTCAACCCAATTAACATTAATATTCTGAATAGTCAATGGTTTACAAGGAACATTTAACCTTGGACCGATTCTCATACAATGGCATTTTGATATATTTATAGGTAGATCTAATTCAGTAAAAACACTATTGCACACATTAGATAGATATTGCAGATCGGTGACTGAAATATTGAGCAGTATAATATCGTCTACGTACATAAAACTATTGTAGCAGTTGTAGTTAATAAAGCACCCATATTTCGATTGTTCAGGTTTATCTAAAACAGTATCAACATAAAGCGTAAACAATAATGGTGAGAGAATTCCACCCTGCTTGACTCCCGATAGTAGAGGAACATAATCTGACACAGAACCGCACCAATTAACAGTAGTGCCATTCTTATTGAACCAGTTTTTGAGAATGTTAATGATTCGAAAGTTAACACTTTTAGCTTGCAACATGTGTAAAATACCATAACTATAACATTTTTCAAATGCTTTCCGAAGATCAATTACTCCAAAGTTAACAGTACTTTTCCTTACATTGAAATAATTGATGACTTACCGCAACGAATGCAAAGCGTTAACACAACCAACATGTTTCTTGAACTCAAATTGTCTCTTTGATGTCGAAATGTCAATAAATTTTTTAATACAATGTTCAAAAATTTTTGATAGGATTGGACAGATCGTAATTCCTCTGAAATCGTCAGCGGAGACTGCTCTTTTATAACCTTTAAATTTCGGTATGGGTGTAGTTTTTCCAGTGCCAAAAGAATCGGGCACCACACCAGTACGAAGCATTATATTAAAAAGGTACGAAGGATTATAATAAGTGATTATGACAAAACATAATATGCTCAACTATCAACTCATCACAACCTGCCGCTTCATTGAGATCTAAGCAATCTACAGCTTTACACACTGATTCTACATCAACAAAACAGTCGTTATCACAATTTGAGTAAATGCCTTTTGCATATTGCAAGATCTTTTAGTGTTTTTTAAATGGTAACAGTAAATTAATTTAAACAGCTGTTGTTAATATTTGTCACACTTCATAGCTGCAGTTATATTAACAAATCTGTTGACAGTGGATTCATTGCATTTTGTTAATATGTATAATTTAGTTTATTTAATACAAAAATTAAAATAATTAAATTAGAAGCTTATATTATTCGTTGAAATCTATATATTGAACAACCGAGATATGCCTGGCATTACTTTAGGGAGCCTATGAAGCAAGACTAATTATGTTCATTGTTTCTAGGTGACGTTGCGTTTAAAGAGGAAGCAGACAGCGCCTGACAATGTGACGTCAATGTATCGCTACAGACGTGCCAGAGGTCAGCAGAGCAACAACAATAACAACGACCCTGAGCAGAACTTTGAAGTGGTATGAGCTTCTATTAGATTGTAACTTTACTGAGAAATATCTGTCTGAGACAATGCTCAATTTTTCCTCGGGTTTAGATATCTGACTTGTGTAGGAATTAACATATATAACATAAACATATGTATAACTAAAAATATATAAACGTTTCTTGTTTATCTCTCACACAACCCTTTATAGTAAAGTTACTGTTTTCATTACAATGGAGTCAGCCTCATCTAGAGACTTCTTAACTTTAAGATAAGAGATACTGACTGAGTTGACTTTATTATAGATCCTGTTATTTGCTGTTCGTGAAATCAAATAATAATAATAATTTTATTAATTATCAACCATTCCCAAGTCACTACCCTCTACCACCTCACCATCTTCTCTTGCTACCTCTTTTCTCAACTATTTCGATGACAAAATAGCCAAACTCTGTAGCTCTATACCCTCCAACTCCATTGACACCGACAACTCCATTTCTGTAAATATGCCTGAACCACCACTACTTTCTAGTTTTAAACCAGCTAAACCGGAAGAAATACGCAATTTTATACTTCGCTCTACCGACTCATCTTGCTGCCTTGATGTTATTCCTACACGCTTACTGAAATCCTGTATTGATGTTTTAGTTGCTCCTATTACTTACTTAATCAACCTCTCACTCTCAGAAGGTATCTTCCCGACCTCCTTCAAACAAGCAGTTGTATCTCCTTTGCTAAAAAGCCTTCTCTACCAAAAGATGATCTTTCCAGTTACCGTCCTATTTCCAATCTTAACTTCATCTCTAAACTTCTTGAAAAGGTAATTTATACCCGTTTATGCACTCATCTTGATTCTTTCCCTTCTCTCTCTCATTATCAATCTGCCTATAGAAAACTCCATTCTACTGAAACCGCTCTTCTTCGTATACATAATGATCTTAGCTTGGCCATGAGTAGTAAACAGGTTTCTGCCTTGGTTCTTCTAGATCTATCTGCTGCCTTTGATACAATTGACCATGGCATCCTAATAAATAGGCTTAAATCTTGTTTTGGCATATCTGATTCTGCTTTTTCCCTTCTCACATCATATCTCTCATGTCGCACACAATCTGTTGTTATTGATCAAAATCGCTCTTCTGAACTACCCCTCCTACGCGGTATTCCTCAAGGTTCAGTGTTAGGTCCATTGCTCTTCTCTTTATATATCACTCCTCTTAGCTGCCTGCTTGCTCAGTCCTCCATAAAATTTTGTTTCTATGTAGACGACACACAACTATATAGTTCCTTTTCTAATCATGATTCTGATCAAAAACTGGCTCATCTCTCATCCATTCTAGACAAGGTTTATTCCTGGTTTTGTGCTAATCGTCTCGCTGTTACTCCTTCCAAAACTGAATACCTTTTAATTGGCACTCCTTTGCAAAGAAGTAAAATTACCTATAGCTCTGTTAATTTTCAGAATCTTGCTCTTTCACCTTCTCGATCCGCCAAAAACCTTGGAGTCATATTTGATGAAAACCTGGACTTTAAATCCCATATCTCTTCTGTTTGTCGCGCTTCTTTCTTTCAGATTCGTCAGATTAGGCAAATACGTCCATCCCTTACTAGAAATTCAGCCACTATCCGTGCTAATTCTATAGTTCATTCAAAGCTTGACTACTGTAATTCATTATTACATGGGTTGCCTACTTCTTCTCTCAGTCGTTTGCAGCACGTCCAAAATTCTCTTGCACGTGTTGTTTGTAAGTCCTCTCGACTTCAATTTCGCTCTCTTTCTCTACTTTGCAGTCGTCATTGCCTCCCTGTTAATCAATGCATAAAATATAAAATTGCTCTATTAACTTTCAAAACTCTGCGATTTGGCAAGCCTTCTTACTTATCTGAAATTCTTCTTCCCTATCGTCCCTCACGTGCACTTCGCTCCACCGATGCCAATCTTCTCTCAGTTCCAAATATTCTCACGTCATTGGGCAGACGTTCATTTTTTTACGCAGCACCCACAATCTGAAACTCTTTACCTGCTAATCTTCGCTCTTGTGTTTCTCTTTCAACATTCTCTAGCAAGCTTAAAACTTACCTTTTCCCTCCATAGACATAATCAATCTACCTTGACCATTTTTGATCACCGGACTGGCTTTCGTTTCAAATTCGAGGCTCACAAATTATAATTTGTGAGCCTCTTTATGGAATCATTTAGTTTTGTGCGAGCAGCTTCTTATAATAGTGCAATAGGATGTAATAGTTATTGTATAAGCAATACTATTCATGAATTAGACAGGCAGTGAGGTCAAGTTAACTGATTGATTGAGTGCTATATATTAATTTCTACGTAGGAACTGATAGTGAAAGGCATAGGAAGTAGACCTCACTGGCAGCTTGTGTGGTCGAGGTATTCTATGCTCACAACTTACAGGTACCCAGCCATTGTACTTCATACAGCTTTAGACTGTTCTACTGATAGCTGTTATACTTCATACAGCTTTAGACTGTTCTACTGATAGCTGCTATACTTCATACAGCTTTAGACTGTTCTACTGATAGCTGTTATACTTCATGCAGCGTTATCCAGTTCTATTGATAGATACCTTGATCAAATGCAAATGACTGATGGAATTAATACATGTATTTCTGAAGTTCTTGTTCGTACAGGAATCTTGATGACTTACGAATCTGATTCAGACTACAAATCTTTTAATTGGACGTTGTATTGAGTTTTAATACTTAAATTATTGACGTTTGACTATTTTACTAAATGGATATCATACTGCTTTGCTTATCTGATTGACAATGGCTTCTGAGTGCTTGGCGAGATATATATGTGTTTCAAAGGCTAGAAACTGTTCTTGTTGTTAAGCTGTTCTGCCACGTCAGATTTTTGGCCCTGGAATAATTACTTAAGGTGCAATCTGCAAATTTACATCCCATGTATATTACCTAATCAAATTCATCATCATCTTCTTCCCATTAATCCCAGTTTAGCTAGGGTTGGATTTTAACAAATTTGGTATTAATTTCTGGATCCTAAGAACTCACCTATGCCTTTTCTGGCGTTGGTTTGGCTTAGTGCTTCATCGCCTTTTACAACACATTCAGTCTACGTGATCTGTGGATTAGTTCTCTTAGTAGATTAACAACAGTGAATTAATTCACTCTACTGTTGTATTGTGTAGATTGAGGAGAGAGGAAACAGTGATCGACTTTGAGCTGGAGAACAACAGCTACCCCAATCTTCTCTTTTCTCGTGTGCGCAGTTTCACTGCAGTAGCCGACAAACCACTCGACTGATGTATGCTGCCAGAAAGTTCCCATAGGGTACAAGATGCTGTCCCATAGAAACCCATTTGTTTGCTGTTCACGTAGATTCTCAGCTTGCACCGTGGCTTGTGCATGACAGAATGTGTCTTACGATTTCATAAGAAAGTTTAATTGATTTCCTATTAGTATTGGTGGAAGATATAGTGAAAGTATATCGAATGGCTCCAGAGGATGACTCCCTTTTCAAAATTGCTAAACTGGACTAATAAGTGGTCGTTATAGACTGCAGTCATAGCTGTTGATATCTGCTCTTTTTCTATTGTAGAAACTAGAATTGCTGATTTTGCGAGCCATTGGAATGCTGTTTGAGACCGTAGCGAAGCATTTGTTTACTCTTAGATATTTGTGCTTAATGTTGACACGAGAAAGCATCTTTTGAGCTAAGATTGAGCTATAGAAAGATATTGCACTGGAAATTAGAAGGTGAAGGTTTTGAACATTCTTTGGTGTAATAGCGGTGAATAGTTATTTTGCTCTATATAAACATTTTCTGATATGATGAATGATAGGGATATTTAAGAATTTATATCGTATAATACTAATAAGGCTGGCAATACAATATTATCTTAATTTTATATTTTTAAAGTTTTATTACATCTAGCAAAAGCGGACTAGTAAATTGTTTCACTTGGTAAGGACCTCTGTAGAATAGATAATCTAGTAGGAAGGAGTCACTACCCAGTAGCTGGGTGGCACTGGTCATCCACCTCAGAGGCATTAACTGTTACATCTACTTTAGGCCATGATGAGGAATTCGATAGTGTGCCTGTTATACGTATCGTCTCTTATTGTGTAAAGTTGCTAACATATAATTCTCTGTAAAATTTTACCGTCAGTGATACGGTACGTGGATCTATTGATTAGTATTGGTTTTAATATATTGGTTTGATTTGTTCACTATTCTGACACATTTATTTCATTTAATCACTCGCTTAATTTGAGCATCTAGTATGCCATGAATTTGTTGCATGAATTTGCCACTGGCATGCTGAAGAAATATTTCATGATTTCTTGTTTGTGGGATGTTATCTCGACAGGTGCGGTTAGTCTAATAGTAATCTTTTCCTAAATCTATTGCTGTACAGCTGCTGTTACTCTATGGACACCCTATATATAAGATTTTTATTTCGCTTTAAAATTAAATTCCTAGGACGGAGCTATGCTTGAACGACTTGTGTTTTAGCATCCATTGTTTTAACTGTAATGTAGCCGGTGAAGAAACCGGTGGTATATTATTTTATGAAAGAATGACTCTCTATAGTCGGTCAAGTAGTGTATGCCATTGATTTTTTTATTGCCTCTTTGTTTATGCAGAACTTTTTTATATAGTTGTTATTGAAAGTCTTAACTTTTGACAAGCCATCTGGTAATTAAATCTGCTCTAAGTCTTATAATGGAATAGAAGTTATGCATACAAATTATACGTTCTACCTATTCGAAAGTTATGAATTTTTATCGTAACGAAGGGTATTATGAAAGCTTATGAAAGCATTGGAAAGTCAATTTTGAATTTTAATTATCCCCAATCTAACCATTGTGAGAGAATCTACCTGATTTGTCAGTTGTCCTTATCTTTGTCTTGCTCTTTTCACATTGATTTGTGGTATTTCATAAATAATATAAACTTCTATATTGAATTTTTGTATTTCTGCTGAAACATGTTGAAACTAGTAGCAACGAATCCTATTAACTGATAGCTACCTATTTTATCTACTAGTGGTTTTATCTTTGAAATTATTGTCTTTGATAGATGTTTCGGAGCGGTATCGTTTGCATAGTGTTCTTTGCAATGTTGTTATAAACGACGGGTGCACTTAAGTGTCGTTATTCACTGAAGACATGTGGAATGTGCGTATTGTATAATCTACTGTGTGATGTGTAATTATTTTGCTAACAACTACGATAGAATTTAAGCCCCTCCCCCTACAGCACGTTTTCAGAAAAAGTTTTTCTTTTTTTACACTTGAAATGTTTTGTATTTATGGAGGAGAAATTTAGCCTCAATCTGTATTTCTATTCAAATTATATTATCAAATTGAATCGAAATCACTTTGAACACTACTTGCTAATTTTCATGTTATATTTTCAAACTAAGACTCAGCAGGTGTGTACTAAGCTATGTTGTCTATAAAAGCGGAAGATATCAAGTTAACTTTAATTTGTGTACTATATTGCAATGTTGCTAGATGAGCAATTTTGTGCATACCCTGCATTTTGTCCTCGAATTATATTTAAAGTGAACTTCTCGCTATCGATGATGGATTGGAGATTAGTGGCTGTGAATATTTTTTGCAAGTGTTGCTAATTAGAAATGTAAATAAGATTCGACTTGTATGCTGTGTTGTTATTCTTTTTCTAACAGTTACTTAGTTTTATTATTATATTGATTATTACTTAGTTTTATTATTATAATTATTATGTGTATATAGTACTGTAAGTAAATTATAGTTCAAGATTTTGTTGTCAACGTTGACCTGTACTTGACTGTGAAGATCATATCATATGTAATTATTATAATCTAAGATTTAAGACCTTATCGTATGTAATAATAATAAATTTAAGACCTTATATGTGATAACCTAAGATTTAAGACAATATCACATGTGATAATCTAAGATTTAAGACCGTATCGTATGTTATAATCTAAGATTCAAGACCATATCGTATATAATAGTCTAAGATTCAAGACCATATCGTATATAATAGTCTAAGATTCAAGACCATATCGTATATAATAGTCTAAGATTCAAGACCATATCGTATATAATAGTCTAAGATTTAAGACCATATCGTATATAATAGTCTAAGATTCAAGACCATATCGTATATAATAGTCTAAGATTTAAGACCATATCGTATATAATAGTCTAAGATTCAAGACCATATCGTATATAATAGTCTAAGATTTAAGACCATATCGTATATAATAGTCTAAGATTCAAGACCATATCGTATATAATAGTCTAAGATTCAAGACCATATCGTATATAATAGTCTAAGATTTAAGACCATATCGTATATAATAGTCTAAGATTCAAGACCATATCGTATATAATAGTCTAAGATTTAAGACCATATCGTATATAATAGTCTAAGATTCAAGACCATATCGTATATAATAGTCTAAGATTTAAGACCATATCGTATATAATAGTCTAAGATTCAAGACCATATCGTATATAATAGTCTAAGATTTAAGACCATATCGTATATAATAGTCTAAGATTCAAGACCATATCGTATATAATAGTCTAAGATTTAAGACCATATCGTATATAATAGTCTAAGATTCAAGACCATATCGTATATAATAGTCTAAGATTTAAGACCATATCGTATGTTACAATTATTTAGGCAGGCCTACTATAATAATAATTATTATTTATATTTAGCATATAATATTTTATTATATGTCAATAATTATATAATTTTTGACGACATAGCCACTGACTCTAGCTAGTGGCGTGGCGATGTCGGTTAGATATTCGACCGAGGATCAGTATGTGCGGTGTTCAAATCATGGGCTCGCCCGACACTGACATCGCTTTCGAGTTAGGATACCGTATGAAATAATCTAAGTGATAAATTAAAGTTAACATTAGCATTATCACCTTTTATAGTAATAATAAGGTTTAATATCCGCTTTCACATACAAGGATGATGTCAGGGACGTTCCCTCATTGCATGTTCACATGTTCTATTATGTTCTCGCTGCTGATATGAAGATGGTGGTCCAATTTTTTATGACAAGAATATCACATAACAAATTAACCCGAGCTAACAAATAGTACGACATTTATATTAATCGTAAATTTTTTTCAAAACTGTAACAAACTTGCATATTTGATAGTGCTCAAAACTGTGCAGTGCAGTATTTCAATTACATAAATTAATGAAATCAATCGTTCCTAATTTAACATATATTTGCAAAGTAATCTAACAAATTAATTCGCAACGGTTAAGTACAAATCACAGCATTTAATGTCAAGTGTGGTTCTAAATGAAATCCTATCCAAATTGGGTGTGTGAGTATCATTTATCAGGACTACTATAAAAAAGTATTTATTGCTATTTATTTAAACATATTTACTGTTTATTTATAGTATCCTTGTCATTTACAGAGTCCCAATAGAAAGCGATTTAGTTTATCGATTTTTTAGCTCTGTCTCTGTAAAAACTATTTAAAAAACAATCTGGCTGAAATTGCCACGCCTAGCCTATCATCTGTTCTTGGCAAAGTTTATATATGATTATGTGCCAATTTTTTCTCTCACTCCTTCTAAAAATCCGATTATTTTTTAATTGGCATAGCAAGCAAAGAAATAAAGGAGCCAATTCTTCAGTCTATTTTCAAAATCTTGCTCTCACACTTACTCCCAAGGGTAAAAATCTTCGTATCATATTTGATGAAAACCTTGACTTTTAATCTCATTCTCTCATCTGTTTGTAGTTTAACGTCTTTCATATCCGTCAAGTCAGACAGATACGGTCTCCTCTCGACAAAACTTCAGCCATAATTCTTGCTAACTCATATAATTCATTCTAAGCATGACTATTGTAACTCATTGCCGTATAGCCTACCGTCTTATTCTCTCATGCGGCTGCAATATATCCAGAATTCTCTAGCACGTGTTGTTTGTTGGTCTTCAAGGTTTCAGGCCACCTCTAGTTCCTTGTTTAATAATCTTCATTGGCTTCCTGGTTCAAAGAGTTAAGTATAAAATCGCTTTGGTAACGTTCAAACACTTCTCGTTGGTAATCTTTCTACTTTTCTGATCTCTTAATCCCACAATCAACTTTATCTTAGGCTTCATTCTTCTTATGCCAATCTGATCAAAATTTCAAATATTCTCATCTCATTAGATGGACGCTCATTTGCTCTTTCAGCTCCCACTGTTTGGAACTCTCTGCCTTCTGATCATCGTTCGTGTTCCACTATTTCCACTTTCTCTAGTAGGCTGATAACACACCTCTTCCATCATAAATTATATCTTCTTACTTGACTCTTTTTTGTCATCTGAAAGGCAACGTTTTGGGTCTCTTCTTTCTCTTCAGCACGTTTTTAAAATCGTGTGGGTGAATCGATTTGTAGTGACGTGTGATAACTACACGTCACTACAAATTTGGAGGACGTCCTTGACAACATTCATGTCTGCGGAAGTGGACGTTAAACAATTATTATTATTATACTTACTAAAATTATAATAAATATTAGAAAAAATTTAATTTTAATCCATCATTTTGAGTCAATAGTTAGAATAGGGTTTTGGAATCTAAATCAATGATTAAAATAAAACTTAAAAAAGGTGGCGTTAGTCATATTGTTTATAAGTTCACCGTATCTCAATGACAATAGTGCAGTTTATGCGAGAAATTTGCACAAGTTTTTATAAACTGTAAACATTTGATAGGGGGGCCTCAACTTCCCCTCATCCCACCCGTCCGCTCCCAATGTGATTATAAAAATGGATAAACCTTCAGATTAGTCAAATCTGTAAGGTGAACCTGTCTGTGCATCTTTGCCAAATTAAAAGCAACGTAGTGTACAAATATAATAATTCAATTAGCCTACCATTAGGCTATATTTTATTTCGCAAATATATATATAGGCCTGTGTAGATAAGTTTCAAAATTGGTCAGAGATATTTAATTTTCGCTTTTAAACAGAATTTAATGATTGATTTAAAAATTGTAAGGCGCTTCTTATTTTATAAATTTTTTTACTGCACTGTCAAGAAAGGTACAGTTGACCAAAACAATTGCATAAATTTTATAATTTTCTTATAATCTATGAATAATAAACTAGACAATTTGTACGGGTAAAATTTCGTAAGTCAATAAAAATCGAAAGCTCTATAGGTAGTGGATTTATTGTCATTCTGAAAATTCGAGAAGATAATTCAACAATCTGCCCAATATTTTATGTAGCCTTTATTTTAATGTGATGATGCATTCCTGTCTATTTACTCCCTCATCATTTCAGATATGGTCGCTATGTGCGGCATTTCAGGCCTGTGTAATCCATGGGCAGTCGGGTAGTTGGGCGCTCTTGGATAATTCATTTGCGGGTAATTAGGCTCACGGGGGGTGTACCAGCCGATTTCTGTGGCTTCCTGAGCCATGGCGCACCAGGGGCACAGCATGTGAACTAGGACATCCCCTACCATGCTGCCTCTGATGTCCTTTTGTTCTCGTAATCTCCACCTGATAATGGGACGGACTTGAAAGCTACAGATGGATAGCAATCCGTGAGTCAGGCAGTCCTCTCCTATCCCATCGGCGTTCTTACCGGTGACGTAGCACGGCAGGAGGAGGGTGTAGATACAGAGGCGCTTGTCTGCGAAACAGCTGAACAAACCTCCCTTCCACCCGTTTCGTCTCTCTCGCACGACATCGTTGTCGTCAATGCTGCAACAACAAATCATTGTTCACAATTTATAATTTTACTTTCTGGTTCCATTTCTCTTTATCTTTCTTGCTCTCTCTCTTTCGCTCTCTCTCTCTCTCTCTCTCTCTCTCTCTCTCTCTCTTTATCTAATCTCTCTCTCTCTCTCTCGGTATGTACTTCCTCGGTTTCCCTCTTTCTTTCATTCTCATTGTTTATCTCTCTGATTCTTCTTCCATCCCACTATCTCTCTCTCTCTTTCTCTCTCTCTCTCTCTCTCTCTCTCTCTCTCTCTCTCTGGCTCTCTCAGACACAATAAATGGAACTTTTCCTGCAGTTTATCTCTGGCTTGTGAAAACTCTTCAAAATTATCAAATTTCTTCAAGCGCAAAGACCTATAACCCAGCAATAAACAACAACTAATTTGGCATCTTGCTTCAAAAGCAAATTACCGCTATAGTTTAACTTTTCTAAGTTGATTGCTAAGCATATTTCTTATTCCATGGTTGACTCTTGCATGGACGACATACCGCACATTGTATAATGTATATATTGTATATGTGTATGTATACGTGTATAGGCCTATAATGTGTATGTGTATTGTATATATAATGTATAAATTGTATATGCTCATGTAAAAACCTCGCGTGAAGCCCATCTCATTACCGCATTTCTGCAGTTCTGTTCCAAAATATGGTCGACTCGACCTAGATTTTTTATTTCCTAACGATTTTTATGTACTAATGGAATTAATGCTTTTAGAAAAATATATATGCAATAGTTATGCATTCTACGAAGTGTTTGATCTTTTAGAGTTATATAACTGAGAGAGAGAGTGACAGAGAGAGAGAGAGAGAGAGAGAGAGAGAAACAGAGCGGGTCTAGAATCGATCTAGGGCTGAGATATTGTAGAACGAGTGTAAAGGGAAGAACGTGAAAAATAGAGTAGTGATTAAAATGAGTTTAAACGAATCAGTGTGAGAGATATCGAAAAATGTTCTTGTGCACTGTGAGTATCTCTGAGAGTGTGAGAGTGAGACAGACAGATAGAAAGACAAAGAGAAAGAGAGAGAGACAGAGATAGAGAGGGAAAAGGGAAAGAGAAAGTTAGAGAGAAAGAGAGAGGAGACAGAGAGGAAAAAGAGAAAGAGAGAGTGAGAAAGAGAGAGAGAGAGAGGGGGGGGGGAGAGACCACTAGATTGAACTACAGTCTTTCTCTTCAATTCAAATCACATGTCTCTGCAAGTGATGCAGCGGGATTATCTTACGACCTGCCACTAGGAAGGAGGTCGTCAAGTACCATGAGCTATTTAGTGATGTCTTAACTGGCATTCGATGTGTATTGCCTAATCAATGCTATTCAATTTTACTGCCCCTACACTATGAATTCCTCTGCCTCATGCCCTTCGATCTGTGCTGACAGCACAACATACCTCTGTCTCTTAGTGCACTGCCCACTGGCAGGTCCATGGTGTATAGCGCTTCCACTCTTCTCTGTGTTCCGCTATCCTCTTTAACAACTTACCTACTCAAACAAAACTCAACCAGTTCTTTCTTGTAACAATCCTCTCCTTTCCACTCTGGATAACGGACTGCACTGCTACGGAATTTCTCTTCGATTTCTCTATTCATTTGCTAATGCGTTTTTCCTCTTTGGTTAAAACAGCGTGTTGGTGTTTGTTCAGCTATAGAGTCTGTCCTGGTAACGCCTTACGATGTAAAACCAACGTTAAATCTTCTTTATAGTGTATTGTATTGTACTGTGCACTACTGTATTATACTGAATTATACTGTACTGTACTGCATTGTACTGTACTATACTGTATTGTACTGTACTATATTGTAATCAATTGTACTGTGCTATACTTGACTGTACTGTACTGCTTAAATTTGAAAGTAATTGAAAATTAGCTGTACATTGATTTTAAAGTTTATTACTAAAAGATTCCTGGGACACAAGTCCGGAATTAAACTATTCATTTGCCAATTCTTGAGGGATTCTCGGATTTAAAACAAGTGGATTACCGCTATATAAAGCAATGATATTTACTTGTAATGGCATAAATGTACATATATTTCAAACTACAAATACGTCTATATTTATATTTTAAGAAAATTAAAAATTGCTAAATATTTGTAAGATTCCTGTAGGCCTAGTTATTTCTAACTTAAATTCTACAAAGATTGAATGCACCTGAATACAATATAATACCAGTCGTATTGGAAAATAATTAACACAAATAAAGCCATATCCATATATATATATATAATATATAATATATATATATATATATATATATATATATATATATATAATATATATATATATAATATTATTTATATATATTATATATACATGTATATATGCGTCATCATTAAGTAAATTTCGTTCATGTTATAACAGATGCGCCAAAATGTTCTCCAGTTTCAAAAGGCAGGATAGTTTATCCACGATGCTGCAGTTATGTAATATTCCTAGTTTTGATAAGATTATGTATAACTCTACAACTACTAATAATAATAATAACAACAATTAGAGTGCTACAGTCGTCAATGACAACATCGAGCACTATTGAGACAAAATCAAGCCGGCGAGCAAAAAGAATGTCCAAACACGGTGGAAATTCCTAAATCCAGATAATCAGTCCAAAGTAAAGGGAATTAAAGAAAAGGAGGTATACATTTGTAAATATTTATCTCTAAATATTTGTATAAACAATTTGTTAATTAGTGCACCAGTTAATTGCTTTAAGTTGAGTTTATTCATTAAAGAATTACTCTTCTTGTTTCTTAATGCATCAACTGCCTATTTTGACCAACTATCCAGAATTCTTCATTTGTAACTTTTACGGCCCAGCTAATGCTTTCCAGTTTTATCCATAAACACATTTTCAACGTTTCGCTCATATCCTGTATCCTTAAGGTCCACGTATCACATCCAAATATCACAGTAGTACATCCTACATAATTATTTAGTTCCTATTAGTTTTCACTCTCTTTATTTTTGAGACTTTCTGTAGACTTTTGTTAGACATTCTATCCTATTACCGAAGACCTCTTTGGCTTTTGTATTCCTAAATAATTCTGTCTCACGTTGTAGACTAAGAATAAAAATATTTACCTTGAACTCCACGTCTCAAGCCACAAAGTTGTAGAGAGCGAGAGAGAGAGAGAGAGAGAGAGAGAGAGAGAGAGAGAGAGAGAAACAGAGAAAGAGAATTAAATTTAGCACTACAAAATGACAACTTGTATCGATCAATATGTCAGTTTCTTGCCAAAAGGCAATGTCAGGGACGTCGTTTTATATTAGATTTACAATATTTAATATCAATTTTGAAACTGTTGTTTTATTAAAAGAATTACCGAAAAAGAATTTGATCTGAAGAAGATATAGGATATATTAGATATTACAGAAGATATTTATGCTTAATTTATTTAGCATATTTTGAGATATTTTATGCACCATCGCAGCGAAATCTTAAGTTATGATATATTTATCACTCTTAGGGCCTATATCATGACATTTATTATTTTATGTTGATATTTATCACTTTAATATCAAGTGTAAATAGCTTTGCAATTTTGTCAATTTTCCATAGTTTACTTCTCTATTGGGCCTACGTAGGCCTATATTCTATTTCACTGCAGCTGATCGGCTTGCCGCGGGCTCGTACCCTACTAGGCCTACATAATTAGGTATCTCTCAAGATCGCCTTTTAAAAGTGTATGTCTTTATATCAAAAGCAACTATCTAATGCACTCTATCCACTAAGCTAATTAGATTTATTGAACAAAGTAAGTGAAATATCAAATTTAATCCGTAATAGGTTCAGATTAAGCAATATAAGAAAATATATTTTAATTTTAAGTCAAATTTCTTATTTTAAGAGTTAGCAAACCTTTAGCTTGAATATTTTAATTTCATACTTACGCTCCAACTCGAGAAGGGTGCATAGTAATGATTAATTTCCTATTTAATTTGAAAAGTATATGTAACGTCAAAATCCCGTTGGACTGATACTTGCTAGACAACTGAGCTATCTGCGAGTGGATTCCTTCTCTCCATCAACATCTACTCGTGCGTGATTCACGTGGCGTGATTTCCATGAATACCTGCGCAATTGCGCATATGTGCAGCTTTATTATGCTGAAACAATGGCTCATCATCTAATGGCATGCAAGCTTACGTCTCCGTATCTGCCGAATTTCTATCAGCGATCATCGACATAGGAGAGCAGGTATTAGCGGAATGACGGAGCTATAGAGCTGAAAGTGCTTTTATCTTCATTCAAATTGCACCGGTGACATATTGTGCCCAGTAAAACAACAGCCTAGTCTTTATAAATCTGTATGCCAATATAAATTCATTTACATTATTATATTATTGCATTTTGCACACAAGTCATAACAAATTCTGTCCTCCATCTTCAATATATTTAGCTTAAACTTTTATAATAAGATCGTAAATGATACAGGCTATAGCTCCTCCTATCATACTTTTATTGAATATATCATACTTTTATTGAATATATCATACTGTTATTGAATATATCATACTTTTAATATTGATTATATTAATTCTTATTGAATATATCATACTGTTAGTGAACACTATACCATATATAATGTGTTAAAAATCTTTGTCATGCTCACTATTTTAATCACACATACACACACTCTCTCTCGCTCTCTCTCTCTCTCTCTCTCTCTTGCCAAGTGGCAGGTCTAAAACACGTATTCCCACTAACAGCCCGCTAAATATCAGACTGAAACTCCATAAACCAAGATGTTGATTCCATAAAAACTAGATATAGACTTTATCTTTGAAAATATGGTCTTGAAAATTGTTTCTCGTTTTTTCTCAGTTTTTATTTAGTCTATCTTATGGCACTCGCAATATACGCTTGGTTCGGCACTGGCTCGGGACGCAACTAGAGAATAGCATCTATCGTCATACTAAAGGCAATCAACCGGAGACAGCATCTAGTAGTCTCAAAGTATAGCACCCGCAAGCCGGTCCCGGACTCTGTTCAACAAAAGAAATCGTATATGAAAGAGTATTAGGCAAGTATTAAATTATAAGTATAAGCCTCCGACACTGATGCTATTTTTTATTTGTAATCGTTTGTAACGCAACCACCAGCTCATGGTCGACTCCTCAGCTGATGGTTTACACTTCAGCTGATGGTCGACACTTTAGCTGATGGTCGACACTTCAGCTGATGGTTGACACTTCAGCTGATAGTCGACACTTCAGCTGAAGTGTGGACCATCAGTTGAGGTGTAAACCATCAGCTGAAGTGTCGACCATCAGTTGAAGTGCCGACCATCAGTTGAAGTGTCGACCATCAGTTGAAGTGCCGACCATCAGCTGAAGTGTCGACCATCAGTTGAAGTGCCGACCATCAGTTGAAGTGTCGACCATCAGTTGAAGTGCCGACCATCAGTTGAAGTGCCGACCATCAGTTGAAGTGCCGACCATCAGTTGAAGTGCCGACCATCAGTTGAAGTGTCGACCATCAGTTGAAGTGTCGACCATCAGCTGAAGTGTTTTTACTTGGATCGTTTGTAGAATTTTTGTGCACAGCGTGGGACACAATTTATTGACTCTAAATAATCGTCTAATAATAATATGCGTCACAGAGTCGATGTATGAACTATTCCTACCGTCATCTTCCTATGAGAGTAGGAAGATGACGATGATGATTATTCGAAAGTTGAACCATAAATTATTGCATTTGCAAATTGTGTGGTCAATTACCGGTTAATCATTGTTGATTTATTGAAGAATTTATGAATATTACAATTGCCTGTTAATAAGCTGCTGCAAAACGTCATAGTATATCCAAGTAAACACCTATGGACAAAAGAGTAAATCACCGTAGGATTAAACTGATTTCTTGACATATATGGTTAATAATTTTGAGGTGTAACTATACTGATTTGTCAAATAAAAATAATAGATCAATTAAATTTACAGTTAGATCAATTTGTAAATACTCATAGACACATTTTGTGGGACTAATTAAACCTTGAATGCCTCAAAGAGCACCCTGCAAATTATGAGCATTATCTATCTATCTATCTATCTATATATATATATATATATATATATATATATATATATATATATATATATATATATATTACGGGAATAGTATAGCACCTGATTACAAAATGAACAGTTTTCAGTTGTTTAAGTAAATCTTACATTTATTGATCTACTCTGTAAGGAGATGGCTTGTCAGTTCGCAGCATTGCAATGATACGACGGCAGATAAATGAGCTACGGGAGAAAATAGTTAAATAATTCTTAGATAATTTTATCGTTTGCATGTCATATAGAAATCCAATACAAATATATCTATAGAAATGAAAGAGTCTTTTACCTTCTGTTTCGGCACAGGTGTGTTTTACTGCTCCATCAGATCAAATCAAATTTAAATTACATTTCTTCTGATGCCGGCACTCTACATCATTTGATGCTGCTCGCACCGGAAAGGCAATTATTGTTTAAGATTTGAATATTTCTTTCTGATTAATATCTATGAAACACTAAAGACCTGTAAAAACTCTTAAAGAGATGAAGTTACTCATTTCAAGAAACTACTCGCGAGTTAGCATTCTACTAGTTTGAAACTGATGTCTTTATTCAAATGAGATAAAACTATTGTAGAAGTGACAAAACAAACAAAACAAAATTAGAGTGCCATTGTCTTCAATGACAAGACTATGGAATCGAAGTCAGGCAGACCAGCAAAGAATTCGAACAGGTCAACAAACAATACCACCCCTGTACTCCCGCTTTTTAAATTTTAAAAATTAACAGGCACAAAATTTCTTATCGACGTTTATGAGTTACAGTTTAATTATGCAAAGAGTAGTGACGTAACAGACCCCGTGTTATGTTATCTGGTGTGGTTGGACCATTGTAGAATATAGCAAACGCAGACAATCTGCTGCGTGTGCGTAAGAGGCGACTAAGGCAGGAGCTGAGGTTGGCAAGAGGGGACCCACCTCACCATGAAATATTTTCCTCAGGATTAAATGGTATTTAATCCATCTAACTGAGGAAAGCAACGGAAAACCACTTCAGAAATCATATTTTTCCCAAGCTACAGGCTACATAAGGTATGGATAAGGCATAGACTTTGTGAAGGGATTAACTTGTATATCTAACGGATTCTCTCCTATGGAGGGAGAAAGCAGACTTTGAGTATGAATATGTACCTTGAACCTGCCACTTGAGAGAGAGAGAGAGAGAGACGTAACATACTTGTACTACATGCATACGGCTCTGCGACACTGAAATCAGTGTACATACTATAGCTACCTTGTGCATTAGGCAAATTCTTCTAAAAGGAGATTTTGTCCACAAAAGTGAAATGAACGACGATTACTACTTTCAACAGATGTCGACGGTTGTTTTAGAAACTCTTATCAAATTATAAAAATTTTAACCAGTATTTGGTGAAGGTTATCGATTTTCTCTATCTATGCAGAATTGTAGACCTAATAATTTAAGTTTAATATTTTTCAACTTTTAATGATTCTTTAAACCGATTCAATACTTATTACGTGATTCAAGTTTAAATTATTATAAAGGTAATAACAAATTATTTTATAGCCTACGTTTGTGGATTGTCTAACCGCACGTTTTAAAAATATTATATTTGCATGGAATTTCACTCCGGAAAATCATGAAACAAATACAATTAGTTATTTAAAATTATTAAGTGCAGAATCTATTGTTCATGACTCCGTGTACTCGAGATGGATTTCAATTCGCAACAAGGACATAAGTAGGCGTGTGGCAAGGTACTGTAGGCGCCTACTCCATAGGCGCAACGGAATTTTTGCCCCGGTACTTTGAAAGGAGTAGGGGGAGGAAAAACTCTTATGCTTCATACTTGCGCGTACAGTCGCGTACACATTATATATTCAAACTTTTGAGTTATTGTTGCTCCGGTGCTCATAATGAAAGTCAGCGCTCATAGTCTACGCAGATCTTGATAGTTGTATAGCTCAAACGAAGCAACGAAGCATAATTACAAAAGCGAAATAATTAGCATAATTACAAAAATCATAATTACAAAACAAAACAAAAAGCATAATTACAAAGCGAAATAAAAGCATAATTACAAAGCGAAATAAAAGCATAATTACAAAGCGAAATAAAAGCATAATTACAAAAGCGAATCACAACGAAGCATAATTACAAAAGCGAATTACAACGAAGCATAATTACAAAAGCGAATTACAACGAAGCATAATTACAAAAGCGAATTACAACGAAGCATAATTACAAAAACCGAAAGAAATATAGAAGTTATAAATGTTAGAAAAGTTTACTTTTTGTTGCCGTTGGATAATATTGAGTATGTTAACCAACTGGAATCAAATTCTCTCCATCATTGTACGGTTACTTCTGCATATTTATTTTTAAATTATAGTTACTTTCGACTTTCAGCAAAAGTAAGTGCCAAATAACGATGTCATATTGGGACTTTTCGACATATCAATTTAAGATAAATATAATGTAACCAATTCAATTAGAGTACGTTGGAGCCATTGCCTTCTATAAACAGTTCATATAAATGAAAGTCTGTGTCATATTATTGCCACGAGGCTGAAGTCTAAAAATACTGTCGCGGTTAACGATGTGGGAACAGTTTAAGAATCAACAGAGTTTTAATAGAGTTGCGGTCACTAAACTCACTAAACTATGTAGGAGCAAATAAAGAATTTTAATTAGAGAAATATAGATCAATATGCAAAACTAACAAAGTTCTCTCAAAGATGGTTGAAATCTTTGTCAAACTCAGCGACTTCATCCAGTGCTCGTAAACTTTTATAAGGCTAGTAAAATAAACAGTAGTACGTTGCTTCCAATTTTGATATTGGTATTATGATTTATTAGCCAATAAGACACTACATAGATGTCACATAATTATAAACTTCACTTTACATGAAATACATGCATGCTTCATACATTCATACATACATGCATGCATACATACATACATACATACATACATACATACATACATACATACATACATACATACATACATACATACATACATACATACATACATACATACATACATACATACATACATACATACATACATACATACATACATACATACATACAGACATATAGATACACACATAAAAACCTACACATACACATACACACACAGACATATATATATATGTATATATATATATATATATATATATATATATATTCAGTGTATATATATATAGTATATATATATATATATATATATATATATATATATATATATATATACAGTATATACATTATATCTTTCTTTATTTATACACATTTAGGAAGTATTTTTCGAGAGATAAAACTGAAATTTAAATATACTTTTACCATTGAATTCTGTGCCTTAAATATTCTTCTATACTTCACAATGCTATCCCTTAAAATGTATAATTATTCTGAAAAAAATAGCAATCGATATCTGACACACCAGTGTGAATGTTTAGGGGAGCAGCGAAATATGTGAACTATAGAATAACTATTTTGATCGCAAAACTTCACGGCTTCATTCACAATGAATAAAAACAATAAAAAGAATGTATGCATATGTAGAATGGTGTTGAAGCGCACGATTCACATCAGGCAGAACGTCATTAGCAGCCAATTAGAGGAACCGGCTGAAGAGTCTTGAACGCCTCTCGATTGCTCTTGAGATGAGATTTAAATGAGATCGGCCGCCGGCGATTGTATGTCATTGTCATCAGTGAACTAGTAAGATACCGAAAAGATTCGTCTGTATGTATGTCGTCTTCAAGTTCTTTGTATTAGCCTTATTTAAACTTAATTATGAAAAATATAAACGGTTTATTTAGACGTCTCAAAAATGAAAGTATTTGTAGAGACATGCCGGCGTCTGAGATCAAAGATCTGATATATGCACATCTACGTGTGTTTTATGGACGGTTAACTTGTACGGCTTCCGATGGAAATTGCGACAATGATAGCATTATTGTAGTTTTGCAGTTATATATCAAAAGTTAAATTAGTAAAGATTTAATTATTTATTGCAAATTAGTTAAAAGTAGTGAAGCATTAATTTTGCTCAATCAAAGATGAAGTCAGAAACATTACTGAAGCATACTGCATTATTGATCGTTCTCCTATAAGAGACTAACAAAAATATATTTAGGATTACAGCGAGATCCTATAGGAAACGTGATAAGAAAACAGAGATTTTCTCAGAGATTTTCTCAGAGATTTTCTCAGAGATTTTCTCAGTGAACTGTTAAAATTACTGAAAGTGATTTCAATATCGTAACAGGTGTTATACATGTACGTTGTCTAACCATAAAAACCGCAATAGATCACCTGTGCTAGACCAACTAAAAAACGAGATAGAACACTGATTAATTATATAGGGAGCCTATGTTAGCCTGATTATGTATTTGCTGGAATTGTTTGCAAGTATACCTGAAGAAAGGAATGATATGGTGTTTTCCCCATGATAAATATTCACAAGTACAACAGACATCAATGCAGGTTTAGTCTTTGAACTGCTTGATAAATTAGTACTGCAGTTAGTTTCTGCTCGTTTAACATTAAAATTCGTAGGCTTATTGAAACGAGAAAAATCATGTAACGTTGTAGCATGAGCCTTATGGCATTTTTTACAAGTTTATTATGTTTATTCGACCCAGGCTGCCTCATAAGAAGTATAAATAATTTAAAAGGATTCAGGAACTCTGTGACAAAGAGTCAGGATCACTGTGACAAAGAATCAGGATCTCAGTGAAAAGGATTAAGGATCTCAGCAATAAGGAGTCAGGATCTCTGTGACAAAGAGTCAGGATCTATGTGACAAGGAATCAGGATCTATGTGACAAGGAATCAGGATCTCTGTGACAAAGATTCAGGATCTCTGTGACAAAGATTCAGGATCTCTGTGACAAAGATTCAGGATCTAAGTGAAAAGGAAACAGGATCTCTGTGACAAAAAGTCAGGATCTATGTGACAAGGAGTCAGGATCTCTGTGACAAAGAGTCAGGATCTATGTGACAAAGAGTGAGGATCTCTGTGACAAAGAGTCAGGATCTATGTGACAAGGAATCTGGATCTCTGTGACAGAGAGTCAGGATCTATGTGACAAAGAGTCAGGATCTATGTGACAAAGAATCAGGATCTCAGTGATAAGGATTAAGGATCTCAGCGATAAGAAGTCAGGATCTCTGTGACAAAGAGTCAGGATCTCTGTTACAAGGAGTCAGGATCTATGTGACAAAGAGTCAGGATCTATGTGACAAGGAATCAGGATCTCTGTGACAAAGATTCAGGATCTCTGTGACAAAGATTCAGGATCTCTGTGACAAAGATTCAGGATCTAAGTGAAAAGGAAACAGGATCTCTGTGACAAAAAGTCAGGATCTATGTGACAAGGAGTCAGGATCTCTGTGACAAAGAGTCAGGATCTATGTGACAAAGAGTGAGGATCTATGTGACAAAGAGTCAGTATCTATGTGACAAGGAGTCAGGATCTATGTGACAAGGAATCAGGATCTCTGTGACAAAGAGTCAGGATCTCTGTGACAGAGTCAGAATCTCTGTGACAGAGTCAGAATCTCAGTGAGTCAAAGAGATCCTAACTGCTTGTCACAGTGATCATGACTCTTTGTCATAAAGTATGACAAAGAGTCCTGATCTCTGCGGCGTGGAGTCTATGTGGAGTCAGGTTATAAATACAATGCGTCAGGCTACATATGATAAAGAGTCAGGTTACCTATGATAAGGAGTCAGGCTACCTATGACATGAAGCAGGTTACCTATGACATAGAGTCAAATTACCTATGACAAGAGGCAGGTTACCTATGACAAGAGCAGGTTACCAAGTATATGACAAGGAGTCAGGTTACCTATGACAAGGAGTCAGGTTAACTATCACAAAAGGCAGGTTACCTATGACAAGAGGCAGATTACTTATGACAAGGAGGCAGGTTACCTATGACAAGGAGTCAGGTTACCTATGACAAGGAGTCAGGTTACCTATCTCTGCGACAAGGAATGCAGTAGGACTGCCATTTAAGCAAATTGATCCATTCTTTACCGTTAATGTAGTACTATACCCACTACATGTTGAGTAGAATATCGAACACTAAACAAAAGAATTCTTTATATTCGCTCGTGTAAATATTTTCACAAGACGCGCAGGCTATTAGTACAATTCAACTTTTGGGGTAGACTTTGACTAAAATTGATCACTAAAACTGAGTAATGAGTTACATGATAGGCCGCAAACTTTGATAGAGTCACCTGATATTTGATGAGGCCAAACCTTTGATCCAGGAGAGGGTGGTCCTTGAGTGGAAAGAATTGAAAGATGATAGGGAAGTGTTAAAGGCTAAAGCCAAGTCAGATTCCTGCTCGAATAGAATGTCAGTGATGTGAAAGCACTAGCTTGGAATCCTGCACCTACTGGTCCGCTGTCGAACAGTTTGCCAAAAAGCCACCGGTTCAGCCCAACGTTCAAACGACCATAAACTACTAACTCTCCAAGACTACGTCGCCGACTTTACATTAAAAAAACACGCAAAGTTAACGATCTGCTTCTAGAGCATATAAATCCGCCAGGGATTAATGCGCATGTCATAATTCTGACGCTTCGAAGAGGCGTGTGACATTCAAGCATATGCTGCATGGATAGGCTTCATTATTTGATTGGTTTAATAAGATCACAGTTCAGTGCTTGGTAGAGAAACGCTTTACGATAATGATCCCAGTCTGCTGTCATCGTTAGAGTCACTATATAGCCCCGGGTCTCAGGTCTCGCTGCAGTTACGTCAAGTTTCTCATTTCCCTGACGGTTGAGTGATCTAATTTAAAAGCGCGGAGTACATATCTGGATGATGCTTCTACATGTATATCGCTCTGGCACTTTCTTATTGTGTTTCTTATATAATTATTCATGTATTCATGATATATATTCATATATGGCTATATTTTCATGTATTTTAAGTAATTAATGCATACGACGTATATTTTCATGTATTTTTCAAATCATTCCCATGATATAGACTATAAGCCTATATTGCGTTTGATTATACCGTTGATTGGAATACATTGCTGTAACTTTGTTGCTGCATTGTTGTACTTCTGCCACATTCAACGCATTGCGATTATTCACAATCGCTTCTGAGAGTGCATAAAGTAGCTAGCACGGATATACAAATAGTCACTTAGCACATAGGGATTTAATCATTACTGAAAGCCCTGAATTTACATCCGAGTCTGCCGACTATCAAACACGCCCTCTATTAATACCAATGTGTTGGTTCAGTCTCCAATGACGGTTGAAATCAATCGTCTTTTTAAACATTTACATTCAAATTTCTCTTAGTGCACTGCCTACTGGCAGGTCCATGGTATATAACGCCTCCACTCTTCTCTGTCTTCCGCCTTCCTCTTCATTTCCACATATGCGTGGATCTTTAAATCATCACATTAAAATTATGAATGAAAAATTGCCTATTTTCATTAAACGAATGGCTAAATTAATAGCCCATTTAATTTGTGAACTGTTTTCCAATCAGGATCGAATTTACAATGTCGTTGAAATATTACATGCAATAAACTTTTATATTCTTAAACGAGAACTGATACATAAATAATATTACAATAAGTTGTTATTTAAATTTCTCTTTTCTGCCAAAGATGTCGTTATAAATGTATAATCTATTTAAAGTCATCTCTACTCAGCACTATTGGAAAGTGAAACATCAAAAAACCAATGACTCGCCAAATAGGCCTACACGTACACACCTTCAAATATGGCTGACGTGGGGTATTGGAACTTTATCGTTTCAGGTCTTAAAGACACTCTCTCGTCGCCATAAATGCCTGGGTTAGGCAGGTAGACTACTACTCGCAGGTAATCGTAACACTGGCCCGAGGAATTGAAATAATCAGAGGCCTGGCAGCTGCTGCGAGCTCCTTAGCTGCCTTGAGTGAAGCGATAAAATGAACATTTCAATCATTATAAATTTGGCGCAATAATTGGGTTTTGTTTGTTTTAATAGGTACAGACTATAAGTTCTTTTGTTTGGATCAGTGTAATTGAGCCAATTAACATATGAAAGTCTTCATGCAATTAAATGAAAGAGTTTTAATTCTAAATATGGAGATAATATATTCGTATAATTCTCTGTGACTGTAGTAAATTTCAAATAGTTTTATAGCCAGGAGAAGGCGATACGTTTTATTAAAAAAATTTAAAAAATCAGAAAAATGTTATTGCTGTTTAAAATTAAATAGTTTTAAATAATGAAAATCAGTCCAAATTTACGTATCATAGTATGAGAGGGCTTCAGGCAACGTCATGCTATTTTAAAAGGCATATCCAAACTGGTATTCAACTGTCGTGGGTTCGATTAACCTGGCGGGCTGTCCAGAGTGTAAACTATCGGACATTAACGAGAACTAACAGTTAGGCAGTGTTAATGAATTTTAATGTACATGTTAAAGCAGGTAGGCAGTGCTATCGAATTTGAATGCAACATGTCTAAACTGTTATCCTGTGTTATGAATTACCAAACTGTTTAAACATGCTGTATCAAACGATAGAGATGTCATCATGGATAATCATATATATTTATGTTTTAATTGATAATGATTACATGATGTTAAATTATGAATGCATCATATCAACGTGTCGATATCAGTGGCGGCTCCAGGAGTTTGTTAATTAAGAGGGAGAGCAAATTGTTTTGGACAGCGTCCACATTTTGTGCAAACGTCCACGCCTTCTCAGGAAAAGAGTTCAAATGATTACTAGCAACCTTATTTCACTCTTATAAACATGCACAAATAAAACTATGTAAAGAATGAAACCCGCGAGGGACTAAAGAGAGTAAAGAGAGTAAAGAGACTAAAGAGAGACTAAAGAGTACAATTTTTTCGGCGGGCTTAAAGGGGCTCTGCCCCCTTCTGAATTCGCCCCTGGTCGATATCATCATGGCTACTAACTGACTATACTGTCTGTCTCAAACGTTTATCAGTGACCAGACGAGCCCAGGATTTGAACCCTGAACGTACTGGTAAGCTATTCAAAACACAAATTTCAATTCAAAATGCTTAATCAGTTTCCTTAGATAACTTATATAATATCTTATCGAGATATTATATAAGTTATCTAAGGAAAGTTGGCGAGATATCTTATCTAAGATAAGATATCTCGCCAACGAAAACTTAATGTCCGATATCTCGCCCACATGCGACGTAAAGCAGCCTATAAAATGAACACGGTTATCTTAAATCCTTGTTGCAGGTTCACTTGTCAGAATAGCATTTATCTTTAGTCTACAACAGACTTTGGTAACCATTTTACAATACAGATCTTCAGCATTTCATATGTATTGGATTAAACGTTTCACTAATTGTGATTAGAAAATAAATTTGAGCAATAAATGTTTATTTTACTACCAAATTGAAGAATATCGTCAATTGTGATTCGTACTTTGAGATATTGACTGACCAATGAGATGAAGGCTGCAGAGAGAGGGTGGAGCCAGTAAGCGCTTCGCATGGATTAGCCTTATGAGGACAGGATTACTCATCCTGAACAAGTCCTCCATCCGTGGATAAACTATATTCCACCTATATAAAGAGATCAACCTGCCATGCGCAGTATTTCATTTAAACAACTTTTATCAGGCATACACTGATTGCACGCAGTGATTTATCTGAAGTTAGTATTTTAAACAGTATCGGTATAGTTGTATTTGTAATACGTAGCCTACACATAAATGTTAGGCGTGTATTTTAAAGTATCCTAAACTGTATATAATAAAAAACTTGGTTTTAATGAGTGAACTGTAGTAATTACATTCATTTGGTACTGACATCGAGCGCTAATAGATAGCGAATACGTGAGCATTAAACTGATGCTGGCAAACGTTAACTAGATTACATTGAGCTTTGAATTTTTGCGTGGCTTAATTATTGTGAACTTCTTGACAAATGAAGCATTAAACGTCGCTTTTCTTCCTAGCGGTCGCCGAAAATACCTCCGCAAACTAAAAATATGGTTATTTTTGTTCTTTTATTTATCTTGGAGTTTTATAATTATTGAAGCTTAACGCATTGCAGAGATGAGTGCTATATGATACGGATTGATCTTTGACCTTGAAACTCTAATAAACTAGAAGTAAAACACCCTTTAAAGTGAAATTCTCACCCATAATGATAGCTCTGACTTTGAAAGATATGGGTATAAACCACTAACTAGTTTTAGTTCATGTATGTTATCCATTTACCGATTCAATGTTCCAGATGCCGGGAATCGAATTGCGAGAGTAAAACTTCACTAATTATTTATTTTCTACTTGGTATCGTAACTGCATGGGTCTGTGATCCTCTGTTCTATCTATTATTGAGGATTCTTGACTAGCTTGCATGGACAGAGTACTATTTTGAGCACACACACATGATAGTCTATGCAATTTTAGCAGATATTTATAGCTGAAATCAAAGGTTTTGATAGTTTTCGCTTTTTTGATGGTTTCGCCACTGGCTCCAGCCAGTGGCGAAGTCGGTAATATACTCCACCGCGGATAAATATGTGCGGGATTCAAATCCTGGACTGGCTCGTCATTGACATCGCTTTCGAGTGAGGAAACTGACGTTAACCTTAGCTTTACTAGTTTTTACATAAAAGTTTGACATCAACAAGGAAAGATAAATATTAACTGCATGGTTCTAATCCACTGCCCTTTCCCGTCACTGACGGTTCGAATAGTAATTCGAGCTGGAAACTGACGTTAAACTTGACTGAAGCGTTTAGCGTTTAACCCTCGCGTCACCCACTGTGTAATTTAATTTTCTTGTAAAGTTTTAAATTGCGATATTTTATTTAGACGATGCATGAGACGATGATGACTATGCGAAGGAGGGAAGAGTTTTGCGGAACTCAGCAACATCAAATATACCAACCGCAGCAGCGTCAACATCATCACCAACAACAACATCAATATAATCAACATAGACAACAACAACAACACAATTATGAACCCATGGTTCAGCCGTCTAATCAACAAGTCACCTATTCTCGCGCATGCTCAGACGTTGTTGGAACTATGAAGGACTATAAAGACGAACACGAATTAAATTATACGTCGGTTTTTGAAGAGAGCGGTGGAAAGCCCGGAGCTTGCGCTGGTTGTAATGACGTCATCACGGATCGCTACTATCTGTTGGCTGTGGAGAAGCAATGGCACGCCCAGTGTCTCGTCTGCTCTGTGTGCAAACAACCTCTGGACTCTCAGGTCACGTGCTTCTCTAAAGATGGCAGGGTTTACTGCAAGGATGACTATCACAGGTAACTTGTATTGGCTGCACTTTATTGCAATCAATTGATAAGATTACTAGTTATTAGCTGATCTTTTTCGTAACCAAACGTTTAATTGTAACATTAAGTTATTATCTGCACTTTGTCGCAGACAATTGTTTAATTGTTATAAAATTTATTTTACTGGTGCATTTCGTTTTCGATTGACGAAACAGCTAGAACATTAGTGTTTGACTAGCTTGAGCAGTCGAACAGACTTTAGCGTGTCAAATATAAAACTCTCCTAGCGGTAATATAATTGAATTAGGGTGCTACTAGGCACCTTCACAACTGAGAAAAGATATACTCGTGTACGTAAAAGATATATACGTGTCACTTATATATCTACGTGTATATCATGCATATAGACGTGTTAAGTCTATATGCATGATGATGAGATATATACGTGTTACGTATTTCGTAAGAAAAGATACACGTAAGAAAAGATATATACGTGTTACGTATTTCGTGGCCCACTATAGGTAGACCACGGCTGTCTCATATTCGCAACGGTTTATAAACTTCTTATATTTAATACTCAGTAGTCATCAATTAACGAGCCTAAAATATTCTTCGATATCGACTAGCGCATACTACAGTTATTGGATTTTCGAGAAAGCGGGTATTCTCGATTATGGTAAGGGTTTATCAAGTTTTGTCAAAGATTATTTTAAAATGCTAAAGACATGTTTAATGTAAGTTTTCTGTTCGGTAACTTGCCAATGACGGGAGATCACTGGATTTGAAGCATGAAAAAACTGATCTGCTGTCGAACAACTTGCCAACAAGCTACCGTCTCAGCTCTTTTTCTAAAAATTTTCTACCCGCTTCGTCAGTGAAAAGATAAATAAACACGTAATTGAAATTCTAAAACAATTAAACAATGGGCTGCAATAGTGTGCAGCTATAACAACTATTTTAGGAGAATCTTATAGTATATGCTTACATGTATATTTTTCATTTATTAGTTATAAATCCTGTCCAAGTTCAAGACGGCCTGTGTAGAATATTAACTTATTTCCTTGCTTCTTGATCTAGAAAGACTGAATTATATTCCAAGTCGTATTCGCTCAAACATCATTCAATACCGAGACGACAAAACCTTTTTGTGTGCGATATCCTGCTTCATCCAGCATTTATGACCTCATTTATTGATTTAACATCTCCATGGTGACGAAGTTATGATGAGTACGAAATAGACCAAAAAGTTTCCCGAATCTAACACTCCAGTGTTGGACTGAGAAAATTTAGCTTCAGTCTATTTTCTATTGCTTATTTGAGAGCTTGCTAGCAGATTAGAGCGACTTAGACATGCAGAAAAAATAGTAAGTAATCGTGTCATACGTAGCTTTTACTATAGCATATCACGACGACCAAAAATTGAAAATTGTAAGTTGCAAAATAAACCTTTGTAAATGTTTTGTATTCAATTGTTATAATTAAACGGACTGATTGCTGCTAACCTGCTAGTCGCTAGTTGTTTTACTAAAACTTTAGATTAGTAACATTTTCTATTGGTCTATACAAGCACAAGGCCCGAGTAGTTGAAATATTCGTCGATTAGTGTATCTATTAACTATTCGTATATCTCTTAAGCTGGATAAGCCTAATTTAACGTCCATGTTGTAGGTTGTTTGTGCTAAAGACATGTTCTCAGTGCAGACACAGTATATCATCGGATGAGTTGGTGATGAGGGTGAGAGACTTGATCTACCACATCCAGTGCTTCACCTGCGCTATCTGCGCCAAACAACTCAACACAGGAGAGCATTTCGGTCTGGTTGATCAGCAAATCTATTGTCAGGTGAGATACAGTTGTATTAGCCTTAAGCTCCAAAGACGATTAACAGCTTTGTGTACATTGGTGTACAGTGGTGTATGTGTGCACAGTGTACATGCTCTTCTTTCATGCCCTGCTCTCATGCTCTGCTCTCATGCCCTGCTCTCATGCCCTGCTCTCATGCCCTGTTCTCATGCCCTGCTCTCATGCCCTGCTCTCATGCCCTAGCTGCTCTCATGCCCTGCTCTCATGCCCTGTTTTCATGCCCTAGCTGCTCTCATGCCCTACTCTCATGCCCTAGCTGCTCTCATGCCCTACTCTCATGCTCTGTTCTCATGCCCTGTTCTCATGCCCTGCTCTCATGCCCTGCTCTCATGCCCTGCTCTCATGCGCTGCTCTCATGCCCTGTTCTCATATACATTACGTAGTATTATATTGTATCTCTGTCTTTGCATCCATCTTGCTCATCATCCACTTTGCACGCAAGACAATGGCCGCACAATTTAAAACCTTGGAATCCAAGAACAACAGCACAGTTTTAGTAATAGAAGAGAACTGACGCCACGCAGAATCAATCAATAATCATGAGCGATAGGATAACACAAATCATAACTTATTGCAAATATTGACTGTGCTATATATTGTGGACATTGACCTGACTGCATTGTAACGCAAAAAATGTAAAGAAGTTATTATACTTTTGTATACAGAAGTATACTTTTGTATAAGAAGTTATTATACTAACGTTTGTAGTCCAAAATTATCTATAACAGGTATAGGCTACTGACATTCGTGGGAACAACATTCCTCGATTTCAATCGCAATCGTCTTCTTGATTGAGAAAAATGACTTTTGCGTTTTCATCTCATGAAGTTTCCACTTATAGTTGGAACAAGAGGAAGTAACAATTCGTTCTAAATTTCATTATGGATAAAATATTTATCTGAAATTTAAATTTTAACATATTTGCGTATACTTGTGAGTTTTCCGCATTTGTTAGTATTTACTTAACACCTTAACTTTTATTCATTAGAATAATATATTACTATTTATTTTACTTGTTAATATTTAGTTCTGCTTTTATTCCTGTTCATCCAGCATCACTATGAGTCAGTGACTCTTCATCAGGACTTCCTCTATCAGGGCTCGCCTTGTGGTGATCCGGCGTCCTTCCACTCTTCCATGCCGCACAAGGGACTGATGTCACCCGCAGCGAATCCTGCGATGGGATACTATCTCCCTGTGTCCAACAGTCGACCGGTATCAGCGCAGAAAGGTCGACCACGCAAGAGAAAGAATCAGCCGTCTGAGTCAGACCAGTTCATGACCCGCGCAGGTGTGCACCTACACCTAGTTGTATTTTTTGTATGCATGATGGGTGGTCAACTAGATAGGTTTTTATGATCTCTTTGACGGTCTAGTTTGTGTTAGCTTTCTCTCTTCAAATAACCAATTAATTCGTTATAATGCTTACTTTAGTAAATACCGATAAAGTAAACATGATAGTAATAGCATTAACTCATTAGCATGACATCTATTTGAGATTTCATAGGAGTTGGTCCTAAACTAAGTGTCCTCCCCTCCCAAAAAAATCACGACCATATTTAATTATTATTATTAATTTTTATTTTGTTTAGTTTTAGAACTTCTCTTTTAGTATCTTTTGTACACGTTTTAAATCTTCAATAGCAGTCACTTACATGTAAATCTGCACATCTAATGCTTCTCATAGTGTAAATCTCCCTTCTAACTCCGCTATAAAGACAAGATGGCCGAATACGGAGATGATCGCTGATGGTTATTTCTGGAGATTAGATATAAGCCGATTGACCGATAGTATTTGTTCTCTCTATAATACGAACCGTTTAACGCTATTAACTAAACTTAATGACAAAAGACAAGTTTGTCAGTGATAGAGTGAGCACTGGAGTTGAACCCTACACGTACTGATCAGCAATCGGACAAATTATCTACACATCAACTCTAATGGTAGGACGAGTGAGTTAACAAGATTTTTCCGTGATAATTAAGAGTTTCTGATTTCAAATCCTATTTGGACCGCTTCTGATCGTATCTGATCGTAACAAATTGTACCTTGTCGTATCAAAGAGTATTAGATCGTATCAGATCGTATTAGATCGTATTAAATCGTATCAGATCATATCAGATCGTATAAGATCGTATCATATCGTATCAGATCGTATCAGATCGTAACAGATCGTAACAGATCGTATCAGATCGTGTCAGACCATATGTATAAGAGACCAAGGGTTTTAAATCCATTCGAACCATCATGTGTACACTTATGGCAAGGAAACAGACGTTAAACTTTATTTTTTTTACTCTGCAGGGCCGGATGACATAATGTGTTTGAGTGGAGATGATTCCATTCTACAACATCCTCGTCAGAAGAGAATGAGAACTTCTTTCAAACACCATCAGCTGAGGATCATGAAGTCCTACTTCGCGCTCAACCACAATCCCGATGCCAAGGACCTCAAGCAGCTTTCGCAAAAGTCTGGACTCAGTAAGAGAGTCCTACAGGTAGTTCCTGGCTTTTAGTTCTGCACATTGTGATCAATTGTGTGCATTGATCTCGTGTCATATGGCATCTATACAACTGGCTGGAGCCAGTGGCGATATCGGTAAGATATTCGACAGCGGATCAGTATGTGCGAAGTTAAAATCCTGGGCTCGCCGTCACTGAGATCGCTTTCGAGTAAGGAAACTGAAGTTAACATTTGCTTTTTTACCTCTTTTATACAAAGTATTTACAACTTCTACTTTTATGAAAGATTTTTAAATCCGGTTTCGCCTTCCGAAGGAATATAGACGACGGTCGAGTAAAGAATTTTAATAAGTTGAGAATGTGTATACATTTACATGCATAAGATTCCTTCCTGAGGTTAAAACTTGTAGAACCTCTTCACGGAGCTTCGCTTTGAGTAAAAGCTATATCAGATGTATGAGTATCACAGAGTACTACAGGACTTACAAGACTTACAGGACTTACAGAACGTCCTGCAGGACTGGACGTGTAGCCCACTAATCTGTTAATGTACGAACAATTCCTTCCTGCCTTGGTTTAAAACGCTAAGAAGCCAACAGCTAAAGCCAAGTTTAAAGTCCGTTTTATGATCGAATAGAATGTCGGACGGAGAGAGCACTGGATTTGAACCCGTCACGTACTGATCCGCTGTCGAAAACCATACCAACAAGCCTCCGGCTCAGCCCAAGCTTTTGCTCATCGTTGATTCTTCTCATTTTGTTTTGCTTTTATAGTCATTTGTATAATGTACAACAGGGCTATCTTTAAAACTGATTCTATGAAACTGAATAATCATTTACGAATGATACTATCGTCTGAAACTTGAGTTTTACTTTTGACTTCATCGAATAAAAGCAAACAAATGAAGCACTGTTCATTGCTTCTTCAATGGCAAGCGTATATCTTAGATTTCACTGAGAAGATCAAGTGAGATTTGAACCAACGCGACGTCAATGCTTCTTATAATCCTTCCCTTCATGACTTAACCTAAAATCACGAAAGTCTTTGCCCCCAGCACTGGCTGGATCCAATGACGATTTCGGTAAGATATCCTACCGCGGATCAGCATTTGTGGCTTCAAATCCTGGGCTCACCCGTCATTGATATCGCTTTCGAGAGACGAAACTGACGTTAATATTAACTTAACCGCTTTTAAAAGTTAAACAAATTGACTGACACAGAATAATACTCCAGTGCCTGATGTATGATCCTCGTCTAATCTGTTTCACGCAGGTCTGGTTTCAGAACGCTCGAGCGAAGCACAGGAGAACCGTTCTGAAGGAGACGGACAAGCAGATCGCGCTTAACATGGCGCCAAGCAACAACAACAACAGCGCAGCTTCTAGCAACGGGAGCAACTGCGAGGGAGAGCTTGGCGATGTGCCAAGTGCGGGTATTTATAAAAGTGAAAGTTGCGGGAGTGCGGAAATGTACAAAAGTGAGAGTTTTAGAAGTGCCGACATGTATAGAAATGAGAGTTGCAGAAGTGCGGATATGTACAGAAGTGAAGATTGTAGAAGTGCGGACATGTCTATTTTGGATTCAACCTCTTCCAGGTTCAGTGCTGACGAGGATTTAATGAGATCGTCAAACCTTTCCTGTCTCACTGAGCTCTCAAGTGATTCTCCCTCACCTTCTCTCTCCGATATGACTCATCCACCCACGTCAATCCTTTCCGGACGTTACCAACATTGCGGGAATCTCTTTCATAACAATGACGTCATTGATTTAGATCAGTCTACCTACGGTTCTAACATGTTCGATATGTTTTCCTCCACTCTTCAGGCTATACATTGAGTTGTTTCTATATTTAGATGTGTCAATTTTATACGTCTTGATTATTCAAGCAAATCAATTTTTCTACTCTCCAAACAAACATATACAGTGGTGGTGCTTGGTAGCATCCCACAGAATAGTTAAGTTTGACGTTTGTTTTACTATCTCAAGCACTTTTAAGACTATATGAAATAATATTGTACCGAGTCGGTTCTGATAGTGCATTTCCCAGATAGTCATAAGATTAAAAATTCGAATGCCGAGCGTGAAGCCTGTATGAGTTCTTATACCCTATAGCACACATATTACAGATCCGCTTTACAGATCTTTTATAGAACGTAACATCTGTGTGCTTTATTTGTTATAAAGTAACACAGTTATATTTTAAATAAATTTTTTTACCGCCTTGTATAACCACTGATATCATGTATAACCACTGAAGTCAATGTATAACCACTGATATCACGTATAACCACTGAGGTCGCGTATAATCACTGAGGTCTAGTATAACCACTGAGGTCGTTTATAACCACTGAGTTGAATATAACCACTGAGGTCACGTAAACCACTGAGATCACGTATAACCACTGAGGTCATGTATAAACACTGAAATCAATGTTTAACCACCGAAGTCATGGTTAACCACAGAGGTCGCATATACCCACTGAGGCCGTGTTTAACCACTGAGGTCAAATAGAATCACTGACGTTACCCAATTCTGCAAAGAATGCTAACTTTACATCAAATACTTCTGTATCATAGACACACACTGTATCCATTGTGTTCAATCGTTCTTAGCTGACCACGGCATGATTAAACTAACTTAAGAATTAGATTTGATTAAACTTTGTAGATGCTTCAATGAATAGTTTTTCTCTTATATGGGTTTTTCCTATATCATGTGTAAATAGTTTATTAGCCTCTGTTTAATATCTAGTGTATTATCATCGAGAAATCTAGTCCATTTGGATTTTTGACTTATTTTATTATTTTTTATACTCGCCTCTTTTACATGACTCCCTATGTTTGCGGGTTATATAAATTTTGTGATAATTGAAAGTTATTCGTGTTTAGCTAAACTAACTATCTATTTTTACTGTGTTGCCTAATTTCAATCCATATTTGACACTTTCGCTTATGGCTTGTGCTAGCGTGATTTGTTAAATTTACATTTCATGTATCCTCCGATGCATGAAATCCTAATATATATTCTTCTGATACGGAAAGTTAAGACGTACTTTATTGGCTATTGTTCATTCCTCATGACCACCTGCTAGCGGTACGAAAATTACGTTAAACATAGGCCTACCTTAATAATTTGCATGAATTGATGGAGATACTAAGTTTGAAAATTACGTGTAGGCCTATATCGTTAATATATTTAGCAATTTTGTGTTATGCAAAACGAAAACATTGTTGGAGATAGGCTGTTAAAATTTAAAAAGTAACACGCGTTGCGCTGAAAAGCTTAGTTTTTTCAATGCGTGGTCACACTTTATAAACTTAACTTAATTTAACTTAATTATATGTATGAGTAGAGGTCAGCTCTCAACTTGATTCTTTCTAGGCTCTGGTGGAAATTCTGGAATGAGATACCACACCATGTTGATAATTCTCGAGTTTTCTACTTTCAAGTCTACGAAATAATTTTCCAGATTATATACAGTAACTCGTGCCCTCCGATGTAATAATATCGTTGTCGAGTTTATTTTATTAAAACAGGAGTGTAATAGAGTACATTCGTCACAATTTTATGCAATGTCAACACGCTCTCTTTTCTTTCTCGAAGAACTGTAGGCCTACACTGTATATAAATTGTATCCGGTAACTTTTAAGACGATGTCACCTGTAGGGTAGACGTTCTTACCTACATGTATCAGAACTCTCTTACATATATTTACTTAAAACTTTCGCTTCAATTTTAATCCTTCAAACTCGACGCTGCTATAAATCTCACTTCAATACTTAAATGCTCTTTTATTTTCAGCTCCTTGTTGCAGAAACTCTCAGCATGCTTCACTGACCTGTTTCAATATTAATTTAGGTGCATCCAATTTCTTGTCATTTGTTCAAATTACTAACCCTGACTGTCTTGATCACACGGTTGAGGATTTCGGATGCCTCTACAACTGAGAAGCGCTATTTAATATACTAATTATAGGCCTATATTTATAAGTACATTTATTAACTAGTATGTTCAACTTGCGAAGTGATATATTTATTATGCCTCAGGAACGCATTCAGCATACTGATTGAAAGAAAATAACATGGATCTAATCATTTTATAATTTATATCTGGAGATAGTGGCATTGTTGGTAAGATATCCGACTGCAAATTAGTAGCCTATGTACGGAGTGTGAAATCCTGGGGTCTCCTGTCATTGACATCGTTTTCGAGAGACGAAAAACTGACGATTTTTAAATAATAAAATTATAAGGAAAAAATTCTAATATACGACTAATAATGTTTAAATGCGTTCCGTAATGTAACCGATATCAACGCCGTTTGAAGAAACTAAATTGTTATTACTATGAATAATTAGTTTATTTGGACTATATAATGGAGTGTATTTCTAGTTACTAGTTAGTTCAGTATGTGTGGGGTCAAATCTTGGGCTGGCCCTTCACTGGCATCGCTTTCGAGTGAGGAAACTGACGTTAACTTTAGTTTTACCAGCTTTTATTGCTGTCGATGATTCTACGTCTTTAGTGAAGTTAAACATTAATTACTATAGGTTATATATTTTCATTCATTTATTAAATTAAGAGCTCTTTGTAACAATTCTAGTCATAGCAATCACGTTTTTGAACTTATTAAGGTTACGAAACTGTAAATATTAGTATATTAATAATATTCTTGAAATTATATCATTGCCATATACCTGTGCATTCAGAAACTAGTTCACTATTGTGTTATTTTTACTGTTTTAGTTATAAGCACTGTTACGTTTTATCACTATTGCACGTCGATCACTATTAATTTATTATATTTAATGTTTTAATCGTCATTACTTTATGATACTATTATGTTATTATTGTGGCAGTTTTCGCCTGTATAACTTAGTGTGAAAAGGATTGTTGTTGCGGTCGACTGGTCACGTGAGGAGAGGAAAAGAAAAGATGGCGGAGTATGTTTGTAACAAATGTTCGCGTCTTGATCAAGAACAATTCTAATCTAGAATAGATTGTAACATTAAGCGACAATTAATTTATTATATGTGTAACGCTACTGGATTAAGTCTATAGAAATTAAGTTGTGTTTGAAATAGAAACCAGAACGAGGCGATTGGTAGTGAGGCTGATCGATAGAAATCGTTGACTTTCCAGAATTCTAGTGGTAAGAAATATTGTTGCAGTTATGATAATTTACATGTACATTCGATGCGCGTGATCGTCGAAATTTTAGTTCGCATAATAAAAATACGAAGGAGTGAAATACCTGCATTTGTTGTCGTGGTAAAAGAAAAGAAACGATATGAATAGTTAAACGCTATGTTTCTTTATATTGAGATAATTGATAGTCGTAGAAATATTGGATTATTGCACAGTAATTAAGGGATCACCCAACTAAGATATTCCATCCGTTTCAGCAGACATCAGGTAGGTAAAGACGAGTACGTATAACTCTTAATCTTTAGATAAGATTGGACTGTCAACTTGAATTTGACAAACATAACATATAGAGTGGTTCCACAGATACCCTACGTACTCAGCATTAGAACCTCCTAGAGCATGAATATTTTACTTCTAGATGCAGAAATGGATATAGGCGCTAATGAGACCTACTCATCAGAGTTCACCCTGACACTCCCTAGAGATGACTTGAGTCGCCTAGATCCAAATACTAGCATCTCTGCATGGAAACCCCCAAGCACAGATACACCAGATCCTGTTCAAACGACAGTCAGGCCGGCTCTTTCAGATAAGACAAGCCATATCCTAGATAGGGCAAATCAAGATAAGGTCATGTTTTACGACTATGATACCGTTCAGGGTGAAGTTATCCTAGGTCCCAGAAATCACCAAAACCGAGATAACAGAGGCAACCGAGACAACCGGGATAACCGAGACAACCGAGACAGCCGAGATAACCGAGATAACCGAGATAACCGAGACAACAGAGACAACCGAGATAACCGAGATAACCGGGATAAACGAGACAACCGAGACAACCGAAACAACCGGGATAACCGAGATAACCGGGATAAACGAGACAACCGAGATAACCGAGATAGCCAAGACCACGGAGAGGACCGAGCCCATCGGGATAAACGTAATAACCGAGGCGCGCGAGTTCATCTGGCGGTTAGACCGGCGGATGGATCGTTCTCGCCTTTCCCGGGGGAGGCAACTGAGGCCGCCCCGAAACGCGGCGGCCTCAGTTGCCGGAGACAGCCGCAACATTATCACTATTAGGTTGTTGTTAATATAACGTTTTTAAGAAACTCTGACTACTCGATTAATACTAGCAAATTCTTCATTAGACTACTCGTTATTTCAAATAGTTTACAGGGTGTTATTTGTAAGCTGTATCAATAGACTACAGCACTAGAGTAGGCCTACTTTATATATATATATATATATATATATATATATATATATATATATATATATATATATATATATGTACATGTATATAATGTATATATATATATAAATGTCTCTCTCTTAGCGCACTGCCTACTGGCAGGTCCATGGCAAATAACGCCTCCACTCTTCTCTGTCTTCCGCCTTCCTCTTCATTTCCACATGATTAAGAGTGGGTCTTTAAATCATCTAATGTAGTGCTAGAGTATGACAAACTAATTCGCAATTCTTATGAAAAGTCATATTGCCTGTACAGTAAGGGGTATTATCTATATGTGACAGTCCTTTGCATACATTCAGGAAGCTTTCTTGCCTAACCTTCAACCAAACTCTAACTTCATTAACCTACAGCTAACCTTTAACTTCGTCAACCTTCAACTAACCTGTAGCTTTGTTAACCTTCAGTCGACCTTTAGCTTTGATAACCTTCAGCCAACCTTAAACTTGGTTAAACTTCAATATACTTCTAGCTCTGTTGACCTTAAATAACCTCTAAGCTTCGTAACCTCTAAGTTACCTTTATTTAAGAAGACATCCAATCTTTGTTAATCACCTTCAGACAAGCTCAAGGGTATTATCAGAAGTCACATTTAGTTGATAGCTTATCATTACCATTTTAGGGATTTTAGAAGAGTATATAAACAAAGGAGTTAAATCAACAGGTAGGTAGATGGGTCGACAGTTCAGAATAAACCTTAGTTTCTAAACGTTAATATTACTGCAACTTTAATAAGGCAAGTCGAAATTAATTAATTAGCCTTAGTTAATGTTGAAGGACTTTCGTTTTAAATGAGCTTTCGGTTAAAATAACGTTTCTGTAGAGATATATAAAGTGTTCATGGAAAAGTATTGAAACTCGTTAATAATTGTATGAATTTCGTTCAAGTTAATAAATTACATTAAAATTAGACACCCAATAGTTCCTCTCGGTTGGCTATTTAGCTAGATCACGAATTAGTATCATAACCTTCTTCTTCCCAAAGAGAGGCAAATAGCCTCCGATCCTAAAGATTCGATCCCCGGAAAGGTGAATAAACAAATACAACAACACTGTACCACTACACTAACATACCTAATCTCGGCCTGCCCCTGCCTCTTTTTCCTTCCATTCTACCTTCTATGACCTCCTTTTTAGACCTTCCCCCTTAGAATATCCATCTCTTCTTCCCATTTCTTAATACATTTATCAACTGTCTATCTGTGCCAACTCTCTCCAGGACTTCCTCATTTGTAACCTTTTGAGTTCAGCTAATCCTCTCCATTCTTCTCCAAATCCACATTTCCAATGCCTCCAGTTTCCCAATATCTTCCTTCCTTAAGGTCCATGTTTCGCATCCACACAATCAATCCATACAATATATATATATATATATATATATATATATATATATATATATTGTATGGATTAATTGTGATGATACAATATATATATATATATATATATATATATATATACTGTATGCATATATATTATATATATATAAATGTATATATATATATATAATATATATGCATACAGTATATACATGTATATATATATATATATATATATATATATATATATATATATATATACTGTATGCATATATATATTATATATATAAATGTATATATATAATATATATGCATACAGTATATATATATATATTATATTTTTCAAACTTGGATCTTAATTACTGCGCAAAGTCAGTGTCATATCGCTAAATTGTCCTATTAAGAGTCAGTAGGTACATATACATGTAGGTGCAAGGTTCAACTCCTGAGCTTACCCCGTCCTTGACATTCTTTCGAGGCAAGAAACCGACGTTAAACTCAACTTTATCTCGCCTTTGAATACAGAAGTCATAAATTCTTTTTAATAAGATTTAAAAAAATCAATTGATTATTACTCGAATGAAACGTGTACATTTTATACAACAGGGTACATGAAGTGTAAGTATATTTTACATTGAATGCTATTAAAACAAAGTTTGACTTATATTTCCAAGAATCATATAAGCCACAATTTATTGAAGAACGATGTATATAAAGCTTTGAAGTATATATGTATATAAAGCTTTTTAGATTTATATTACAATTGTGTATTACTAATTGCATTAGACCTATAGTTTATTAAAAGTTTTGATGACTATTATAACTCTACACATTGTATCAATTATAATAGAGGAATTAATGCGGTGAAATGCTGAGCCAGAAACATGTAGATAGAATCTGTTCTTAAACGCCCTAAAAGATACGCGTACTTGTATACACACAGCTTCGTTCTATTATACAATTATAAATTTAATAAAAATTTATACGTTTAGTTAAAAGACAGTCAAAAATAGGAAGGTCCATCTATGGGTGCAATTCTAAAATGTACAAACATAAGGATGAGAAGCTAAAGGTATGTTGTATATTTACATCAGAGATTATACACTAACCCTAACTGCGTTACAAAACTACAGATAGCGCTGAAATTGACAGAGATTTCTGTTTTTTGTGCTCGCTAGAGTGCGCATCCCTTACGTTCAAATGCGCGATGGTTCGCTGACAAGGAGGTGTAGGTCATTGAGCGCTCAATTGTGCGCGCTGTCAATCAGCGTCGCTACAAGATCAGGAGTATACTCGTGCGTAGTGTCAGCCTATAATGAACGAGTACGGATTCTGTCAGTTTCTCTAAACACGAGAATGTTAGTGTCAGCGCAGTCGATCGCTAAGATTTGTCTGTCTAAACAACTTTCAATTAGCTAAACCCCTGTAGTTCTTTAATAAAAACAAATCCTAACAATCACTTAATTTTAACTAATAGACGTTTAACCAAATAAAGATTGGGAAATAAACAATTGAAAAAAGTCTGTGATAGCGTTGAACGTTAAACTAGTACTTCAAATTATTTATAGAGTAGAGCATAATTATTTATAATTTTAAAAAAAGTTTGAAGTTATTCGAAAACATACTCGCGATTCTATATGATGTAACATAGATATTTTAATTTTTTCATTCCAGAACAATCAATCAATCAATAGATCAATAACGATCGCTTACTGTTCGTTGTTTGACCTCTTACAAATAAACACAATAATCCAACAGATATTCAACTTACAAGAGTCTTACATTAAAAAAAACCTTTTCTATTCATATAGTCGCACATACAAGTTGAAATAAGAGTTCAGCTGTTTTACTATTTAATAAGAAATTCTTAATACTAAGGTTGTCATCCTATGCTTCCAAATGAAATAGAAACTAATCACAAAAACACATTAAATCACAATCAAATATCCCAATCACAATGAAATTGGCGCTTTAAGTTTCTGGTGTTTGTGTCCATGAAAACCAAATAACTTATTCTGTAGAAATACTGTATAACAAATCGGCATATTAATCTTCTCACTAGTTATCTACATTTAGCCTACAGCATCCGTTAGTAACAGACATACATATATTGTGTAATAAGAATCGTTAAAACTATTATCCCTCTTTTAGGATATAGCAAAGCGGTTCAATGCGTAGATTTAAGTATTTAAGAATAATTCAAACAAAAGTTCATAACAGAATAATAAGAAATGTTTACAAAAAATTCACTAAAATACATAATTTCCGTATCATATGAAAAACTAAAAACACAAGGAAATTAGAATGGCATCTCTGCATTAAATAAAAAACAGAAGAATATCGGATTAATGTAAAAGCCTAAATAAATAAGCATCACATTTCAAATTAATCATACAGAGATCGTCTAACATCTATTCAAAGAGTCCATGAGTCCAAGGACAGAGTTACAATAATACAATGATGTACATTAATTTTATATTAATCTACCGTCAATCATATCAAATTCAACACAATAAGTCACATTTATCACAACATTGCCTTCATGGATACATAAGGGCACTCTAGGAATTTAACTGCATCCGTTGCAGTGTTGCGCATTTTGTTGGGCGACTTGAGTGGGCTACAGTACTAGAATACGATTTATGCTATTAGAGAAATCGCTGATTTGGTCTAAATTATATGAAAAGGTCAAAAAATTATGAGAATCCTTAATTTCTGTGATTAAATTCTAAGTTTACTTCTATATTATAAAATAAATAGCTTATAAAGATTAAGTAAAAGTCTAACGAAGAGGCAGTAAAATCAAACAAATGATTCAACTAGTCTCAAGTCTATCAAGGTATTCTATTAGAAATACCATATAAGTAATAATAATTATAATTATTAGGCATAAAAATATAAGCCGTAAAATTTCCGTTATTTCCTACAGCTAGTTATAAGTAGACTGCATAGTTTATATCGGCATTAAGCCTATAAAGAAAACATGCTATCCTTGGAGAGCTACATTACAAACAGGAACCTATAGCACATAAAATACATCATATGAAGAAGTTAATACACAAAACCTATGCTACTTAATGCACTATAACTTATTCTAAAATATGTCGACATAATACTAACAAAATTCTTACAAAATGAAATCCATCGACAGAGTTAGTTAACAGTTCTACCATTAATTATACAAACTAGCGCCGTGGCAATAACATTATAACAGAACTAAATACATAATATAATATATTAATGCAATAAAGATACAACTTTGATTAATAAAGAAAAAAGAATACAGATTCGTAATACAGAATTCCATGGTAATTCTGTAAAGCAGTAAAAATATCAAAATCAGCTTCACTAAATTGACATCTCGCAATTTAAGAAGGCACACATATTAACAAGGCGAGCCAAAACATCAATGGATTAAAATTTAATACTAGCACGCAGAGATGCAGGGCCCACATACTGCGTAGAACTCAGAAAAACTGAATGTCATAAACATAGAAACGGTTCCATATAACTTTATCTTTTCATTTTATACAATAAGAAACAAGTAGTACTTCAAAATGCAATACAAGGGAGTAAGCATATGGTAACAAATTCATCATTATTAACGGAGATGTTAGTTGCTGACCAAATAACAATTTGATATTTTCATTCAAAGATCCATCGAAGTGAGTAAATTCTAAATATGGTCGTTAAAAGCAATGAAACTTATCCAGTTAAGCTCTGATATTGAATACAATGCTGAAATTTGAGAAAAATCAATATCACACAAATCAATATCAATAATAAGACTAGGTATACATAAGTGTATGCACACAGGATGAACAAATGCAAATGTAGTAATATAGAATCCTGCTTGGACTGCATAGTGACAATTAAAATATGAAATATAGCATTTACAACTCAGCAGTTTCATACTAGCAAAATACTGAGTCAGAGAACTTAAAAAGATGTTACACTAATACATAACACACCAACAAGAAATACTTAAACATAAACCGCTACAAAATTATTTAAATAAAAAATACTCAATACAAAACAATAATCTGAATATTAATGAACTACTGATAACATAAACAAGGCGTAATGAGACTAAAATTAAAATGCAAATAACAGGTATTTAATCTGTTGTTAAGCGCGAGTAGACATGTAGCACCAATAACATTTCAGCCATCTAAAAAAACTCTCTACTTGTATACTACTATTTCAGTCATCTACAAAAACTCTTAGTTAATGTTAATGAATAAGAAAATACAGAGAATGGAAAACTGTAAGCAAAACGAAGTAGTAAATGGATTAAATTATTATTGAATATCGATAGCTAAAGCAAACTAAAATTGTATGACTATATAGTCCATCAGAAAACATAAAAACCAAACATAAACAGGTAAAAATTGCAGAGAAAATATAACACAATACTCTCACCATTCTAGAAAATTGTAAAATTTGGCACAGTATGAAGACAATGCGGCCACTAAAGTTAGACCACTTTTATCATATACAGGAGAATCATAGCATTCAATATCAATAACAGTACGATTTGTGAAAAAGACATTTTTACTAAAATATTAACAATTGCACAAAAATAATAATTAACACTAAGGCCCTTTCTCTCCAACAACTCGTTTGTTCTAGGAAAACAAAATGTAAAATATAGAACTGCAACACATGTAGTATACATTTTGTTCTTAAAGGCAGCTTCACAACCATACCCATCGCAATGACAAATGAAAATACAGTTCAGGGTATCAAAGCTGAAAAGGAAAGACTTTAGATATCTTGATAATTAAGAAAATAAAATAGGCGCACGCTACAGATTGTCCTATATAGTAACTTAGTAAGTCATATTTCCTAATTCTCACTTTTACAAAACAGACGTTTAATTGCTTAGTTACACATGTATAATTAATGCTCTACGAGTATGATACCAACCAGTACTACTTAAGATTACATGTACTACTAAACACAATAAGCATCAGAAGGGAAATTATCACATTATATTTGTATAGCTTATTATAAATCACAAATAGCACACGCAATGAGAGATCTGGAGAAATCAAATATTTATAAAAACCATTAGAGATTTAAAAATATCAAACAATAAATTTTCTAATATTATATCCTTGAATTTTTCTATTCCCGACCCAAGTTATACTGGGATTAAATTGATGATGATGGTATCCTAGAACTTTCTAGACTATGTTGACTTTCAGATAGGCAGAATTAGTTTCTATAAACAGCAGATATTAACTATAGAATATTCTGGCGATTCTGATCTCATAGATGTCTACACTAAGAACTTACAGCATCAGGCATTTTGAACATGTATAACAAAAATTATTAATTATATTCCTTCCTAGACATTTATACAGAGATCAAAGCACGTAAGTACAAGCAAGTCAGAAAACTATATTTTCATACTTATAACTAATTTTTGTCATATGTACAATGCAATGCGAAAAACCAGCTCTTAAATTTCATCCAGCTCATATAAAGCCCCGTTTTCTTCAGCTGTAATAATTGTACTACAATTCTAATTCTACCAAACAAGGAAGTTGTAGACGCATACCTACTGAGTTTAAAAGTGCCAGTGATAGTGATTTAGGAAAATAAAAACAAATCATATGACTCAACTGTAATAGCCTCATCACTGGGCGCAAACAAAGATATACATTATGTATGAACCACAAACAATAGGAAAGCAAAAATGAGATTGAAGTAAAGACGAGATGCTACAGTTTAAGGATTTGATTACAGAACGCTGTGAACAAAATAAATTTGGCGAGTGGACTAAGACATGACTTAGAGTTGCAAGTTTTATCAGCCAATAATCGAATAACAAACTTACTGAAGCAAAGTGTTAATAGTATACAAATGTAACCAAAATCTCAAACTAGGAATAATAGTGACTTAAAAGAAATAACAAAAAACAAATCAAGAAGTCGACTCTTACATTATCACATGTCAATTAAAATCTAAAATTAATCCAACCAAAAATTGCATATGTTAAGAAGATCGATATCATTAACGGAAATACTGTGATTATTAGTGCCAAAATTTCTGCGCAACAATTTAGTTTGTCTAGTTCAATTCAAAATTAGCATACATTGCAATATCAGTTGAGATGTACAAATAGCTTAATGCAGCGTAGGTGACTATATACTTGTAAAAAGATTCTAAGAAACATTCTATATGTTACAATAACTATTGTGCTATAAAATGACCTTTTATTGATTCACTTTATGAATAAATTCCTTAAAGACCAACATTCACATAAAGCTAGTAAGTAAGCATTCAAATATTTAAATTTTGAAAGTATATCACGAATATGTATTTAAGATTAATGATCTTACATCTGCACTGATACTACATTATTAAGTTTTACTAAATATTACAAATGTATTGTGTTCCTATGAATACACTAATCCACTTTTTCAACTCTGAAGGTAGATGCTGCATCGTCCTTTCTTTTGTCTCTTTTACGCTTGACAGACTTAAACCAACATTTGCAGTCAGGCCGAGATCTAGCTTCACGTATAAACTCATCTGTACATATAATCAGTTCAATAGGAGAAAAGTAAATCACAGCAATCTAACTTTTACATTTCACGCAGAGAATAGCAACTAGTTAAGCCTTCCACCAATATGGTTCAAATTAATAGGAAAACAGCATTTAAAATACTATTAAAAATAGGACAAACAAGGATTGATAAAATTAAATGATTTCTAACGGCGCAACATTGAAAACATATATAGAAGATGCCATTACTCCCCACGTCTCATTAGAGCTGTTAGAAGCAGGACCAAGCAAAGAGTTCTAAAACTTCATCACATGCACACTACACAATAAGTTATCTCCTCTCTAAATGATACACTATCAATCCATCAATCAATCAAAGAAATCGATCTCATCACATGCACTTCTCTTATGAACATAAAATCACTGAGCACACATTATTTCAGATGTTTCAAATTTATAAAAATTCCAACATTTTTAAAATAATAATTTTTTCATTCTATGCAGGATATGTTGGATATGTTGACTAAGCAAGCTCAAATATAACCTTCGAGTACAGTAAAGAGCGAAGATCCTAATTAAATCCATTGGTCACTTATTCTGTTCATATTATAGCACTCTACAAATTATCAAACCGTTGTTAAAATAAAAGCCACACATGCATATTTTTTGTTTATTTGTTGCTAACATCACTATTTGCCATTTTGGGCTTAACTCGTATGCACACGTTTTTTCAATCCTGTGCAGTTCTCATATTGAAATTTCAATTCAATTAAATCCAATTCTATTAATTAATTCAATTATTCACAAATATATTACTCGTGCAATATATGACTCATCATAGTCCTATTAACACTGCATTTTATATAAATTTTTAAAATTTAACAAATCTTACTTTGAAGAGTAGTTAGTAGTTATGAATATGCAAAACTCAACAGTATGGAAATCACATAACTTCAAATATAATTGGACAGAAAAACTGCAAATACCTACCATATGAGATGCACTTTGTGGTCCATTCCTGTCCATTCAATCCCATCATATCAATGAGAGACAGAAACTGATGATCATCCAGGAAACCTTTGCATTCTGCGTCATACACCTAATGACAGACAACACAACATCTTCAGTAACTTTAATATACGCATGGTTTAAACGCCACAACACCTTCAGTAACTTTAATATACACATGGTTTAAACGCCACAACACCTTCAGTAACTTTAATATACACATGGTTTAAAAGCCACAGTACCTTCAGTAACTTTAATATACACATCACTTAAACGCCACAACACCTTCAGTAACTTTAATATACACATGGTTTAAACGACACAGTACCTTCAGTTACATTAATATACACATGGTTTAAACGCCACAGTACCTTCAGTAACTTTAATATACACATGGTTTAAAAGCCACAAAACATTCAGTAACATTAATATATACATGATTTAAACGCCACAGTAACTTCAGTAACATTAACATACACACGATTTGAATGCAACAGCACCTTCAGTAATGCTAACATGCATTTAAGGTTCAAAAACAAATCCTTTAAGGTAGATGTCGACTAAGTTTAAGAGTCGTAATAGTCATCATTGTAATATATAGTTAACACAAAAAACATTCTATGAATAGAAACTGCTCCAGTACTTATTGTAAGTGATACATATATTATTTTTATCAGCCATTAGATCACAGCAAGTTGTTTACCACGCTGGAATCTCACAATTACACTTATCAATAATATCAATACACTTATACACACGACTGATGCTCAGGTTTATACACTAATAACAACATAAAAATAATTCAGAAATCGAAGATTTGTATATTAGTCACAACAACTATGCCAACTATTTTTTAAGTAGCAATGCAGTATTCAAGCCGTAATCTCCTTTAACTATCAAAATTTCAACTTTTTCAAATCTCAACTAATTTGCTACTTTAACAAAAAAATCAAAGCAAATAAGAAATTGCAATCATAAGTGAAACGAGAACCTGAAACGCAAATCTGAATGTTTCTGGAATAGTGTAAGATCTGGTCAGCATAACCAAGTGCACCACCAGGGGTCTCATATCAATGTGTGCACTCACGTCCTGCTATCAATCAATCAATTACCTGAATCTTATATCAAATTGAATTAATTATAACACCATTAATATATTAATGCAGCAAGTTTAGTAATTAATTAATCAATCAGTTAATCCACTAAATCATTCAATCATATTATGAATCATATTATAATTATTAATAAATCAATCAACCAAGCAAGCTATCAATCAATCAATCAATCAATGGATCCTCTTATTGAATACAACAGCAGCAATACCAATCAAGGCACTGCAGTGGCACATACTCAATGTATTCGTACTTTAGTCTGACGTTAGACGACTGTACATTACAACTACTGATGTGTGTAACCTAACCTTGTTAACTGTAGCTTAGTAGACATAACGTTATAGACCAGCGTTATAAATCTGATATAGCTTTTTATTATTAATTAAGTCTTCTGTCTGTTTCATTTAAAATTTACCTTACTTTAAATATTTCAGTGTAATTGCCAACTGAAAAATTGTTCACATGCAATTTGTAATAATGTTAGACAACTAATTTAATATCTTATTATAGTATCATTATAACCTGTGTTGTGTCCGGGTTGCTGAATAACAAACCAACCGTGGACTGCACATGTTGTAGAAGGCGACAAAGTACCCAGATTCAAACCAATGTCAGAAAGGACATTCGGTTGGTGAGCGCCTAGACTCTAGAAAATACTACAATTTTTTTTACAAAGAATGAAAAAGCTTATTTTAGTATCCCAACCCTAGTTAAACTGAGACTCAAGAGAAGATGATGATGATGATTATAATATTGTATGAACTGCTGTTTACCTTGCGGTAGTAGTTGTAGAGTTTGGGAGCAGCCTCCACCTCAGAAGAAATGCCTAATATCTCAACAAACTGCTTATAGTTGACTTGAGAGAGATCAAACTGTTTACCATCAGCATTTCCACCATCAGTCCATCGACTTACATCACACAGCTTGGGCAGTAGGGTGTGCAGATCTTCAACCGCTATGCTGTAATAGTTACAGTAATTGTACAACCATGACCGGCAGGAATCAATTACAGAAAATCTGATTATAAATAAAAGGACCTAAAAGAAAATTTATTACAGTTAATTATTTATCACTCCAAAAACCATGTAGTAACATAAAATCAATACGTTATCTTTACTTTAAAGCCACGCTTCTGAATCTGCATATTTACTATGTTTAGCACTGTCAAGTTAGTATCAAATAATTTTTACTTGAAAAAAATGCAGTGGTTTCGATTTAACCCAAAATAAGAATTAGGAATAAGAGGATTTGAGGGAATAGACTTTAAAAACAAGGTAATTTAATTTTAATTTTTTTAACTATCCCTAAACTTAACCTCCACCCTTTACCCTAACATACCATATTCCTAAGAAACTAATAAAATTTAATCAAACTTTAAAAAATAAAAGTGACTCAAGTCAGAATCGAACCCCAAACCAAATGATCAAAAATCTAGCACCTATACCACTGGGCCATCAATGTTTCCGTTGAATCCTGTTGAGTAGATGATGTAAACATATCATAGTACAACATCTTGTTCCAAAATCTTTTTGAGGTTACAACTTAACTACGGTGAAAAAAATTTATATATAATAAAATTAAATAAATTTATTAAATAAAGTTACATGGAATGTTCAATTAAATAATCTCGCCCAAATTAGCTAGTAACGAGCACTACTCTGAACGAGTGAGAGTAAGTACTTGAGGGCCCTGATGAGACTGTTAATGTAGGTCAGCTGCTCAGAGACAGGCAGCTCTAGCGAGTGCATCATCGCCAGGCAGTCTTCATACGCGTACTCCTCCGTCGGTATACCTAGAGCTCTGAAACACAGCGTTACAAGTTACAGAGTTCACAAGGTGGAGTGCTCGTTAAAACACACCAATACAGCTAAGTCAGAAAATAACAAATAACTCACTGATCAAATGGATTAGAGCAGTAAATGCTAGATGTAAAAATGTCTAGTGTTAATAATTTGTGTTAAAATAGATGTTTCATGTTAAGTTTTACACCAGCTTAATTTCTTATTTAAATGGGCCCAGGACGAGCTATCTAAATATAAATCTGAGTGAATTACTTAGCCATGACTGCCCGAACATTTCTTGCATAGAGTACAGGATCTTTCTTTTCAGCTTCATTAGGAGTATACACAGGAAGATACTGTAAAATAGTATTACAATAAAAATTAAATTAATCAATTTAAGTAAACCACTTGAAATCAATATTATTCCTCAAATTTTGTAACATTAAAATCAAGAAACTAGAAGAATTACCCAAACTATTCAAGTCAATTATCAATAACTAAATAAGGCTGCAATAAATAAATAATTAATTAGGCTGGAGTTAGTGGCGATGTCGGTAAGATATTCGACCGTGGATCAGTATGTGCGTGGTTCAAATCCTGGGCTCGCCGTCACTGACATCGCTTTCGAGTGAGGAAACTGACGTTAACATTAGCTTTATCAGTGTTATGAATTTTATATACAATTATTTTGCCACATACACACGAAATTTCTGTAAGTTTTACAAAATAATAATTTAACAATTCCTTCATTTCTGTACAGTATTTCATCCATGGAGTCCTTTGGTAAGACCACACAAAATTTCCATATTTGTATTGAGAATAATTAAATAGATATACTCTAGGCTGGCAAAATTAAAGCCAAGTTTAACGTCAGTTTCCAGCTCGATTAACATGTCAGTGACAGGGAGAGCGCTGGATTTGAACCCTGTACTCGCTGATCCACTGTAAAACTTGCCAACAAGCCACCGGCTTAGACTAGCATAGTGATTCTGTTAAACTAAAATATATTTCTTTTCCACTTGTTGCAGAGATGGATTGTATGATAAATTTTAGCACTGAAGGCATGATGTATTTCTGTTCCCACTTTGCACTCTTTACGAGATTTTCTATTTGAATTTCTAGTATTTCAAAGGTGTTTCAGATGCTTATTTCATGAAAACAAAAATGTAAAAAGTAGTAGACAAATTTTGTACCTCAAATTCAGTCTGTGTTGAAAAATTGGCCATTGTTAACCACAAGTTCTTCAGCCTGAACAATAGCAAACTCAGCATTAAATCTATTCTTTTATTATATAATAAATATAAATAAAATAAATATAAATTATTAATATATAAATAGGCAATCTAATCAACAATAATCATAGAATAATATAGTCTGATTTGATCTAGTGTGTGTTTAAATGCTAACAATCAGTTTAAGTCAGCTTCTTACCTGATGTACCAGACTGCGCTGTAGCTTGAGCAACCATTAATCTACAGTTTATCTGCATTGATTCCGCTACAAAGACGAAGCCCTTACCAAACCTTAATATAGCCTTTCGGTTTAAATAAAAAGGCGTCTAAGGTGATTTCCCTTTGTCTACTCAATTCGTGCTTAATCGCCTGTTACAACATGTGCAATTATCAGTTGGATTATGCTCCAGTTTGCCAAACACAACAGTGGAATTTTCTTCCACAGATACTATCAAAATTGAGAATTCACGTACATTGAATTGAATCCACCTAGACTGACAGAAGATTGTAAAACGAAACTAATGAAGATATTATCTGTGGCAGGCTTGTACCAGAAATTGAAATTAATATATTCTAGACCAATTTAGCTCTGTAATTTCTTATTTTGTGATACACATGGCATGACCCTCTGACTTTATGTTAATTGGTTGCTACACAGCCAAAGCTAAAATAAAAATACTAAAGATACGTTTGACATCAGTTTCCTGCTCGATACCACGTCAGTGATTGGAGAGCACTGGATTAGAACCCTGCACTTACTGATCTGCTACTGAACAACTTGCCAACATACCACAGGCTCAGCTCATTGCCCACACTGTGATACTATGGCATTCATAGTACGATGGCACTAAATGAAGACACTCTTTTATTGATAAAATATTAAAAGCGATGCTTCCATACCAATGCAACCATTTATGCTGAAATTAATAGAAAGAACAAAATCAAGATTATACTTACGCAGATGGACCGTTCCAAGTCCAGGTTGTCGTATTCTGAGCCAATCAATGTATTAAAATATTAATATAATTAATAGAACAGATGCTTATACAATAATTTTCAAACAATAACCTACATCAAAAAGAATACATCAGAAAAAGCAGTCAGCCAAAAAGACATTGAAGCAATCACTCAATTTAATGGCAGGTCTAGTATATGACTATAGTTATTTTATAATCAGTAATTGAAGAATCTCGGCCATATTCGTTGCAACAGCACCTAGTAAGACAGTCAGCTGTCAAGTGATGTCTAAGCGATGTTTGAACGAGTGTGACGTAAGCTATGAAAAAGTTATCAGAACAAAATTATAAAAGATACCTGTTATCCCATAGCTTTGTTTATACAGGATAAGATAAATATTATATCATTAAGGTCTACTTTTATAACAAAAAACTTTCAATACAAGTGTATGATGGCTTTCAAGAAATATTTTGCGCACAACTTTTCTGGAATCATTTTCAACAAATTGTGATGTTTAATTCCAGTGCTTGTTACTATAGTAATGCTCTCAAGACACGAAGTTGATGTTAAACCAGGTTTTAGCTTTTATTTACTCATGCATAAGTCAATGCTAAAGATCTACTGTACAAAACAATCAACTAACCATTCTGTTCTTGTATCTGATGCAGACAGGCTGGACGGGCACACCGGGTATAAAAGCGCCTACAATACAAATTAATGAATCCTAATAAAAGTTGAGATAAGTAAAGCTTAGAGCTTTCTCTTAACTGAAACAAAGATAACAATCCCATTATCATAATTATCATCTTATCATGGACATAATTTATCATCTTCAGATGATCACTCACAGACAACTCAAAAACTAAATCACAGAGTTAGTAAATGGTAGCTCAACCGAATTGAAATTTCACTGAAATATTATTAATTTTCTAATTTTATTTATTATTTATTAAATTGACATATTTATTTTCTATTTCATATTAATTTTTCATTTATATATAATTATAATTATCATTAAAATTCAATTTAAATAGTGAACACACAGTAACTCTACGACTGAAGATATGCTAATATGCCAAGATATGATAAGATATGATAAGATATGATAAGATATGATAAGATATGATAAGATATGATAAGATATGATAAGATATGATAAGATATGATAAGATATGATAATCTATGATAATATGATAAGATATGCATAATATGTTGAGAGAAGAAGGATACCGGGTTTAAAGCTGATGAGACAGGAGGTGTTGGTACAGGTGCCTTCAGGAAATATAATGACCTGTGGCCACTTGCCTCCTGTGGCAGCCCTTCTCTGCAGCTCATGCACCGTGTTTATACGAGAGTTAGGGTCGTCTCTGTTTACAAGTATGGGCTGCGTGTAGCTTGTCACCGCTAAATCAATCAATCAAAATAATAATGAATCAACTGAGCAATCAATCACTTATCAAACATATTTTCAACATACTAATCAATCATATCAAATATATTTCTGTTGGATAATATCCTTGACCAGTATAGACTGAATGTACAAAATTAGAATTCAATCCATCAATCAATCAAAGCAAATATACATCTTTGGGGTAATTTCTGTTGACATTAGGGCTGCATGTAATGTGTTACAGCATAATCAACCAATAAATCATATAAAATATCAAAATTTCATGTGCAATTAAAGTCAAAATTTTAGGATAGTCTCAAATCACCAGCATGAGCCGGATACAGTTTCTTAAAAAATCAATCGATCTTAATTAATCGATCGATCAGTCACTGAGCAGTGTTCAATCAATCAATCAGTAACTGAACAAAGATCAATCAATCAATCAGTCAATAGACTAAGCAAAAGTCAATCAAGTAGTCATTGAGCACAAAACAATTTTTTTCTGAAGCTAGTACAAGAATTAGGATCACACTGGCATGTTAGAATAAGCAGTTGTAGCAAATAGCTAAATTAATCAGCTATAGCATACAAATCACTCTTAGTTCTGGCTTTAATACTTGAGTTAGGATCATATAAAATGGATTATAGGTGTTCCAGAATCGGTCAAGTAGAGAGAACTTCATAATGGGATAGAGAGAACTTCAAGCTTCCAAATACAAATTCTCAATTTATTATCTTTACAATTAATTATCATCAGCATTAAATAAATGACTCAATACCTAATGAGTCATTAACACTTAATGGCTCTCAGTAATATGCAGTACTTTTTAGCTAGCTAAGCAAACATCATGAGCATCAAATCTTAGAATACAATCTCATACTGCATAATACATGTATATACTAAAATTATATAACTGCAACACCACACTAACTTCCAATGAGAGGAATATCCTCCGTGCCAGCCTTAACTACAACAGTAATGAGACCGAGGAAGGGCACCGTGAGAGCGTCGAAGAAAGAGCTGTGAGGTCCAGCGACTATGATAGGAGCCACGTCAGAGCCTACCCTCACCCCCCGCTCAGTGATCCAGTGAAATCCACCCACAAAATACATCATACGTCCAAAGAACACGCACGCCGGTCTGCATAGACTGCAATACACAGCAAAGACATTACAAGATCAATGTATCTGCAGAAATGGTCTGCATAGACTGCAATACATAGCAAAGGCATTATAAGACCAATGAATCTGCACAATGATCTGCATAGACTGCAATACATAGCAAAGACATTATAAGACCAATGAATCTGCACAATGGTCTGCATAGACTGCAATATACAGCAAAGACATTATAAGACCAATGAATCTGCACAATGGTCTACATAAACTGCAATAAATATACAGTAAAGATGCAGATAAAAGTATACACAAGTAAGACGTATTATGATGGACTCAAATATGAGTCCATCATAATACATCAAATTCATGCTTTAAAAATAGTGCAGCATTAACAACACGCTCATACCTATAATATTTACACCAAACACAAATATCACAATACCAAAGAGAATTTATCAAACTGTATTCTCACAATGTTAATGTTATACTAGTAATTCCTAACTGAGGAAGGCAACGGGAAACCTCCTCAGAAGCTAAATTTTTCCAAAACTATAGGCTACATAAGTTATGGATAAGGAATAGACTTTGTGAAGGGACTAACTTGTTGATCTAAGGAGTGCTCTTATTGAGCGAGAAAACAGACTTTGGGTATGAATATGTACCTGGAACCTGCCACTTGCCAGTGCACTGAAGAAGTAGTAATTAACAACAGATAACAACAAGAATGAGTATTGCCAGAAGATTTAAAGTTCTACTCGTATGTTGACATGAAGAGAAAAACAGAAGATAGAGAAGAGTAGAGGAGTTATATACCATGGACCTGCCAGTAGGCAGTGCACTGAAAGAGAAGGCAGTAATTACTCAGAATTATATAACATAGAGAACGCTCAACGACTTACTTTCTCCAGCCTGAGATTGGTTCGTGCTGTAGCTTACGTTTATCAATACCCAGCAGAGCTAGCCGTGCAAACACATACACAAAGAACAAGAAGACTGCGATCATTAGAATGCGAAGAGGACAGACAACAAGCGACATCAGTGCAACCTGCATCAAACAATCAATCAATCAATACGACTTTAAGTATTACTGCTAAGATTAGTCTGCCAACAGTCAATTAATATAATATAGAAAATAACTTTACACTGAATATTTGAGTTATTTAAACATGGAGTCATCATCATCATCATCCTCCCTTGAATCCCAGTTTAACCAGGGTCGGGATACAAATAGACTGTCTCAAATCCTCTCTGTCCTACACCACACCACCAGCTAATCCCCTATTTGAGACTTTTCCATTAGTTTAAATTTTTGTAGCAATTTCTGGAACCTAGGCGCTCACCAACCGAATGCCCTTTCTGACATTGGTATGGATCTTAGTGCTTTAGTCGCCTTCTACGGCACGTGCAGTCACCGGTTGGTAAATTCTTCAAACAACCCGGACACAACACTGGGAATTTAAAATATTTAAACATGGAGTAATAATACATAATTCGTCAGCTGTTCCTTTACCACAAATGTAACTATTTCTCATTGGATTACTTAGATATGATTCAAACAAGTAGTAGCAGTAGGTAATTAACTGGAGAAATTACAATACACATTGCAAGAGTATTTACTAAGCCAGAAGCTTATTTAATATCTCCTTAGATCCATTAATACTTTAGATGTTCAATGTGTGACTTTTTAGTCCTGCCTAGCTCAAAAGTAGAGATATTAGTAATAAACTTTAAAGTCTAAAGAATTTAAAATATGTAGCCTACCTAACATAGAAGTATGGCACAATTCTGGCGCAAAAAATGAAAACTCCTGACCTGTATTCTGTCCAATGTAGTAAGGTGTATTCGATGAACAAAGGGGTTCTTAGGTCTCTGCAGTCCAGTGTATAGTGTTTCTCCATCCCCACTGCTTCTAGGTGAATTCTTCACTTTGAAGTGTCCATTTGAGGTAATGCTTGACATTATTTCATTAACTGATCTTCAGCAAAGTCTTTTTCAAATTTTAAATACCAAAAAAACTGAATCAAAATATAGAAACTGAAAATTTCTGCAAATATTTAGACAGTAATTGTAATTATTATTAAGAATTTAGAGTGTTATTCAAGAGTTATATTAACTCATGCTAGGAATACAACAGGATAAACATTTATTTTATGGTAATGACTGCCAAGCCATTAGTTTATTATGTGTCAAATTTCTCAGTTCTTGCTTAGTCGCCTCATAACACTTCAGTTAATGGATGGTCTATTCTTAAATGTCCCAGCCATCATAAGGGAAAGCAAGAACTGAGGAAGGCAATGGAAAACTACCACAGAAGCAATATATTTCAAAAGCTATAGGCTTCATAAGGCATAGCTTTCAGTGAAGGGATTAGCTTGTTTATCTATGGAATGCTCTTACAAATGATAAGCATGAAGGCAGACAAATATGTACCTTGGGCCTACATAATGAAAGAACACTATAGAGAGAAATACATCAAATGCCATGTTCACAACCAAATTATCATTATATATTTCATAGTCAATCTGGTGATTACAATTCAATACTTGTGTCAATTGACTTGTATGCAAGTATAGTGGTCAACAATATATTACTTTGACTGATACATTACTGCAGCTTGATTTTCAACAACAAAAATTTTGTATGAACATTAATATTAAGCTCTTTTCTACAATAAACCAACAGCCAGTTTCTTTAGCTAAGAGCTGCATTCACACAGCTATGAACTGCAATTCGCTTTGGACTTTATGATCATAAAGACAGTAGACATAACAATAAGGGTTTTACTAAGGTCTAGCCAAAAATTATCACACAAAATCGAAGTTTTAGCCGAAGTAGCCAAGACTTGAAAAAATAAATTACTAGCTTCAAGATTTAGCTAGATGTAAAGGTAGCACCTTTATTAATTTAATAGTAAAATACAGTATATATATAAATGATAGTCTAGGTGTTGGAATAAATAGGATTTAGGTGTATATAACCAATGCAAAGTTTCTAGCATCAAGTACCATGCATGAGCCAAGTCTCAGGTTCATCCACATCTTGAATGCTTCAAGTCTGTGTGGAAAGATTGGAAAAAATAATAAATTTTTAAGGCTGAAGAGCATTAAAAACTGCTGAGGAATTCAGAGCACTAAATTATGAGATGAGGTTAGTGAGGTCAACCTACAAGCTAGAAAACAAAAAGAATTAGGGGCAAATCTTGACATTATGAAAAAATTCTGCCTGGACTTATTGACCTAGACTGTGAAGATTTTCTTGACTTTTCCCTTCAGGTAGAATAGGAGGTCAGAGCTAAAAATTTGTTTAAGTCTATTGTCCAGAGTGAATACAACAATATACAAGTCTAGAGTGGGGACAAATGTTGACAAATCATTCTTTTCCTACCGTGTGACAACTCTCCAGACCAAATAAAACTCCCTGAATTGTTTCCCTGACTTATCCAATGTGCCTCGACACTTTTATTGCCAACATAGCATCAACTTCTATGTCGGACAACAAGGCTAGAGATGATTTTCTGAAAGTGCAATGACGTTCAATGTTTTTGAAGATTTGAAGAGTTGCCATAAATTTCTGATCCGATTATTTTTTGTTCATTACCACCATGTAGCATACGTAATTTTTCAAACTGTATGTGTTGTAAAAGTTTTTTGAATTTTACACTGAAAAAATTACAAATGCCTAAATTATGCTTATCCTGCCTTTTTTCGTTTTCGCAGACTTTTCCCTGATCACTTTCAAATTTCCTGCCTTTACCGGGTTTTCCAGAATAGTGCTCAACCTGCTCAAAGGATGGTAGGCTAGTGGAATTTTAAGAGTAAGGAGGTCATTTATACAGTTTCTATAAAACTGTATAAGTGAAGAATAAAATGGACTGGGTAATTAAGTTTGAGTGAGTATTTAAATAAATTCTCTACTTTCTTTCTCATTTCTGAGCACTATACCTATTTATGAATAAAGAATATGTATGAGAGAGGTATGGTAGCAATTCTGGTAAAATAACTTTGCATTCACCATTAAAGCCAATTATAATACGACAATTAATGTATTCTTTTTCTAAAATAATTTTTTTAATAAACGATTTACCAACATAAAATTTACAACCTCAGCCCTCACGGTAAGCCTATTCGATATTTTACAAACCTATAAGAAATAAATTCAATTTCATCAAAGACCACATAAGTAGTAGGGGCTACTAGAGGCCTTAGCCCCTACTAGCTACATGCTAGCGATGCCATAAGGCATACACAATCAGTGAAGAGTTGGATAACGGTACAAGTCTAATATCCGTGATTTAAAAAAAAAATTACCAAAAGTACAAGAATAATAATAACAATAATAATAACAACAATTAGAGTGCTACAGTCATCAATGAAAACATCGAGCACTATTGAGACAAAATCAAGCCGGCGAGCAAAAAAAGAAGGTGCAAAAACGGTGCAAATTCCAAAATCCAGAAATTCAGTCCAAAGAACTACCATCATTTCTACATACACACATCTCTTATATAAGTTCTTTACATATAATTACGTAGCAGGTACAGGGAAAATTCTCAAGCTCACCTCTATCTCCAAATCTAACGTAATAACACAATCTAATTTAATATTAAACCTATTCACAGAAACCGCATTTACAAAAACCTCAGCACTCAATAAGAATACTGTCTAAAAAACAAGCCATAAAAAATACAAGAATTTAGAGTGTATGAACGCAGTAGTCTTCGATTAGAAATCATCATGGATAAACCGGCAATTTAGTTGTGTTTAACGGCACTTAATTCTTCGCTATTCTCTATGATTTTGTGTCATTTTGTAACTTACTACTACTGAGACAGCGCTACGTCCTATTTGGACCCTACAGTAGGCTTCAAGGTTAATTGACTCCACTTCGCTCTATCCTCAGCCAGTTCACAGATGCTCTCATCTAATATGTTCAAATTCTGATTTGTATCTTTGAGATCTTTATTTATTAATTTGATCCATGTTTGTTTATTTTGACAACCTCTTTGTTTTGTCTGAGATTTTTTATTCTCATTTAAAGCAAGTTTTACAGGTGCATTGTTCGGTAACCTAAGTAAGTGATCTATCCATTTTAGTCTTCCTGTTTTAATTGCAAGACTCCTTTTTTCATTTGTTCTGATGTATAAGTTATCGTAGCTTATAACGTGAGGGTTATATATTTTAAGTATTTTTCTTAATAGACTTCTATGAAATATGTCAATTTCGTGTTCCTGTTTTGAAGTTAATGTCGGTAGCTCACTATTATATAAGTAAACTGGCGTAATATAAGCATTGAATATATTTATTCTTGTTTTCATTGTTATTTTGCTATTCGTTAGTTTCATCTTGTATTTATTAAAAATAGCCAGACACAATTGCTTTCTATGGATCATGTCTCTTTCAGTATCCAAGTAAGAACCTACATATTTGCATATGTAACTTACAATTTCAACTTTTAAAACTTTACATCTTCGGATTATTCGAGTGACTTTATCTGCCGCTGAAGCTCCGGGATTTATCCTTATTTTTCAACTTCAGGACCAGTGTTGCCAGATGGCAAAAAAATTCTATAGCCGAAGTATAACATTTTAGAGAGCAACAATAAAAATTACGCAAAGAAAGCCAAAGATAAAGAAAAAAATCGAACGCTATGAGCCTATGAATACAACGCCAGGTCAGGTATCGGAGCCTGCTGCCAATTAGCGCTTTCAATAAGAAAGCTATGACTAACCACGGAAAGGATTGAATGATATTAACTTAATTGCTCTTTAAATATTCGTGTCTGCGAGACTGATCGATTGCAGTTCATTCAGAATTCTCTTGCTCAATAACTTTTTGTAGTTCCAAGTACTCATATATGTTATAGCAATTTAAAAGCCTTAATTTGCACTGGCTAATGATTAAACAGCGTATCATTTACAAAACCAATTCTTTAACCATAATTTCATGTTGCAACATGATACCTGTGCACAGTTCAAAGTTGTATGTCTTATTTGATTTGATCAAAGTGACGCAGTCTTAAATCTTTTACTCGGTCTTCTAAATTAATTACTCTTGCGAAACCTATTCCTCTATAGCTTACCTTCACGCTCTCATTTTTAATGTCTTAATAGCGCAGGGGTAACGTCATGAAGTTTTATATGACTTATCCTGAGGACTGAGGTGCATTGAATCTTCGTGGGTTCGAATCCCAGCCACGCTGATCTGAGAGTAAAATCTTCTACATTCACAGGACTGATTATACGGAAAATGGTCTGAATTTCCTAACGGTTTAAACATGTGGTATTAAAAGAGATAGATATCAACACAATTCAGCGTGCGTAAACCTCCTTTTCTTGAATTCTCGATCTTATCTCTGGACTATTTCTCTGGATTTTGGAATTTGGGCCGTTTTTGGTTCTTCTTTTTGCTGGCCTGCTTGGATTTGATCAATAGTGCTCGATGTTGTCATTGATAACAGTAGCAATCAAATTGTTATGTTATGCTATTTTATGTTAATGCTATGTTATTGTTGCTTTTATCAAGCGCTGCCGGCCGTTGACGAGCAACGGAGGCCGCCGCTAATCTGGGGGAGGGCGGTGCTTCCCGCGGGTAACAGTCGGATAATGCCGACATCTCGGGGAGGCCGCTGGCGGTACTCGCCGTAATGACCGAGCTCCTAGTATCGATAGCCTGGCGGTTGTCGGTAGTCGCCAAAAGGTTGGCGGTTGGCGGTCGGTTGGCGGTTGTCGCCATGATTTCAGGGCGCCTATCATCAACAGCCCGGCGGTAGTCGGCTGTCGCTAGGCGGTTGGCGGTTGGCAGTAGTCCGTCGAGAGGTTCTCCCGGGAAGGAATCTACACGATCGAGGCTGCTCGACCCCGTCGGAATCATAGGCTCTTGCCTACCATCGCACATTACTACATTATGTGGAAATAATGTTTGTGTAAACTGAACTGCTAATTCACCTTGGCTAATGTCGCCAGCACCACCTGGTGATTCTCTGGCGGAGAGGTTAGCCCTCGATAAGAGAGGTTCTGACTCTATTATTCCTATCTGCCTTTGTTTGCCTAAGTGAGTACCGTTGACGGCCTTGGGCTGTTCGTTGACTGAGGGGTGAACCCCATATGCCCCGACGTCAGGTATACCGTCTATGACTGGCAGGTCCATAGCCTTTATGGATTAGATTGGGTGTATAAATAAATGAGCTGTTAATTTAGTAGCGACCATGAGACATTAATTAAGTACTTACACGTAGTAGGTTTCTTAGACGACGGAAGCCGGACACTCTGAAAGATATCAGCTGGGCGGTTTAGGTAGATCACTTATTAGATTAAGTCCGCCTAATTACCGTACTTTAAGTCTCAGTATTTATAAACACCAACAAGTGTTTTAATTTATAGAGTTTAGGTTTATTAAAGGTACTTAATAACTAGCAAACGATATCGCTATAACAACAATAGTCTTTAACGTAACAGTTTTTATCGACCGACTAACCTAAACGCTCGCGTATGTTTCGACTAAGCAGAGACCGGGAAGAGACGACTATGTTGACTTGGCGACGACTAGTGAGTGAAGTCCTGCAACCGCCAAGCGGCACCTCTATTTATGTACACCTCAGGCCTAACGGCCTACACGGCAGCGTCGCGCAGTAAGACCTCGAAAGGCCGCAAAGATTCGAGTTTGAATCAACTATAGGCGAAGTTCGCAACATGATGTTAAAATGTCTTAATAGCGTAGGGGTAACGTCATGAATTTTTAAAATGACAGATCCTGAGGTGAATTGAACTCTCGTGGGTTCGAATCCCGGCCGCGCTGATCTGAGAGTAAAATCTCGGACATTCACTGGTCTGGTTACACGGAAAATTATTTAATTAACACCAGTTAATACTGGTGTTACAGGTCTTTGTGACATCCTTAACCAGTATAATTATGTTAAGTTAATTTTGTTAAGTTAAGTTAAAATGGAATAAAATGCCTAACGGTTTAAACATAAGGTATTAAAAAGTGATAGATATCAACACAGTTGATCATTTCACTATAATGCGTGTTTAGTTAAGTTAGACAGTGTAAAGTTTACATTTATATGTTTCACTTTAACCTTTTTCTTTACGTCATATAAATACAATTTCGTTTATAAACATGATAAGGCAAAATTAGGCCACAACGCTACTTCAGAAGAATTTGTATTAAAGATTTAAAACAAGTTTCACAAAATATACTCTGTCATAGAAAGAGCTTAGAGCGTGAAGGTAAGCTATAGGTCTTGCAGGAGTAATTAATTTATAAAACCGAGTAGAAGAAGGTTAACGAAGCCGTTTTGTAATGATACGTTCTTGAATCTTTATGCAGTGAATCTTTAGCCTTTAAAATAGTGTAACATAAAAATAGAAATGTGGAAGGCAGTAGAATACGGATCTGGGGAGCCGCGTGTAATAAAGAATTCTTAGACAGTTAAAAGTGTAACCATCATCATCATCTTCCCTTTATTCCCAGTTAAACTAGGTTCGGATACGAATAGACCTTCTCCACTCCTCTGTCCCATACCATATCGTCCGTCATCGATGTCTGTCAATCCCATATAATCTCCTCCATTCGTTTTTGAAAATTTTGTAACAATATCCAGAGCCAAGGAGCTCATCAACCGAATGCCTTTTCTGACGTTAGTTTGGATCTCAGTGCCTTCTACGACGCGTGCAGTCACCAGTTGGTCTATTCTTCAATCAACCCGAACATAACTTGGCGACATACAGTATATTGTAACTATAAGGCCAAAACATTTACGCTGAGGCAACGATGGATGAAGCCATGGAAGACATGGAAGAAGGAATAAAAGTAGGAGGGAATTTGCTACAAGATGTACGATTTGCAGATGACCAAATGGTAGCGGGTCTGCGAGACTGGATTGCAGAAGATAATGGATAGGCTGAATGATACGGCTTTGAGATATGGCATGAAGATTAATATAAAAAAGACCAAGGTTATGGGAGTGTCCAATAATAAAGGTGAAGTGAATATCAAAATAAATGGTACGAAATTGGAACAGGTAAGGAGTTTCAAATATTTGGGTCATACTATAACCGATGACGGGAAGTGTGAGACGGAAATATGCAGTAGGATTGCACAAGCAAAAGCGGTATTTGGTAATAGAAAAGAACTATTAGCAAAAAGTCTAAAGAAAGACACAAAGATAAAGATAGTGAAAACTTTGGTTTGGACCGCGCTATTGTATGGATGTGAAACATGGACCTTAAGGAAGGAAGATATTAGGAAACTGGAGGCATTGGAAATGTGGATTTGTAGAAGAATGGAGAGGATTAGCTGGACTCAAAAGGTTACAAATGAGGAAGTCCTGGAGAGAGTTGGCACAGATAGACAGTTGCTAAATGTATTAAGAAATAGGAAGAAGAGATGGATAGGACACATTCTAAGGGGGAAGGTCTATTAAAAGAGGTCATAGAAGGTAGAATGGAAGGAAAAAGAGGCAGGGGCAGGCCGAGATTAGGTATGTTAGATGATTTAAATACCCACTCATATGTGGAAATGAAGAGGAAGGCGGAAGACAGAGAAGAGTGGAGGCGTTATGTACCATGGACCTGCCAGTAGGCAGTGCATTAAGAGAGAGAGAAGGCCAAAAATTAACTAGGCAGTTGATTTCATTTAGTGAAACCATTAAGAGTAAACTAATGCTACGAAGCTGATGTAAAGTTACGCTTCTTGAAATCTTGTGAAGAGTTTATGCAAGCTTGACTTAACCGCAATAATTTATCCGCATATATTTTTCAGGAAAAGTACCAATGAAGGTACTAACAGCCTAGACATATCAGGAAAATGAAAATATATAAGAATATTTTAAAAGTCCTGGACCGGGTTCAAATCTCAGATATCTCAGACAAATGACGGGAGAGCTAATGAAACATTCAATTTCTCAACTATTTAAATACCTACGCTAAGAAGTATTCAGGCTAAGAGCAAGAGTTACTAATTAATTAAAGGAATATCAATTCCTTAATTAACGTTTTATTATGAATAAAACAAAATATTATGTGCAGGAAACTTAACAAGTTAAACGACGTGAATGTAAAACTAAGTTACAGTCAAATTAATAATAATTAAATTAATAATATTTTAAATAAATAAATAAAAACATAAATAAGATGTTCATTAAATTATTATATCGCCTTTTAAACAACACAGGACGAAATATAGTCACAACAAATACGAAAGGGACGTTAAACCGTACCTCCACACCGGTTGTACATTATCTGTAATTAATACATATGATATGCTATGCACCAATATATCAGTATATTGAAAACCTCCCTACAGTAGAATTCCCCTAGGAAACTGGTCTCTAAATTATCCCTCAAACAAATGGATCGTCACACATAAACTTTACAAATGGATTTGCCGCCTGTTTCTAAATCGCAAGGATTTAATTAAATAATCACACTGGCTCTGTTTAATCTTACCCAGGCTAAGTCTCTAATTCTTGAAACGGTTTAGCCGTTTTTTATACGTTGTAAGCAAGAACTTCCTAGAAACTATATATTAGCCTCACCTGGTAAATTTCACTAAGGTCACAGTAACTCTCTCTTAAATTCCTAGTACTGACCGTCAAATTAATATACAAAAGAAGTCTTCTCGAACTAACGATGCTAGCTTCCCCCTCTCTCAATAGGGCTTTCGAAATAACACTTGAGCCTCTCCGTTACGCAACAGGCTTCAACACCGGGCAAATAATTGTCACCAAAATTACAAAGAGTAAGAGGGAGAAATTACTACTGCATGGAGTTTCCCTGATACACCATTAAGCACGCATATCTAATGTACTTACATACTACAGACAATGAACTCGCAGGGCCTTCTGAACCTGGTCATTACTAACACAATCCTGTTACTGTTTATAAGTAAAGGTAAAGTTTAATAAATATTAAAATAATGAAATTAAAGTTTTAAAACTTAAAACATTCCTTACGTTACATGTCAACATTTCAGAGACCAAGACAGAAGTGGGAGTAAACCAAAACAAAGCTACCACGAGACATTTGAAAAATGCCCTGTAACCTTAAATGTAAACACAGCATCCACAACAACATCAGGCACATAAAGCAGTCTTCAATCCGCGCCTGACAACATTATTATAGACATTTTCTGCAAGACCAAGATTAAGGCAGTGACCCGCAAGACAGTTAAATACCGTCTCGGGACTGGCTTGAAGCAAGACATGTCTTGGTCTCGTTCCATCACTGAATTTAGGTATTAATAACTTCAATAAAATAACTTCAATAAAAATACACACACATAGAATTAACTTTTTATGCTATTTTACAGGTTTGCAGTGAATAAAAGCCTAATCAATTCACTCCAGAGATATCATTGTATAGTCGTGCATGTATTACACTTCTATACACATAAAGTCTTATCGCTCCCAGCGCTCACAATGCAGCAGGGCGCGATTCCTGCTTCCCTGGTAAAGGCCAAGAAGTTCAAGGTCAACGACGCCATGCGCTCGACGTTGGCGGACAGACCGAGCGGGAAGAGCAAGCAGGGGGGTCCGGGCAGGCCGGACAGTCCCACCAACGAGACCCCGGGCGCCATGTCGATGTCGACGATGGAGAACGAGAGAAAGAACAGAGAGGTTCAGCATCAGCTCGACGCCATTGCTAAGGTTCATCGGCTTGTTGATTAATCGATCTTCCGTTGTGTTCACTATATCAAGATAAGTTATAATTGAATTAAGTGAATTGATCAACAAGTTCAAGACAAGACAATGAAAAATAAGGCATTATTATCGTCGTCATCATCATCATCATTATCATCGTCGTCATCTTCGTCGTCGTCGTCGTCGTCATCGTCGTCCTCATCATCATCATCATCATCATCATCATCATCATCATCATTATCATCATCATCATCATCATCATCATCATCAGCTTCCCTTGAATAACAGTTTGTCTAGGTTGTGGGTAAGCATAGACCTTCACTTTCCCATTCATCATCATCATCTTCCCAAGAATCCCAGTTTATCTAGGGCCGGGGTAAGAATGGACCTTCTTTTCCATTAGTTTTTGAAAATTTTGTAGAAGGCTCTGGAGCCTGAGCGCTCACCAACCATATGCCTCTCTGACGATGGTTTGGATCTTATTGCTTTGTCGTCTTTTGCGATACGGGCAGTCTATTCATTTAGCAATCCGAACACAACACTGGTAACATTAAAATAAAAGACAATAAAATACAATATACTAAAATACAATACAATAAGGCGCGACACGATACAATTTCATGCAATGCAAACTAACATCACTTCCCTCATTGATAAAAATAGGCCTACTAAATGCCGAATCACTTGAACATCGTTAAATTAAATCGGATCTAATCACATAATTATTATAACATAACTTACTACTCGTTTGACTTCCCTACTAAGGACTTCTTCCTTTAAAAGAGAAATCATGAGAAACAATGGTACCACTCTATACGCTAACATATTTAGTTTTAACGCCGAAGCTTACAACTTTAAAAATAGAAGTATGAACATATGGAAACACCTATCGTATAACACAAAAAATGCTCTTTTTTTTTTTTTTTCAAGAAAAGACCTAATGAGTCTGATTTGCGTAACTTCCCGAAAAACTGACATCCGCTTTCATATTAAATTTTAATCGCTTATTGTTCTCGTTCTACTTCATCGTATTAGTATAAACATAATTTTCAGAATTAATCCGGTAAATGTTATACTCGCCATATACTATGTTTGCACAGTTTGGTTACTACGAATTGTAATTCCACGGAATATGTAGGCCCTCTATGCCTCAACAAGGTCTTTATTTCTGTTCATAGCTTTTCTATTGTTGAGCATTTTTAACTCATATATCATAGGTTCTACTATCAAGCTATGCATGCTATGGTTTTACTATCGAGCTGTATAATGGGATGAATGTGATAAATGAATGAATAACTAAATAAATAAATAAATTTCAGTTTCCTGTCTTAAGCTCATGTAAATGCTGGAGCGAACACTGGATTTGAATCTTGCACCTATTGCTCTGCAGTCCGAGGAATCAGACAACATACTGTCTATTTCAGAACTTTATTATACTGGTAATCTTCTTTTCAAGACAGATTGCACTCTATCATCTGTCTATTCCTTGCGTATTGATTTCTCGAATAATAGATTTTCATTTGTAGACTGATTCATTTGAAATTTGCTCCAATTGAATAGACCTAGTTAGACAAATAGGCAGTGTGTAATAGTATTATTCGTTTTGCAGACATTGTCGAAGTACGATTCCCTATTTCACGAAGCAATTGAAGAGGTAAGCTAAAATATTACGATTATTCATTCATACATTCATTCAATTCTGGCCCTTAGAAACTGAGGATAGCATCTATCCCATAAGTATTTTAGAAACTTCTATCTTAATATCAGAGTAGAGTGGAGTCGTTATATACCATGGACATGCCAGTAGGCAGTGCACTAATAGAGAGATCTTTAATATTAAACTGTACATTTATAAATTATTTTTTTTTGAAATTTGGCAGAAAAACAAGCATATAAAACCTATTAGGCCTACTTGGAAATTCAGCCATTGTAATTTCTAGGTTAAGTCTCCTTCCCTTTTAGATTGATTAAACCTGTTTAGAAAAGATGAAGCTTTATGAATGCACTACGAGTTATATTCCATTTTGACATTATATTCGCATTCACATTTCAAAATTAACGTAGTTAATTAATAATTAATTTAATTAATGTAATTATTAATTAATTAATTTTCTCAATATTTCAAATGCAAATGATTACTTAAAACAAAATTCTTTATTTTTTGTATAACTTTGATACTTCCTGTCTATGCTGAGCTCGACATTCATTCGGCTACCACCATTCTTAATTTAGAATGGCTACGGGCCTAATTTAATTAAATATTTTAGGTAAATTGTGCTTTGATTTATGACTAAAATAAAAAGTTATTCGCATTTCCAGTTTTGCATAGTTACGGCTTAAAAATTTGTAAAAAAATCATAAATCCAACGTTACCTCATTCATTATAAAATAACTGCTTAAATTTGTATTATGTCTTACATGTCAGTACGGCATCGGTAGGAGAACTGAATTAAGAAATCAGCCAAACCTTGCAGCAAAGAAAATGAAGGTGAACTCAAGGTTTTCATTAATTAACTGTCAATGTCTAATCTTAGGATGAGATCTTCATGTAACCAACAAGAAAAATTTCCAGTGGGGAAATTATTTAAGACTTTAGCAGAATACTAAATCAAGAGTTCTTATGTGGTTTAATTCTAAATCACTTTCATTATAAATCATTTCACCTTCTGTATGTCTTGAAAGGCTTTAAATTATAACTAGATTTCTGATGTTGTTATTGTTGTAAATAACCTTGGCTTTTAGACGCGGATGAACATTGGCTCAATGTGCTGTAAGATTAACAAGAACTTTTAATCGATAAATTTTCTGTTTCTATAAATAGAGTTATCTTTATCTTCTTTATTTGTAACTCAACTCATGAGTCATTTACATGTAAATGTTCCATTCTAGGTATGAATATATATATATATATATATATATATATATATATATATATATATATATAATATTAGTAGTAAAAGAAATCGAAGTAATAGTGTCAGTAGAATACTTAGGCCATGGGAGATCCAGTAACATGACAAATTGTAACTACGCTATTTTGTCAGGGAATTAAATTACGGAAAATGGTAATAATAATAATTGTTTGAAAACCTGGACCTTCATTTATTGAATAAGTTGAATTAGTGACTAGAAATGTACCGGTTTGTAAATTTAGTTTAACGTGTAGGAATTTAAACTTTTCCTACATGTAGGCCTATGTCTAATTAAAATTTTTATTTTGGTTCATCGCATATTTTTAAACTTCCAAGTTGCACATAACTTAGCTACTTATTATCTTTGTGAATCGAAAAATTGAAAGCAAAGAAATATATTACCGAAATTTATCACTCAATTGATAACTAATATAGGCCTACATTCCGTTTAGTGCAACTGGAATCTACCGCATTAAATATAATTCTAAATATTACTATAAGAGAAATATCAAAATTTAGAAATAGGCATATAAGACACATCGTAATATATGAATTTTAAATAACTTGTAAATTATATAGCTGATTTATCATATTTGTTTTTGTAGATTCTCTATGAGTTGGCAGAGGTTAGTGCCTACTATTTTAATGTTTACTGAAAAATAATTTTACCTGTGTTGTAACTGCAACCGATCAATCCCAGAGCCAGGGAGATTTAAAAACAGGGACTTGCAGTAGTCCAACTTGGATTGAACAAGAGCTGTACCAATTCTAGCAACTATCCCGTATACGGACTTACATGTGACAAAGTTCTGGAACATGTACATGTAGGCCTAGGTATCTTACATTGAGATGAGACTACATGCAATTTTTATTTTGGCGTAAAGTCTGAAAAGCTCCTTTTAGTTTAGCCCTCGATATGGACATGTTGTAGGCCTTACATGCCATATATTTTTTTTTTTTTTTCATTATAAGTTCAGCGCAGGTACGAAGGCGCTTGCGCCACTGGTTTATCGAGCCGTCATTGACTATCTGATCAAGTTTAGTCCATTCCTCTATATGAGGCACTCTTTTAGGTGAACCGCATCACGAATAATGTAATTTGTGGTTATATGATTGCTCATGTGACAACCACATGTGCTAAGAAAATTTTATTTCTTAGTTGCTGTTTAAGCTGTCTTCGTTATTCTCTGCTTACTATCCGCGGTTATTAGTAATCGTTGTCTTTGGTAACGATCTGATGGCAGCCTGCGCGGATTTGTGCCTCCATTCGTATAGTGGAATTTTCTTATCCGACTCTACTTATTAATATTCTCAAACCAAACTTTCTCATTCTCTTCAGCACACGTTTTTTGAGATCGTTTGAGGTGAATCGATTTGGGGTGGCATGTGATGAGGGACGTCATCATCCAAATTGGACATCATCAGGGACATCATCCTTGTATGAGTAAACGAACGTTGTTAAACTTTTATTATTATTATTATTACTATTATTAATATTATTAATCTGCATGTATTTTCTCTATGTTCGGCCGAATTGACAGCTGGTCAAATCCTTTGAATTTCTTGAAAATAGATCAGATGGTTGCTCCTTTATTTTCATAACAATTAGGGGTATCGGTTAAAAAATGCAGCGTTTAAAAATTAAATCTGAACTCTTAACGATGATTTATCCATTACTGGGTGAGGAAAACTTTAAAAAAGAAATGATTAAATGAAAACTGAAAAGAGCATAAGTGACGATTAAAGTAGATCTGCTGCTCTAGCATGATTTCTGTATACTTGATGGGGAAATTCTCCCATATTACTGATCTGAAAAGATCTTACAAATTTATTGCTTTTTAATATAGATGCAATGTTTGCATTTGCAATAAATATTATATCCTCCTGAACATATTTATTGATTTATTTAATTTTTTCATTTGTTGATTTAATGGTTGTTTTCATAACATAGTGGATCAATCAAATCCACCTAAATGTGGATGACAATCAGATAGATATGGATGAATCGGCCATCGCTAAATCCTCAGATAACGTGACGTAATTACTGCTTCTTCTTTCTACTTATAGTGTTTATTGTAGTCTTGTTATTTGAGCGAAGTATCTAATTTACAATATTTCAATTTGCTACTTTTATTTCTTTTTAACTTCAAGTGCACTTTTTAGTTAATTAAATAAATAGAAATAGAAGTGAGAGAAAGATAAAGGCTTCTCCATCTGTGTCAGCGACATTTATTATTAGTATATTCTAGATAAATAGAAATAAAATGAGAGAAATATAAACACGTATTTAATTGATAAATAGTTGTGATTGTTCTGTATATTACTATTACACAAATGCTTTATACTTCTAGTTCTATTAAATACACTACGCCTAGTTTGGAGTATTATCAGAATTGTCATTCAACTCTGATTGTTCAATTTCTTTCAATTCTGGTAGTTCAAGTACAGCCTAGTTCAATTCTGATATGCGTATATTTTGCTGCTGCTGCTGAACTCTAAACGTACAGTGACTATACGTAGTAGTGCCGTGTTGTATTCTTATCATACTGGCTGGAGCCAGTGGCGATGTCGGTAAGTTATTTGATCGCGGATCAGTATATGCGAGGTTCAAATCCCGGGGTCGCCCGTCACTGACATCGCTTTCAAGGTAGGAAACTGACGTTAACATTAGCTTTAAGCTTTTTTACCATACGAATGTTATGTTGATAATGAACTGAAAGGGAAATAGCCGGAAGGGTGGAGCGCAGTCTTAGATTGATCGGGAATCTAAGTAAGATCAATGCAGGAAGAGAAAACTCTGAGGTAGCTGAACTGCCAGCCTACAAGTTAGTAGATTCTTTGCTTCACATCACACCAAAGTGCACAAATATCATTTTCTGTTTTGTGATGCTAACCATGCAGTGTAGGCTGGTTGCGCTGCTAACTAGAGCTGTATAAAAAAAAAAAGAAAAATCGTCACACCAATCGCAATATATAATAAAAAAGAAGAGCTCAAAAGCACACATATAAATACATCATCATCTTCTTCTCTT
>CAJHZI010000604.1:0-138937 GCA_905160935.1 Enchytraeus crypticus
AAGCAGAATATAAATATTAAACATGCTTGTAATGGAGGGGAACATTGCATTGTAGTAAATAACGCTCAGAAACTAAAAGTAGATGGCTTTTGCGCAGAGAATAATACAATATATCAGTTTCACGGATGTTACTTTCACGGGTGTCCTAACTGTTACAATGAATTAACAATGAAAAAAGTATCAGGTGAATATATGTATAAATTATATGAAAAAACTTGCAGAATTGAGAAAGCAATACGAGAAGCTGGATATAATTTAGAAACTATTTGGGAACATGAATTTGATAATAAGGCTGAAATGAAAAACATATCTTTAAGTGAATATGATTTAATTGAGCCCCCAAACATAAGAGATAGTTTCTTTGGAGGTAGATGTGAACCGATAAAGCTACTTCATGATTGTAAAGCAAATACTGAACAAAGAGGAAGATATATAGATGTAGTAAGTTTGTATCCTACAGTTATGTATTACGATAAATATCCTACTGGTCATCCTACTAGAATAATTAAACCTCAAAAATATGAGTACAATTGGTTTGGTTTTATATATTGTAAAGTTATACCTCCACGAAATTTATATCAACCTGTACTACCTTACAAGCAGAAAAATAAACAAGCTCATAAACTATTATTTGGGTTATGTAGAACATGCATGAATAGAATAGATTTAAAATGCATTCATCAAAAACCTGTAAAATGTAAATCAGATTGTAAAGGTAAAAAGTGCGCAGAATGTATATCTGTTAGAAAATTTATGAAGCAAAACTGCAGTGAGTGTTACAATATTAGAAATGGAGAATGCTTTCATACAGATGATGAAAGAGCTATTACAGGGATTTGGTGTACTAATGAAATTGAGAAAGCTCTAGAAAAAGGTTATAAGATTGAATACATTTATGAGGTACAACATTTTGAGAGCACTAGTAATGATTTGTTCAAAGGGTATATAAAAAAGTTCTTGAAAATTAAACTAGAAAGCAGTAAATTTGATTGTTCTGAAGAAGAGTATAGACAAAAAGCCCGGGGCTTGGGTATTGAATTAGGTAAGTTAGAATATAATCCAGGTTTAAGATTTATAGCTAAAATATGTTTAAATTCATTATGGGGTAAATTTGGTCAAGTACCTAAACATAGACAAAATAAATATATAGATAACGAAGTAGAGTTCTATCAAATTGTACTGAATGATAAAATAGAAAGCTTGTCTCTATCATTCTTAAATGATTACACAGTTTATGCATCCTATGAAACTAAAGATCAATTCGTAAAAACAAGTTATAATATTAATATTTACATCGCATGTTTTACTTCAGCTTGGGCTAGATTAAGATTATATGATATGATTGATAGATTGGGCAAAAGTGTATGTTACATGGATACAGATAGTGTTGTTTATATTGAAGATGAAACTAATAAGTACATATTTGAGAAGTACATAGGAGATTCCTTAGGAGAATGGACAGATGAATTGAAAGGCAAGTACATTGAATTTTGGGCTTGTGCTCAATCAAAAGATTACGGATATATATTAGATGATGGAAAATACAAAGGAAAAGTTAAAGGATTCAGAGTAACAGCTGAAACAGAGAATAAGATGAATCATCAAGCTAGAGTAGATCTTATTAAAGGTAGTATTTCTAATGTGGATATTAAATATACTCAATTTACTATTAAAAATAGTCAGATATTTACAAAAGAGTTATTAAAGCAATGGGGATTTCAATTTGATAAAAGACGTATAGTAAGAGTGAGCGATAATGAAATATATACATTACCATATGGATATTGAAATTTTATTTTAATTATTTAATTAACTAATAAATGAGTGATCGTCTAACAGGTGATTTAATTAGAAGAGTGAAAAAGTATGATACAGAAGAGGAAAGACAGCAAGCAAAATTAAGAGCTTATAAGAAATATGCAGCTAAAAAATACTACTGTGAAATTTGCGATAAAACCATGACACTGTATAATTACTCAGACCATATTAAAACAATACTTCACGTTAAAAATTTTCTTTCATATATAGAATCCTCTAATAAATAAGAGGCACATAAAAGGGACACCCGAGAGGAAGATATTTTAAGTTATTTAAGAATGATATCAGAAGAAGAAAGGTTAGGGTTTGGGTATTCTTCTTCTATATCTATAATCAAGACTCATCTTAATGAGAAGCTTAAACAAGTGCGTAGCTCAAAAGAAGTAATAACTTTAGAAGATATAGCTCTGAGTAAATTATTATTAATGAGAATTTATGGGGAAATATCAGTCGACGACAATAAAAAATTAGAACACATGTTGAAATATGGAATTAATACCGATAAACTTACATTTGATACTTTCAATTTAATATATAGGATATATGGTCAAAATTTTCAATACCCAGTTTGGTACTGGAACAGTCATTGTAAAGGATGTACAATATGTTTAGGAGACGTCATAGGATACACTCGGGAAGAGAGAGGTTGGTGTATACATTGCAACTGCAAAGAATTTATTGCTTTTAGGAGAGGAACCGTAGCAGCAAATGAGTAGCAAATTCTTTTGTAAGCATTAAATGAATACATCCAATGTTACAGTTAAATCTTATCTACCTTCAGAAAAAGAGAGGGTAAGATCTAAATTGCAACAAGTTAAAGATAAACATAGATCTTTTACTCAGACTAATAAGCAAGGAATTCCTAAAGATTTTAATGAATTGAAATTAATAAAGTATAGGGAACATGCTATAACATTTTTAAAGGAATACATGAATATAGATAAGAAAACTACTAAATCAGAATATTGTAAATCCAATCACATAAGTCATAATTCCCTAAATAATGCATTAAAACTCATGGGCCATGCAACTACTAGAAAAGCGCCTAAAGCTAAACCAATTAAGACCAAATCAAAGCAATCTAGACCTCTAATAAAAGCTGGAAAAATTCTTAATGATGAAGAAATTAATGAAATAATTGAGAATAGTCTAGCCAATTTATCATTAGTAAATGGATCTGATACCTAGAGACGAAAAGCTTAAATGGAGTAATGAACTGAAACCAATTCTTTCCGAAATGAATAAATTATCTGATGCAGATAAAATACAAGGATTTAGAAATGAAGTTACTGATAAATATGTTGCATATAAAGCTCTAAACTATACTATGCAGCAATTGACTCTAGTGGATTGTGATAGAGAAATGTTAGAAAAAGAAGTAGAAGAGTTAAAATATAAACTTGAAAACTTAGGGAATTATGATGAAAATAGATTAATGGAATTTAGAAATAAAACTGTAATTGTTCCTTCTACTGATTGTGAAATAAATGATAGAGCTAAAAGAATATTTATGCGAAATCAAGCTAGAATAAAGAAATTGAATGAGAATATAAGTAAACAGTTAGCTAATAAATGAGCAGTGAAATAACGAAACTTGAGCTAAATATAGCATTATTGATAAAACAGAACAACCGTCAGAGATGGATATGTAGCCTATTATTAATATCGAATATCATTACACTAGTTAGTTGGTTTTTTCTTCAACAAAATTGGTTCAACAGTGAATCTGAAACATAATAAAGCCCTAAATCTACAAACATTAAATTTTTCTGCAATAATAACTCTAATTCTTCATTATTTCTATTTGGATCTAAATCCCTCACAAATTTTGAAATAAAGCGTCTAATTTTCATTAGAGGTGTACCATCTTCAGGTGTTGTAATTAATTTAGAGCGAACTAGATATAGTTTCAAATCCGTAAATATTTTTTTCGGTAGTTCTTCAATTATTGTTATAATTAAACACAATAAATCAGTGATATACATAGAAAGAATTCGTTCCACGTCAGAATGGATTTCTTCAGTATTATATAATTTATTATATTTAGAAGTAATATTCTGTAAATAAGTATATTTTTTATTAAATTCTTCAACATATTTAATAGGAAATTCTTCAGAATATTTCATTACCATACTGTCCACAAGAAGACAAATGAACATTAGTTTCTTAGTATTAACATTATCACTCTTATTTAGAAGATATTTTTCTTTGAATCTGTATCATTTTTCAACAGACTAAAATATTTTTCACAATATCCCTTACTAATACCATCTGTATCTGCTTCAGGATCTTTAACGTTAATTATACGATTATTATTCATGTTTAAACTACCAGTCATTGAATCTCCATTTTTACTTAGCTTTGAATTTAAAACAGGTTGCACAGTATCTTCTATATGTAGAGTGGCTAGTTGCACTGCAGCTAGAGTAGTTTCTTTTTTAATCTTGCTTTGCAAGTTGACAACTTCGTTGGCAATATCGGTAACAAACCCTTTTGTAGCTACATCGTTATCATTAATTGGTAATTTTACATTTGTTATTCTATTATCATTTAAACTGATATCTTCAGTAATATTTCGATCAAGTTTTGTATCTAAAGCAGCCTGAAAGGCTACCTGGACTTTGTCCAGAATTCTAGATAAGGTTTTAATACTAGAATCATTTACCTTTTGTTTACCTATAGAACCAGATTTTAAAATAGAGTTGTTGTTCATTTACTATATTTTAAAACCAGTAAATCAGAACAAAGTTCTGCGACAACAAAGTTGGAGATGACTCAATACATCAATCACGGAGTTAAACTTACACCTGGGCAGGCAACTAAAATTAAGCATGCTTATGATAATGGATGTGAAGTGGTAATAAGGTTACCTAAAGATCACTTAACGGGAGATATTATTCTTCCTTTATCGGCAACTCAATTAAATAAAATTAAAAAAGCTAAGGGTGGAGTGGAATTGAAACTTAGCAAATCTCAACTTAAGCATATGGAAAAAACTGGAGGTTTCTTACCACTACTTGCTGCAATTCCAGCAGTTCTAGGTGCTTTAGGTGCAGCAGGTGGGTTAGCTGGGGGTATAGCCAGTGCAGTAAATTCTAGTAAACAAGTATCTGAAACGGCGCGACATAATCGAGAAATGGAGAAAATAGAAAAAGATAAAATAGGGGTTAATGGAAATTCCATTTTTGGTCCAAGATCAATAAGTGGAGATTTATTATTGCAAGCCTTAAATAATTATGGTATAGGAGGAAATACAAAAGGTCTTAGAGGTGCGGTCTGGGGTAACGGTTTATACTTGGAACGAGAAGGATCAGGAATTTTACTTAAAAAAACAAAACCTTGCAAGTGTTAACTTTTCCTAAATTTCTACGTAAATTTCCTTTACCACTAAAACCTTTAAGTAATTTTGATATTATAGATAAATGTAAATCAATTAAAAATTTTAAAGGAGTTTTTATGAGAGATGAGTTAAAAGGAAAGATTAGCAATGACGAAAGCTTAATATGCAATATGGATGATACCAAGGGTCAAGGAACCCATTGGGTTAGTCTTTATAGTAAGGGTAAAAATTGTTATTACTTTGATAGTTTCGGATTTGAACCACCATTAGAAATTAAGAATTATTGCTCAGAAAAGGATGGGTATTTTAGTACGTATAAAATTCAAGCTAGAGATGAAGTTATATGCGGCCATTACTCTATTTATGTTATTAATGAACTTAACAAGAGGCAAAGTTTTCATGATATATTGCATGAATTATTCCAAATCTGTCGAAGACAGCTAGCAACTTCGTAGCTAGTAAATCACTAATGTCTCTAAAAACAGACTTTTCACAAATACTAATACCTCTATATGGTAATAAAAAACACAGTAAGCATGCTGATATTTTTCCTAAAAATGTATTTATGATAATAGCCGGTAGTACGGGGTGTGGAAAAACTAACCTGATGCTTAATTTCTTACTAAATAAAGTTCTGAAATATGATGACGTGATGATATACACCACAACCCCTTTTCAAGATGCTTACAGATATCTCCAGGACAGTAATGAGGAATTTAAGAAGCGCAATGGCATAACAAATGACATTATTACTTTGTACAATCCTAATGAGTCGAGTATTGTAAGCCCTGAAGAACTTGATAAAGATAAAACCCATATTGTAGTTTTCGATGATGTTATGAATGAGGATCAAAAAGTTATGACAGATTACTTTTGCAGAGGTAGACACAACAATGTAAATGCATTTTATTTATGCCAAAGCTTACATCAGTTAAAAAAGCATGGAATACGACAAAATGCTAATATATTTATTTTATTTCATCAAGATAAAAAGACATTGAAATATTTCTATGATACACATATTTCTGGGGATATGGCTTTAGAAGAGTTTGAAAAACTTTGTGATAATGCATGGTCTAAGAAGCACGGATATATTGTAATCAATCTTTGGGAACCTCCTGAATGTGGAAGATATCTCTTAAATTATGATACTTTATATTTACCGACTAAAGTCTGTAAAGATCTTCCTTCATCAAAGATGAAGCAGAACGCAGTTCTGTATCGAAGATGAAGTATATATTCCAAACATATTCATAGAAATACATAGAAATACATAGAAGTACATAGAAATACATAGAAACATCTAGAAATACAAAAATAATATTATATAAATATGATGGTGAAATTTGATCCTACAACGTACAGTAAGGTTAAAAATGAGGTTAAGGAAATGTTCCGAGATGAAAAAGTTGGTAAGCAACAAACATACGAGAGTCAGGCAGAATTATTCAAACCAATCATAAATAGTACTAAAGAAGTTATGAAAACTATTGGGGATGAGAAACAAAATTTAAATAATATTTTAGCAATTCGAGATAACGACCAAAGACTTGCTTTAAGAGATGTGATACAAGAAATGTCAGGTCTTACTGATGTATTTAGTGAACCAAAGGAATCTACTCCAATTACTCCAAGAGTTAACTTAAATAAAGATTTTAATGAAACAGATATAGAAAATTTAGAAGACTTAAGTTTACCACTTCCAGGTGAAGTGTTTCATAACATTGGTGAAATTCCTGAAATTCTAAAAGAAGTTACAACCAAAATAAAAAGTCTAGCACAAGAATTTCGAGATGATCGATTATCTAAGAAGTCTGATAGAGAGAAAGAGATATATAATTCACAAAGGATTACTTTAGATAAATATAAGAAAAGGTTAAAGTATATTCAGGAAAGTAAACAGGTAGTTGGTGAGGGAAAAAAGAAAAAGAAACTTGTTAAGAAGAAATGTGGAAGAGGGAGACCTAAAACAAACTACGCTCTAGTATATAGTGATGCAAATGATTTACTTGAAAAATTAGAAGAATATATTGCATCATATCATGCAGGTAATAATGGAGTTTATAATACCATTATTACTATTTTGGATGAGTTATTGATCAATAAAATTATCTGTAAGAATACCCACGATCAAATCTTAAAGAGTAATAACCTATAGTGACCTTTGGTCACGTCCTAAAGTACAGTTACATTACATGTAACGTCTTAACTAATTTAGAATCAGTAAATACAAATGGCAAAGCTAACGCTGTCTAGTAATACAACTGATTTTACCACAACTCTAAATCCCCCAATATTCCTCGATACAAGTAAAAAATATGAAGCAGCCTTTTTATCATTACACACCTATAATTCTGTACCAAATATTACAGAAACTAATAATAAATTTAAATACTCTACAGATAAGGGGGTTAGTTGGAAAACGATAACATTTGAAAGGGGTGCTTATGAACTGGCTGAAATTAATTCAAAAATAAAGCTCACAGAAGAAATTTCTGAAATTGAAATAGACTATTATAAACCAACGTTTAAAACAATACTTGTTATACCTAATGAAAACTATATGGTAGATTTTGGAGTAGAAAATTCGATAGGTAGAACTTTAGGATTTACAAATGAAAAGTTGGGTTTGGGTACTCATCAATCACCAAACATAATAGATATAGAAAAAGTAAACTCAATACTGGTACACTGTGATATCATTATTGGTACTTACGTTAATAGTTCTCGATCAAATGTTATTTATAACTTTACACAAAGAGTAAGCCCAGGATATAAAGTAATAGAGAGACCAAGTCCTGAATTAATATTTCTTCCAGTTGTAGGAAGACCCGATATACAAAGTATTAGGATATGGTTAACAGATCAGGATAATAAACCTATTGACCTAATGGGAGAAAAAATTACTATTGATATACTGATTAGAGAGGTCAGATCTTTTATATCTGTTTAAATAAAGATGATCGTAAAAAAGAAGAATCAAATGTACACCCCTTTGGGGGTCCAGAACAAACTTCTGTACACCTCTAAAAGAAATATGATATATGGTTACGGTTTTGTAGATACGCTAAAAGATATTGGTTCTTATATTGCACAAAATAAAGATCTGATTGCTAAACCTATGTTATCATCTTTAGGGGAAATAGGAGCTTTCGCTCTTACAGAAGGAAGTAAAGCTTTAATAAAGAAACTCTCTACTGATAAGAAGAAGCAGTTAGATGATAATTCAAAACAAATACTGGAAAGATTGGTAACTGGTAGTGGTATCAAGAGATTTTAATACCAGTAAATGCAGACAGAAATAGAAAATGACGCACTTATATTACAAAGTCAAGTACTTGTTGATAACAGTATTGAAAGAAAAGATTTTAAGACTTTTATTCCTCAAAGTAAAGCAGATTTTAATAACTTTGGACACACAATTGAAATTAGAATCCCAGCTAGTGATACTTATTATATTCCTTCTCAAAGTTATGTGGAAGTAAAAGGGCAGTTAGTTAGAAATGATAACGATAATGCTTATGCAGCTGATGCCCAAATAGCTTTAATTAATAATGCTATAATGTATATGTTTTCAAGTATTCAGTACAGATTAGGTGGGCAAATAATGGAAACTTTAAATTTTCCTGGACAAACTACATCAATGTTAGGTTATCTAATTTATCCAGATGATTTTAACAGTAGTTCAGGTCTTAAACAATGTTGGAGTAAAGATACATCTCCTAGTGCAGATAGTAACGAAATTAGTGCATCTGTGGCTGCGCCTGCAGCAGGCTATAGGCCTACTAGAAATAATAATTTTAATCAGGGTTTTGATGTGCGCAGGAAACTTCTTATGAGTTCTAATCCTAGAGGAAACTTTTCATTCAGTATACCATTTTCTCATATTTTTGGATTCTCAGAATATGACAAGGTCTTATATAATATGGAACACATTTTGAAATTTACAAGAGGTAGTGACGATTTACCAATACATAGAGCAAATGGAGTTCCTACAGGTAAAATATTATTGAATGATATTAGATGGATTATTCCACAAGTAATACCGTCTCCAATTAAAAGAACTCAACTATTAGAATTAGTGAAAAATAAAGCACTTATTCCATTACATTTTTCTGCAAGAAGTGATGAGCATACTATTGTAATTCAAAATGTCCGTAGTTTTAACTGGATGTTAAATAGTTCAGCAGGTGTAGAAAAGCCTAGATGGATAATACTTTCATTTCAAACTGATAAGATTCGTACCCAAGAACAAAATCCAGCTATATTCGATCATGTTAATTTAAGCTCAGCTTGTGTTAAGTTAAATGGGGATAGATATCCATCAGATTATATAGATGTAGAATACGCAAAAAATGATTTCGTTAAACTTTATGAAATGGCTGAAAATTTCAAGAAAGATTATTATGGAATAAATAATTTAATAGGTGGTAATCAAATAAATTTACTTAGTTACAAGGAGTTATATCCTATTATAGTATTTGACGTGAGGCATCAGAGTGAACAAGTAAGATCTAATGTAATGAGTATTAGTCTAGAACTAAAATTTGAACAACCTATACCAGCAGAAACTCATCTATATGCGATAATAATATCAGATAGATTATTTAGACTAACGTCTGATGGGCAGACACCCAGAATGGAAAGTTATTAGGAAATAAATACTGACATTCTGTCAGATCTTTTATATCTTTTAAATAAAGATATAAAATATGTACTGTTTAAAATGTAGAGCAGTAACTGATTCAACAAATATACAAGAAAGAATTTCTAAAAATAACAGAAAAATTTTAATTGCTGTATGTGCACAATGTGGTAAGCAAAAATGTAAATTTATCGCAAGCAAAAATGGTCAAGGTGTATTTAATAATGTTCTATCAAAAATCGGAAATACTGTTGGTGAATTACACTTGCCATCAAATGAAGGAGAATATGTAAATAATGGGTCCTTTAATAATCAAAATAAGTATTCTTATTGCGGTCCTGGTACAAAGTACACACAAAGAAATAGAGAGGGGTACAAGGGGATTAATGAGTTGGATAAAATGTGTAAGTTACATGATCAATTTTATACAGAAAATACTGATACGCCTAGTAGAAATATTAGCGACGAGGCTTTAGCGCATAGGGCCTATGAAATTTCTAATGATTCTAAATTTGACAGTACTCAAAGAAATATGGCAAAACTAGTGTATTATATTATGAAAAATAAAGCAAGGTTTGGACTCGGTCATTCAAAAAACTTAAAGAAGGGTTCAATTTAAATTTTTGTAATCGAAAACAAAAATTTAAATCAGGACCCTTTGAAGATCTTGCAGAAGAATTACATAAGCCTGTTAGACGAAAGTTCGAGAAAAGGAAAGTAGAAGTGTACACTGTAGATGATATTTGGGGTGCAGATTTAGTTGACATGAAGGAATGGAGACAGATAAATTATGGATATAAATACATGTTAAATGTTATTGACGTGTATTCAAAATATGCATGGAGTGTACCGTTGAAAGATAAGAGGGGTGACACTGTCACTGAAGCCTTTAAATATATAGTTAAGGAATCGGGTAGGTGTCCTAGACATATATGGGTAGACCAAGGTTTAGAATTTTATAATAAAAATATGGATCAGTGGTTAGAGGAAAATAACATTAATAGATATTCTACTTATGGAGAACATAAATCGTGTGTTGTTGAACGGTTTAATAGAACGTTAAAAGAAAAGATGTGGAAAAGGTTTACAGCTGAAAATACTAGGAACTGGGTTGATATGTTTGATAGATTAATTACTGAATATAATAATACGGTTCATAGTACTACAAGTATGACTCCTGCTAAATGCAGTAAATTGAAAAGTGTAGAAATTTTTACACAAGAGAAACCTGTCAAGAAACCTAAATTTAAAGTTGGGGATAGAGTAAGAATTAGTCGGATAAAAGGTGACTTTGAAAAAGGTTATATACCAAATTGGTCTGAAGCTATATACGTAGTACATGTAGTAAAACAAACTAAGCCTATAACTTATGTTTTAAAAGATATGAGGGATGAGGTATTAGAGGGTAGTTTTTATGAACAAGAACTACAGAAAACTAATCAAGAAACTTACAGAATAGAAAAAGTACTACAAAAGAAAAAAATTAAGGGTGTTGAACACGCTTTAGTTAAGTGGATGGGTTATAGCGATAAGTTTAACGAGTGGATACCAGTTAAGAATTTACATAAGCTAAGTACATAACTATTATACTCACAGCGTAATAGAAAGTCTAAATTGTTGACTTAGCCGCTAATTTTAATTATGATCACGTAGTTTCGCATGGCTGGTGTCATGGTGTTGCTATAAACAAATTTAGTAATCCTTTAGCAGTTTTAGTGACGTGGCGCATTTGGTGTTTGAGCTTGGTAGAATTTGGACGTGCCATTACGCAAGGTAAGTATATTTTGATATTAAATTTCTTTAAAGTTTTTTCTTTAATTGATTTTGAATCATAGCAATACTTTATTTTAAAAATTATAAATATAAAGACTTAATCAAAATATTACAGTGTTAAGTGACAGTACAATAAAATACATACAAATATTGATTGTTTGATCCTTAAAAATTAAGCATTACCCTCTATATATTAATTTTACTTTATAGGGAAAACTTAAAATTTGAGCCGGTATTATTATATTTCTGCTGACACTATTTGTAGAAGATATTCTAACAAACAACGATGGCATCTTCACAAGCTCAGATTGACGAGGCTCATATTCCAGTGACGCTCAAAGATCCTTTACTTGTAATGCGCTACTCACAACCCTCGATTGGAAATATTCCGACAATTTTTGTCGGTATAGTACACAGAGAGTACACCGATCAAATGTGGGACAATCATAAATCACGAATTTGCTCCTTATTTGGAATAACAGATGTAAATTCTGTTGGAGAAATCAAAGTGCGCGGTGCCCCTGGAAATACTGTTGATGGAGCACAGTTAGAACGAGATAGGGCTCGCGCAATTGAATCCATAAATCAACTGCAGATTCAATCCATACGTATTGTTGGGCTAGGAGTTGGCTCTTCTATTTCAGTCACTGACGCTTTGGAGTCTATAATCTGTGGATGGGCAATATCACCAGCAGATAAAGAAATTCAATTTGTGGCATTGGGAGAATCTGAAGATTGCCACTATTTAAATTTCTGCAAAGGTCTCGTCTTAAAGAAAACGTGTAAAATTCTCGAATACTACAATACAATGGATTACAGCCAGTTCGGAGACCTTAGACCTAGCAATAAACCACGCACTCTACTTAAGCGTTTTCTTCAGAGTGTTTTGGCGGATATGACTAAATAACAGTCGTCTCTGTAAACTACGTAGGATATGCAATATGTTCATTTCGCAGTATGCGTACCTACGCGTATTGTAACTAATCATTAACATTTTCAGTAACTATTAGGCGTCTTAAATTTTACAAATGCGTTTGAATCCAGGTACTTTGACTCAGAGTTCCTTGTTTATTAGCATCTATATAAAGATCATGTATCTAGTTATATAGCCCTACATTTCCGAATTTGAAGTTCTAGAGACGTCCCTGACATCAGAGGTTAAACTTTTATTCTTAGATTAAGTAGATAACGAGGGGCCATGGTGCTTATAAATTTGTTAATAAAAGACACTAAACGTTTATAATATAACCATATCTGAGTTATTTTACCATTCTGTTTTTATAAAGTGCCGGTAACGTTAATATATACTGCAAGCTGAGATCGCTTCTCTAACTAATTTCTGCAGTTTTTTTGGTATAATCAACCAAGTGACCGTGAACCACTTTTAACAGTTTAACATATAAACAATATGACACGATTGCTGTAAGCTTGCAAAAAGTTGAGCACAACATTACGCATTCCGTAGTCTAGGTACCTAGACGAGGGAATGCATGGAATGCAGTTAATCATAGAACATATCCATAAAGTTATTCTTTTAAAATAATTGACAAAAATGTAAGATAATGAGATTACTGAGAAGAAAGGTGATTCAGGAACAATTTAAACTATAAGAGTGATCAAGTAATTGTATACACACACACACACACACACACACACACACACACACACACACACACACACACATATATATATATATATATATATATATATATATATGCATGTTGTTATTATTGGGAGTCAATAATAATGTATTAATCTAGGATTACATCGAATACTCAGAGACCGAATGATAGGAAATTAGGGGGTTAATGAAGCGAGATCCCAGAATGAAGTACTTTGAGTATTGGAGGTGGCCCAGGAACAGTACAGTATATATATTACTTACATTATATATTACTTAAAAATTGAGCCTTTAGTAGATATATGGTACCTTCAGGGGAGAAACTCTTAAAATCCTAATTTGAGCGAGCGTGGTGAGCGAAAATTAGGATTTTAAGAGTTTGTGTACTGAAGGTACCATATATCTACTGTTGCCTCATGGTACTTCAATCATGCAAATCATGCTTTAGCATGATTTGCATGATTGAAGTTTATATTAATTTTTCCTCAAAGCGCTAGCTCATTGTGGCTTTGTGGCTCAGTGGTAAAATGTTCGTCTCTCGAACGGGAAGTCAAGAATTCGAGACGGCTTTGCGACTTGTAGTTTTCACTTCCGCAGGGGAGCATAAAATCTTAGTTTGCGCTCTTTGTTTTTTCAAGCTGTAGAAATTCAAATTTCCATCTAGACCCCTCATTATGGACGCCTTAAAACGGATCGATCATAAAGGGACATTGGAATGAAGTTATATATTGTGGAACAAATACCTGAGCTCTTCATACGCTGCATTGGCAGTAAAACTCAGACTTATATTTAAGTTTAACGCGAGCTTTTTCTCATGACAATATAGATTCTGAGAGAATTTCACAATTAATTCTCCAGTTAGTAGGGTGCTTTTATTTGAAGCAAACATTTTTTATGATTCAGTATTTCAGGTGTACAATTATCATGAAATTATGGAGAATATTCACATATTCATTAGACTGCAATGATTCATAAGATTGTAACGTCGTTCCTCGTTTTCTACTCTTTATAGCGTGCTCTAAGTTGATAATTATAATCTAATTAAATCAACTCTGCTACCATACAGAGCACCTTCAGTCGAAACTGCCTGGTTAGATATTTTATTCGACCTAATGGCGTCAAGTGTACATAACTGGGTTATTAAGGAACCCTCCTCAAGAGAATAATTCATGTCGCACGGAAGTTTCGTATTTTCGACCTCTCGTTCGGAATACAAACTTTTTACCACTGAGCCTCAAGGTGTTTCGGCCTTCGTGAAATTACTACATAGATATACAGAAATTATGGTAATACCGATAATTATAGAATAATGAACAGACTTACTGCGTAAGTGCAGAAAATAAAGTAAAACTTTGCCAAGTACCGTCATGAAAGTTTAAGTGGCTGCTCCTGAGGTCATGGGAACAATTCGAAGTAGTGCTGACAGGAGAGTAAAGTCTCGGATTTTACTATGATTACTGCTATATTATATGATCAAAAATTGTCTTTCAATCTATTTTGCATGCAATTCAAAGAAACAATTTTCTCTAAAGATTTAAAAAATATGGTTATTCATAAAATCTTAACCAACGTCGTTGTTTTTGTCAGTAAATTGTAAATAACAACTGCATTATTAAAACTTGTCAATTTTGTCTTATATGCTAAATGCTTCATAAACTTTAATTGCGCCCGTTACAAAAAGAACATAAAATACTCAAACTATAAAAAGCATTCTGAGAATTTAGTCATTTGCGTCAACACCGCGAAGAGTAACTATAGACACAGCTGTATTATGATTCAAGCACTTTCCAATAATAATAATAACCCACATTATAGTGAAATGATCAACTCTGTTGATATCTATCACTTTTAATGCCACATGTTATATCCGTTAGGCAATTTAGTCCATTTTCCGTGTAGCCAGTCCAGTGAATGTCCGAGATTTTACTCTCAGATCAGCGCGGCTGCGATTCGAACCCACGAGAGTTCGATTCACCTCAGGGTCTCTCATTTAAAACTTCATGACTTTATCTACATGTACACTCTTAACCATTGCGCTATTGAGACATTTTACATGTACAAGATACATATACGAACGAATTACATTCTAGAATTATATATTTTTTAAAGTAGAACTTGGAGCAGAATGACTGAATAACTTTTTAGTGAGTCATTTTACGTCAATTTAATAAATGAAGTTTCATATCATCTCACAATGAAGACAGTTTGATAGATGGGAAAAAGTCTTTATACTTTAATCATCGTCGATTAAACAGAAGGCTTGAAGATACCGATTCAAACTTCGGTATCTACAAGCCTAACATTGTCTTACGGCGTGGAAACAGATGATAAATTCTAGACTATATCTCGAGACAAATGCTAAGTTTCTACGAACATTGCTAGTTTTTAAACAACTGGATAAAAATGGTGATATAGGCCTACTTTTGACGTCTCAACTATTGATATTTTTATGCGCTCTTTTAAAAGTCGTGGACTCAGAGCAGATTTAACGCATAAGTCTAATTTAACATGAGAAGTGACTTTTTCTTTTAGGTTTTCAATGCGAGTACTCTCATTCTAGTATTTCTTAAATGTTGTAGAGCCTACCAATTTAGCTGCAGGAGATGTCTGGACCAAATCTACAAATGTTGAGATCATAAATGGCAAGACTAACAAGATCAGTGGAGTAGCAGTCGTGGGTGATGAGATCTTTGTATTGAGGGAGCATCAATCAACAATCAACGTGTATGACTCACACAGTCTGACAGCGTCACGTGATATCAACATTTCTGGTGTGAAGTCACCTCATCGAATGGCTGGTTGTTCCGACAACAAAGCTCTTTATATCAGTTACTATAAGCTCAACTGTATCGACAGAGTCGACTTAAACAAGGACGACTCTGTTACTCCCTGGCAGATGAGAGAGAATCATTGGCCAACTGGTCTCTCAGTGACACAGGAGCACAATGTGCTTGTCACAGTGGAAAGTAACAACGACAAGACAAAATGTGGCTGCGACCTCTACACGAGTGAAGGTCAGCTGCTGCGTGATATAAGATTTGATGAAAGCATCGGAGGCGCTTGGCTGACAATTCAGTTGTCTATAAATGAATTCATCGTATGTCACGCCTTGAAATCCTCCGTCGAAAGAGTCTCTCTGGTAGACTCTCAGGGTAAATTCAAAAAATCTTACGATGGAAAAGAAAGCGCAACGGAAGGAAAGACGTCCAATGCAAGCTCAGTAGCAGTTGATTATGAAAACAACCTCATATTTGTGACTGATCAGCCCAACAAAAGAATTCTACTGTTAGACACAGACCTCAATTATCTAGGTCAGGTTCATACATCACATGACCTCCAGGCACCAAATCGTATCTGCTATGACTCTACTAAGAAATGACTGCTGGTGGGTGAGCGCAAACAGGAGGGTCGTGTGTTGGCATTTCAGTATGTCAGTCCTTCTCCATAAATGCTCGCACATAAAATCTATCAGGCGTTACCTTTGAACGATTTTCTTGATATTATGATTTCAGTGATTTTAGATTATTCATATGTTTACACACCAAAGTTACTTTCGGGCTATAGTACTAAATATTCTCATTGACGAGAACAGCACTCTAATTGTTATTGTTGTTGATGTACCATTGGGAACTGAACCTATTGACTACTGCACATGTTCGTAAGAGATGACTGACGCAGATATGACAGTGAAGAGACTTTTAGCCACGTGGTGATGATTTCTGAACTTTGGACTAATTAGTGGCTCATACTCCAGACTTGCAGAGTTCTAGTCGCTACACTGATTGTGGCAGTATACCACCAGACTACTTGACCTTCACTATTTATTCAGCGCTACTGTGGCATTTCTGTGGCATTTAGCAAAGCAATTAGGCGCTGTATAAATATTATTGTTTTTATTATTATTTTTTTATGTTTTAATAATAATAATAATAATAATAATATTGTTATTATTATTATTATAAGATTTTAAAAAAAATTATTTAATTAAAAGAAAGATGAAAAATATTTAAAATAGTTCCTCTACGCACTGGGAGGCCACATTCGCCATTATTATTATTATTACTATTATTACTATTATTACTATTATTATTATGATGATGATGATGATGATGATGATGATGATGATGATGATGACGATGATAATGACGACGGTGATGATGATGACGGTGATGATGATGATGATTATTGTTATTACTATTTTGTTATTATTATCATTATTTTTGTTATTATTTTTATTTTTATTAAAATAATAATAATAATAACAATTATTATTATTTTATTTATTTTTATTTATTATTGTTATTATTATTTTTATTATGATCATCATCATCATTTGTATTCAAGGTTAAATTTTCCAAATATAAAAAGCTTTAAAATGCAGTGTTTTATCCTTAGACTTAAAGCAATTAAAATAACAGAGGAGTTTAATCTTGCTTTAGTTTATATTTTCTAAATATGATGTAAAAATCCTAATAATTTATTACTCTCAATAATTTAATAGTCCTATATATATATATATATATATATATATATATATATATATATATATATATATATATATATATATATATATATATCGTACGAGTAAATATTGTTTGTAGAACTTTGCATTACATACTATTCGAGGATTAGGTATCGAATTATTTATTTTGCGTATTTATTGCATACCTTTTTCGTTAATTTACTTTAAGTATTGCTTAAGTCGTGCTTTACTTAATAAGTTTTATTTCAATTTTCATTGAATCTTGCCAAATTCAAATCAAGCAGTCTTATCATAGAGTTACGACAGAATTGGTAGCGGTCTGTTTTCTGCAATAGGATGCAAAGATTTGAACAATAGCCTGACCGCCTCTAACTTTCTTTTGCGCTTCCACTCTTTACTTTTATTTTCTAAGTTAGACCGATCTGTCGATCCTGAGGCTGAAGTGTATGGTATCTGTTCTTCAAGTAAAGTATTTAATACTACTGCTGTAGAAGTAAAGATTTGAAAAATGGCCTATTGTGTTTTATGGAAGTGTGATCCTAGGCGAGAGCTAAGCAAGGGCAAGTAACCAATAATGGCATTCCTAGACAGGAAGTAGAAAGGTAGATTCAAGATGGAAGAGTGACAACAAGGATGTAAAACGTGCCGCGTTGAAAAGAGATGTAAGAGATTTGAAGAATCTCAGTTGTAGCCGAATTCATGAGCATTTCGAAGAGTTCGTTGAGTAGAACTGATTGTAATCCATCGAACAGTCGTTGTGAAAAGAGTGATCTGTAGATGGTCAATCTGGAAAGAGAGTTCCACCGATATATTCTAACCTATGGATTATATTAGAAGGAATCCTAGTAGACTCGAGAGGAAAGTAAAGTGTAGGAATTTATGCCGGAGAGCGTAGTAGTAATTTGTGTGTCCAAAGTAATTGTCTTTTATATAAAGTACTTGCTTTCGAGATATTTAATGTGGACAATAATTCGGTAAATATTTTTATCAGTTCAACGAATTTCGCTTACACGTGCTATTTGAAATCGTTTTAATTTTTCGTTCTGCGGCATCTTTGTATAGTATTATATTTCTTTTAGTATTAAATTGATATTTAATTTAATACAGTCGTTGAATTCATTAGTAAATTAATAGAATATCTAGATTCAGTCAAAAATCGACGACATTTAAAAATTTGAAAATAATTAAACTAGACATATTATTTGGAATTTAAGCCCTGGAACATTAAATCTCAGGATATCATTTTACCACAGATAAAATTGTAGAATCAGGTCCCTGACAATCCTAGACTCTGCAGCTGAAGTTAGAACCCAGGATCTCCTGAGTCAGTTCATATTTAGCTCGTGCAATTAAAAAACTTTTAGGTTCACTAAAGTGCGACCAGCCAAAGTCAGTTGAATATAGTTGCTAATTAAGTATGACGCAGCGAGTGGCTCAACGGATCGAGTGCGAGACTTTGGATCAGCAGATGCACGTATCCAATGACGTAAACAACATTGAATCCTCAATGAATAATTGATAGAATGATTGATTGAATTACCGATCGATTGGTTAGGTATTGGTTTTTGGTAGCCTGGTCGTCTGACTCGCTAGTCATTTATATCTTTCGAGAAATGAAATCTTCTTTGCACTTGACGTGAGCGTAAAATCATTACAACAGTCCACACGACGAGTTGAAGAGCCTGTAGAGTACACCTACACATCACACAAACAAGCATATTATGCATCAGGAAAAACACCCAAACTAAATGTGAACTATGGTGAACTTAAATAAAAATAAGAAAAATAATGATAATAGGTGAACTTGTACATAGATATGGTGAACTTATGATAGGTGAACTTGTAAATAGGCAGGACTATAATATATTAAATTATGAGTAAAAAACGTGAATTAGCTTAACGACCTATACTATATGAACACTATTATGCATAGCCATATTAGCCAGATTACATCGCCTTAAATATCAGTTACACAGAAAAAAATTTAATAATAATAATAATAACAATTAGAGTGCTACAGCCATCAAATGACAACATCGAGCACTATTGAGATAAAATCAAGCCGGCGAGCAAAATCAAGGTAAAAAACGGTGCAAATTCCAAAATCCTGAAAATCTGTCCAAAGTATAGGGAATTAAAGAATAGGAGGTTTAGGCGCTGGTCGCAACTCATGAACACTCGATGAAAAAAGAGATGGTAAAGATAGGTCTTCAACTACCTATGGAACTGCTGAAAGTAAAGCAAAATCCGATGCGATTCAAACGAAGAATTCCGAAGATTGTGAAGAGTGTGAAGGTAAGCTAGGCCTCACAAGAGAAATTGATTTAGAAGACCTAGTAACAGCAGGCTGCATCACTTTAATCAAGCGAGACATGCAAGTTTGTACATGGATGGTGATGGACTTCTAGGTCAACGAAGCTGTTTTGTAAAAGATACGCTCCTTAATCTTTAGCCAGCGCAAAGACTATAAAATTGGCATAACATTCGAGTGCTTGAAACTACAAAAAATTGCTCGCGCAAGAGGATTCTGAACAAACTGTATCCGATTAATCTCACAGCCAGGGAGATTTAAAAACAGGGAATTGAAGTAGTCCAATTTCGATAGCACAAGAGCTGCACAAATTGTAAAAGCTGTCTCACATGACAAACATGGACGTATCCGACGAAGATCATGGATATGGAAGAAACATGCTTGTGAAGTTTTAGTTATGTGTTCGTGGAAGGTTAGATGTTTACACCTAACCTTCCTTAAGGATTACACCGATATTTCTCACAGAAGAAACAGGTGATACGGTAATTCCCGTAGATAACGAAATAGCTTTCGCTTAATTTTTTCTTAATTTTTTCGCTTATTGCTTATATATTTACATGAGCAACGTATCGTATTTTAGTTGGTTTGAAATTGTATACGATTATTGTAGTTCTAAGCGTTATACGATTGAATATATTACAAAGGATAATATAAATGTAGTTATTTTAGTTGATATCAACAATTCGTATATTTCTTTATTTTCCTGAAATGTATGTATATATATTTAATTCTCATTTTATTTTAAATTAAATTAATTAAATATTAACTACAGTAGTTTGTCTGTAGTTTGCTATGCTATGCGCATTGAAGATAACAGAAACCCTCGAAAGATACTTAACTATAAAGTAGACGGCAAGAGAACAGCGGGAAGACCTAAAAGAAGATGGAAAGACTGCCTCGAAGAAGACTAGAAGGCTGCTGGAATTTCTCATTTATGGAAGAACAGAAGGAAGAAAAAGAAGGAAATGGCAAAGAATAGAGTTTTATGGAGGAATATCATAGAGAAAAATTATGCTGAAACCAGCCCCAGGACGATAACATGACATGACATGAGTTTGTCTGTAAATCTGCAAAAAGTCGGGGTCTTTAACATTAGTGCACTTTGATGTAGGAGGTCAGATGCAAATCCATTGAATGGTTTAGTATATGTAAAGATTTCGTGTCTGTTTTATGTGTTTTGAGTCTGCTGTGACAAGACACATCCTGACCCAGCTATTAGGTTCAGCTTCAAAGAGATTTGCAACCTTCAGCAAGCTACTCTACTCACCATGACAATGATTGTAGCGGGTTTGAGGAGTTGTAGAAGATTCAAACTTTCAGATTTGATTAATGTTCATTTGGTAATTTTTTGCTTTGATAACTGCTGTAATCCTTATAGTCTTAATATAGTAAACTATTGAAATAACGTGATAATGGAGTGTACTTGTTTGTTGGTTTTTTATTATTAACTATATTACTGTGCTTCTTTTAGCGTTATTCCTTTTCTCTACGACTTCCTTTTTTATTCAAAAAGAGGAAGAGAATATGAAATGTATTTGAAAAATTAAGCGACAAAATAAAAAGAGATATGGGAAATGAGTGAGTGAGAGAGAGAGAAAGAGAGAATGAGTGAGAGTAAGAGAGAGAGAGAGAGAGAGAGAGAGAGAGAGAGAGAGAGTGAGGAACGAGAGTGGCAGAGAGGTAGAGAGCTAATGACTGCTCTAAGAGAGGTCACTCTAGGTTAATAGACATAGAGCAATATGATCCAGTGTGATCTAGTGTAATCCAGTGTGATCCAGTGTGATCCAATGTGATCCAGTGTGATCCAATGTGATCCAGTCTGATCGAGTGTGATCCAGTCTGATCCAGTCTGATCCAGTGTGATCCAGTGTGATCTCGTGAAGGATTTCTATGTAACAGGTAACAACTGAGAGTATCCAGAGCTCATCTCAACTACAGGTTGTTGTTGGTGTTGTTCATATAGTAGAACAGCCGTGATGATGACATCTGTAGTCCTATGTAGTTAATTATTGAAAATATTTCTGGTACGCATCAACCCAATTCTTCCAATGTGAAGAATTGTGTAAATTTATAATTCAATAAACACATCTATATCAAATAAGAGATGTATCCCTATCTAACTTCAGAAAAACCTCTGAAGTTATTAAGTCACTCGTATCTGAATATCTGATTGAAATGCTGATTTCGTCTTTCTCACTTCTGCGGTAACATCTTGCGAATGTCTGATATTTATTTCAGTTCCTTTTCTGCTATGTACTTTAATCAACTTAAATCAAGTCACTGGTTGCTTTGAATATTAATTCTATAGCTAATGTATATAGTACAATATAGAGATGATGCAATAAATTAACGACCTGAGTCCTGCATTACTGTCGTTTTTTCAAAACGTGAAAATCAATCAATACTCCGGACAGAGACAGTTATTCACCTGTTTACACTGTTAGACGCGTCGTTCAGCGAAGCACCAGATGGCAGAGCTAATAAAATAAAATCCTCTAGTGACACATCTCTCTTATTAGTTCTCTCATATGTGAGCAGACACAGTCACACAGGACTCGATTATATTAATATTAACATTTTCTGAGGTAAATGTTCACAGTTTGTTTGGACGGCTATCAGATTTCATTTGTATCTGATTTTTAGTACTTTGGTCATATTATTGCCTCTGTGATTATATAAAGTCTGTGATGCTTTAGATATTAAGACGGAAATTAGAAACTTTTTATAGGGCTAAATTGTTGAAACGTAGATTGTTTTTTGTTCACTGGCTGTTAATATAATGTGAAGTTGGTTGCAAGTTATAGAGTATGCTTTTTGCCATTGCACTTTGAACAAATTTTAGAAACCTACCCCTAAAACGAATTGGAACTTGCTATAGCAAGTGGTATGTTATATTCTTCCACAACATTATCACTGGAACTTTCATGTTTATAACTCCTTTATCGAATATGTATATTCGATACGATTGTTGGCTTCTTTGCTAAAAAAGTTAGTTTTATGTTATGTGCTCCTGTCTATTATGTAATGTGCGCAGTATGTGTGTATGTTCATATGTATATTTATATAGGGTGTTAAAGTATATGTCTCATTTTATTGTGATATGGGCTGCTAAAAAAGTTGGATAGTACATATCGTAAAGGAGAATGGTTTGCTAAATGATCAATAGAAGTAAGAACGCAAAGTAAGAGTTAGAGGAAGACCTTGAAATGGGATGCTTGATAATTTGATAAAAATTCATATACAGAAATAAAAAGGAAGGCTGATAATAGAATTAGCTGAGAGAGTTATATGCCATGGACCTGCCGTTTGGCAGAGCATTTAGAGAAGAAGGGCCGTTAAATCATTATATGACTGAAATAAGTAATTGCTGATAATTAATATAGAGAGTCGTCAATGGTCTCACTCAGTGCAACAGTCAACAACACGGGGGCACTGGTGGGGGTCAAAGGTCATGAACCAGAGGACCTTAGCCAGTATTAGAGCAATGAACCCTCCAGCATTGAGACAATGATTCAAATTCAGTCGATGTGGCGCCCTTAAATGAGTTTATCGGCAGATGGTTCTGCAAGTCTCTCTCTTAGTGCACTGCCTACTGGCAGGTCCATGGTATATAAGGCCTCCACTCTTCTCTGTCCTCCGCCTTCCCCTTCATTTCCACATATGAGTGGGTCTTTAAATCATCTAACATACCTAATCTCGGCCTGCCACTGCCTCCTTTTCCGTCCATTCTACCTTCTATGACCGCATTTAATAGACCTTCCTCTCCTAAGAATGGGTCTTATCCATTTTTTCTTCCTATTTCTTAATACATTTATCAACTGTCTATCTGTGCCAACTCGCTCCAGAACTCCCTCATTTGTAACCTTTTGAGTCCATCTAATTCTCTCCATTCTACTCCAAATCCACATTTCCAACGCCTCCAGTTTCTTAATATCTTCCTTCGTTAAGGTTCATGGCTCACATCCATACAATAGCGTGGTCCAAACCAAAGTTTCACTATCTTTATCCTTGTGTCTTTCTTTAGACTTTTCGTTAATAGTTCTTTTCTACTACCAAAGGCCGCTGTTGCTTGTTCAATCCAACTGCATATTTCCGTCTCAGATTCCCAGTCATCAGTTATAGTATGACCCAAATAGTTGAAACTCCTTACCTGTTCCAATTTCGTTCCATTTATTTTGCTATTAACTTCACCATTATTATTGGACAATCTCATAAACTTTATGAGAGTGAACTTTATGAACTTCTTTTTTATATTAATCTTCATGCCATATCTCATTACCTTATCATTCAGCCTATCCATTATCTTCTGCAGTCCAATCTCACTGCCCGCTACCATTCCTTGGACATCTGCAAATCGTACATCATGGAATAATTTCCCTCCTACTTTTAGTCCTTCTTCCATATCTTCCATGGCTTCCTCCATCACTGCCTCAGCGTAAATGTTAAACAGCAGCGGCGAAATGCTACAACCTCGTCTTACTCCAAGTCCTATTTCACCTTCTTCTGAGTATTCTTGCTGGATTTGGACTACTGCTCTTTGATTCATGTACAAGTTCAAAATTAGACTTCTATCTCTCCAGTTACTTCCTATTCTTTTTAAGATATTCATCATCTTATCCAATCAATCCTGTCAAAGGCCTTCTCGATGTCTACAAAGCATACAAAAACGTCATTTACATATTCTAAGCTTCTTTCGCAAAGAACCCGCATTACTCCTATTGCTTCTCTTGTGCCGCATCCTTTCCTAAAATCAAATTGTGTCTTGCTCAGTATCATCTCTGCTTTCGACTGAATGCGATTATTTACAATCTTTAATAAGATCTTCGATGCATGAGGTATTGATCTGATTGTTCTGTAATCCGAACACATCCACAGCATTGGCTTATCTGGAAATTGGAATCTTCACTGACTTGGTAAAGTCGTCTGGCCAAGTACTTGTTTTGTACACTTCCATACATAACTCCAATAACTTATTGAGTGTTTCTCCTTCAAACATTTTCAAAAATTCTGCTGGGATTTCATCTAATCCGACTGCTTTCCTATTCTTCATACTGTTAATTGCAGAATAAATTTCTTCCTTCATTACTGCAAATATATGACTATAAATATGTGCCTTATTTAGGGAGCATGCATCAATTTGATTAAATTAAGAGAACGTTAAAGACAAGAAACCAAAATCTTTATTATTGTCCCACATTCAGGTATGATTCCATTGTTTTACTATTGGCCAGGTTGAATTGCTGGTTACTATGATTACGTGATTACTTGATTTCTTACTTGAACTTGGATCTGACTCCTATAAAGTATTATCTCTTAGTATTCGTCTACACTACTTGAATATCTACAGATATTTTCAGTGTTGCAGTTGTCAAATATGTAGTGGGGAAGGGATTGAAGTGTTTCAGGCATTGAGGGCTGGAAACTTAGATCGGGGATGGGGTGGGTCGAAAGTTAAAGTGGAAATTTGAAATTTTGCTGAAATTTTCAGTGGGGCGTTCGAATTTTGATACAGAAAATAGATATTTCTAAGTCCAATTAGTCCTAACACGTAAAAACAATTTTAAAAAATTGTATACGCCATCTCAGTGCTTAGCTATGACAGTATACAAAAACATTGCATGTGGTGAGACTATTTAGTGATATAAAATCTTCTTAGAAAACCAATGTCGATATTACACGTGCATTTTTAATCACATTTATGCAACATTTTACGTGTTACACTCGTGTTACACTCGCACATATTAACAAGATAGACTATAGTACCACAGTCTGATTTGCATGTTGCACAATCATATGTAAAGACGCAATATTTTATAACAATTTTATAAACAAACTAGTAAAAGCAAGAAGCTTAATATCAGTCTCTATATTTAAAAAGTGGAGTAGCATTACTCATATCTGGCATAAGCAATTCCATTTCAAAAACAATTAATCAAACATTTAAATTATAATTATTTAGGCACTATCAGACTGTCTGATTGCAAATGAATTATACTTACATAAAACTTTGTCACATAGCGTTTAGGCTAAGCTGAACTAATGAATTGTACTGAATAAGCTCACCGAATGTAGTGGGGATTGAGACTCCCAGAGCTCTATTTTAAATTGTAGTGGGGAGTTTAAACCCCCCCAACACCCGACATCTACCACACTGTTAAATACGGACATTTAAAAAATTTGGTGATATTTTATTAAGTACGTAGTATATCGGGCACGGTAGAGTACATGAACATATATATGTATTAAAGTGAAATATGCAGCCATAGACATCAGTGATTGAAGTGGGAATTGAGAGCCAGGGGAACGGTCAGAATTTTTCAGACCCCAGTAATAGATCTACAGGTCTCACGGTATCTAAAATGGTCTCATAACGGGTAACGCACCTCTGAACAAATGAGAGCTAAGGGAACACAGTTTCACTGCTTTCTCGCTGTTGCCCCACTGTAACAGTTGATAGAGCCATGGTAAATCAATGAGCATGAGATAGAGAAGTTAACGGTAAGGAGGCACCTGTCCCACATACTATAATGTACACTGTATATACAGTGTACTTTATGTAGGCTACAGTCAAATTCTATGTATACAGTGTAATTATAAATCATTTTAAACATTTTGATTTATAAAGTTTTTTACGTACAAGGATTTCTAGAGTGATCCGGACTAACCCCTATTCACACGTGTCAGTGTTTTCAAAATTACTTATCTTAAGTGCGGGGTGCTTTACTTGCTCTAACAACTACAATGTCTTAAAGCTATGCAACACATGAAATAGAGGAATGAACTTAATTACTTTTGAATAGAAACACTTTATAATATACAAACGTAAATAACTCACGTACCATTCACACTGTTATAGTTTACATAGCACTTTCATTATTTAGAATCTTATATTGAATGTCCTGCGCCGTTTTCAAGCAGTAATTCGCTCGTTTTCATTCGTTTTATATCAGTATCATGAAACGTAAATAAATATCTGAAAGATAAACTAATGCTTCTACAATGTATCAGAGAATGTGCATCAAATAACATAACATAACATAACGGCACACTGGGTCAGGAAGCACAGATGCTTGTTTTAAGACCCATTTCAAATGCGTGTACAAATTCAACATTAAGCCTATATCAACACGCGCTGTCTGTACGTGTAGGCTAGAAAAAACTAATTTCTCTTAAAGGCCATATTCCCAATAAAATTATCTTTAAATTGGTTTACAGTAATATTTTGCATTAAGTAATATAGCAGTAGGGGGGTCTGATCACAACTCCCTAACCCATAATTTTTATATATATTTTGACCAAATATTCACCTTATGAATCCGAATGTTAAACCATAAAAATAGTCAAATAAAACTTGTCTAGTAACAGTTCATTTTGTGTGTTTCATTCTTCGTTCATATCCCCACATTGTAGTTTTTTTCTCATTAACCTAGATAATGTATAATATTTCAGAAAAGTCATATTTCCTTAAAATCTTATCTAAATGTTAGGCCTACAGGTATAACCTGGTTTCAGTAAAATTCTGCAAAAGAATAAAGAGGGCTGCTTATCAGGTTATACCTTTACACTTCGTTTTGTAAAAAAAAAAAAAAAACTGATTAGAATTTAATCTCGCACTGTTCTAGAATATACATGTATGTATGTATGTGCCGAAAGAGCGAAGGTTTTTGTCCACAGAGTAGAGCTGTGAATGTTACACATTTTGATGTAGAGAGTTTAGAGTGAATTCTTAAAGTAAAAGTAGCGTGAATCAGGTTAATAAAGTTTTAGTATAAAATATAAAGTCAATCATTTCAATGAGTAGGTCTATGTCTAGAGTAAAATTATATGATCTTCATTGGATATACTGCTAGCCAGTCTTTTTACGGAGATCGAAAAGTATCAAACACGATCTATACACAATGTAAATCCTTTGTAAGCCTGGTGTATGTCTGGTGTATGACTGGTGTATACCTGGTGTATGCCTGGTGTATGTCTGGTGTATGCCTGGTGTATGTCTTGTGTATGTCTGGTATATGCCTAGTATATATCTGATTTTTGCCTGGTGTATGTCTAGTGTATGCCTGGTGTATGTCTGGTGTATGCCTTGTGTATGTCTGGTGTATGTCTGGTGTATGCCTGGTGTAATGCTTGTGTATGCCTGGTGTATGCCTGGTGTATATCTGGTGTATACCTGGTGTAAGTCTGGTGTATGGCTGCTGTATGCCAGGTGTATACCTTGCATATGGCAGAATTCTTAATTCGGTAATGACTACACTCATTAGACTTATAGTTCTGTGTAGTTCACATTCTATCGCACCAGGTTTCTTCGGTAATGCAATAAATATCAATCTCAATAGATCTTTAGGAATATCGCAAATGTCTTAAATGTCATTTGCTCTTGACGTGATCTCATTAAGAAATAGAAATACATTAAGTTTAGAAATAATTTAGAAATACATTAAGTTTAAGATATTTTATAATTATAACTTGTATTTCAGCCAAGCACTGGAGTCAATAAAGTTAAACATGAATTAGGCCTATAGTGAAAGTGTCCGTACATGATTGGGCCTAATCTCTGTCACACTTAGCATTCTGCGAAAAAGCGCCACTCATACTAAGTACGCTTATCACATAGAGTCTATACATACTTAAAGGAAAAATGATTAAACGGAAGTTAAACCGTTATTATTATTATTATTATTATTATTATTATTTTTTTTTTTTTTTTTTTTTTTTTTTTTTTTTACCCCGGTGTAAAGAACCTGGGGTTTGATAAAAACGATTCAAGCAATACGTGCTGAATCGCCGCCCGGATACTCGAGGTCATCAATCGGCTTAAAAGAACTGTTGAAGCAGACTGCATTAAATCTTTGCAAAGTCATGGAAGGCCGTTGCCAAAGAAAAGATGTCTCTTGCTTATCGCCGGTTTGCTCTGCAATAAGGCTGTCTATGCCATTAATAAAGTCAACTCCTTCGGGATTCATCGGGCCCATGGTTTCAGTGGCCACTGGAATATAATAATAATAATAATAATAATAATATTTATTATTATTATTATTATTATTATTATTATCCACACACGCTGCCTATACATGTAGGATGGAAACAATTAATTTTTCTTAAAGGCCATATTGCCGAAAAGTTTTGTCTTAAGTAAAATAGACCAGTAGGGGGGTCTGGCAATACCTCCCTCAGCCATGATTTTTTGCTGTATGTTTGACTAAATATTCCCTTGACAATAATAATGATAACGACAATTAGAGTGCTACAGTCATCAATGACAACATCGAGCACTATTGAGACAAAATCAAGCCGGCGAGCAAAAAGAAAGTCCAAAAACGGTGCAAATTCCAAAATCCAGATAACCAGTCCAAAGTCCTTCAAGAATCAGAATTTTAAATCATACACAAGAGTCATATTTAAACTCATTTAATACCAGTTCAAGTTGTTTGTTCGACTCTTCGCTATCTCGCCATCTTGCAGTATGTTATCACCACCCATGACAATCGAAAGTGCTTCAGAAAGGTTATATTTCATTATAATCTCATCTAAAAATTACAGGTATAATATGGTTTGAATAGATTTTTGCACTATGATAAAAAGCGCTGTTTAGTAGGTTATACCTTTACTCTTCGTGTTGCAATCGATCTGTAGAAACTGACTGGAATTTAAACTCGCAGTGTTCTAGAATATTTAAGCGCATTAATTAATAAAGTTTGAGGTTCTAAGATTTGTGTTGAAGTGTAGAGCTCTGAATGATGCACAGTTAATGTAGAGAGTTAAGAGTGAATGTTTAAAGTAAATTAGTGTGAATCAGGTTAATAAAGTTTCAGTAAAATAATTGAATCATCATCCTTTCAAACAGTAGGCAAGTGTTTAGAGTACATGAATATGATCTCCATTGGATTTATTGGAAGTCACGATTTTATACAAAAATCGAAAAATATGAAACACGATCTATACTCAGTGTATATCCTTTGTATGCCTGGTGTATGTCTAGTGTAAGCTATGTCTGTGTATTGCTGGTATATGTTCGGTTTAAACTGGTGTATGTCTGGTGTTTTCAAGGTGTATGGGTGATGTATGGCTGCTGTATATCTGATGTATGGCTGGTGTATGGCTGGTGTATGCCTGGTTTATACCTGGTGTATATCCGGTGTATAGATGGTTCTGCCTGTTGTATGTTTGGTGTGCCTGGTGTATGTTTGGTGTGCCTGGTGTATGTTTGGTGTTCCTGGTGTATGTTTGGTGTGCCTAGTATATGTTTGGTGTGCCTGGTGTATGTCTGGTGCATGTCTGATGTATGGATTGTGTATACCTGGTGTACCTGGTGTACCTGGTGTATGGCAGATATGACCTATCTGTTTTCCCATAATTCACTTGTAGTTGTTACTGTTTTCAGACTCATAAGATTAATCTAAATGGCGAGTGCGAGTGTTAGTACAACACATAAAGAGGAGAAAGGTAAGGAAGACTATCTGGAATGTTCTCTTTGTCGATTAATATTCAAACAACCCAAACTGCTGCCATGCAGGGACACTTTCTGTAGGGATTGCTTAGGTAAATATATCAGCGAGGAAAATGGTGAGAGGATGCCATGTCCAGATCCAAAGTGTAGGGGGATATTTAGTGTACCAGAGGGTGGAGTGGATAAGTTACATGACAACCCCTTCATGATTAGACTGCTAAATCTGAAGGGTTATAAAAGGCACAGGTTCAAATTTGAGCCATGTGGTGGTACTGGTGAAGTCAACAAGGCGGATTCATTCTGTATGGAATGCCAACAAAAACTCTGTCAGAGATGTGCGAAATTGCATTCACAACATAACAGCTCAAAGCAACACCAAGTTGTCGCCGTAAGATACATGGGTCTTAATGATCTCCACAATGAGGTAATGAAAAGTATTGGAAGAATGCGGAATTATGGCTTACAAAAAACAGAGGCTTTAATTAACAACTGATCAGAGAAAAGTTAGTAAATGCGGGTATTATAGTTATTGAAGTAACACGAGTTCTTGCTCGGCTGATCTATGATTAACAGTGCGGATATCTCAGTGAAACAGTCACCAGAGGGACTGGGATATGATTCTTGTTATATTCTTTGGGATATGATTCTTGTTATATTCTTTGGGATTTTATCGATTTATAGAAGCTGTTTATGATCAAAATCACATTATTGACAATTTAGACATAAAATATATAAGAGATGTACAGTATAACTTGATTAACCGTTTCTAATTTGTAACATTAGTATTTTTACATTTGTTAACCGACTAATTGTGCATAATTTATTTAGACTTTATAAGCTTAAGAATATTCAAAAAAACTCTTTCTGCGTTTTAATTAGAAAAATATTATATATATATAATATATATTCCAAAAATATATTATAGTAATTTAGCGTCATATGTGACATTTATACAGATTATCCCGTCCCTGACATTACCTTATGGCGAGGAACCGGACGTTAAATTCTTAATGATTGATTGTAAAATGAGCTCTATCATTTGCTACAGACTAGTAGGCCTAAGTGTAACAGGGTCACAGAGATTATCTGAGGTGAACTTTTTCACCATAATTCAGGTTACCTTCATTGACTAAAGAGCATAGTTGAAATAAAAGTTAAAAATATATAATTTCTGGAATTCAATGTAGGCTATTTCTGTGTAGCTTTCCTCTGGACTAAGATTACGTTTAAGTAAAGATTTCAACTTGTTTCAAAAATTAAGGTTTTGATATATTATTAGATGTGTTTTATATTTTCAAATCTGTAGAAAAACTGCGGTATTGGCAAGGAAATGTAGAATACATGTCGCCCACAGCAGCATCGAACAATATCTGAAAGAAGTGACAATTCAATTAGGAAATTTATTAATTGACGAGAGATAAACCAGAGCTCAGTGTCAGTTTCATATTCAGAAGGGACATTGAAGGATAAGTAAATTTCTTTTATGAGATTGCTGGAGGTGGGAAATAGTTTAGCTTAGTGAACTAGTGGCAGAGTTGATAGCTCTCTGTTCTTTTAAAATGTACATCCAGGGTTTGAACTTCAGGCTGGATCGCATCCGAATTAACCTTGTTTAATCAACTATCTCCTCTTCGCTTTTCTTTCCTAAGCTAAGCCTATCTATTAAAACTACTGCAGAAATGACAAAATCATTAGAATTAAATCATCGTTTCACTCGACAGATGTCAGCAGTGTTTTTTCAAAAAACTCAAGATATTTAGTAGATTAAAGATAAAAGCACCCTTAGATCTGGGCTGGGTTCAGTGTTCATATCTTGCAAGAAATAAAATCTTCTTAACACTTGAGAGTAAAATCATTGCAGCAGTCCACACGACAAGTTGAAGAGTTTATAAATCGATATATTGTTATCACACACAGAATAAAACTCTACATAACCTATCATCAACTTATTCACCATAAAAATGTGAATTAGTTTTGAGACCTATTTAAATTAAACATACTAAATTGCCTCATAATATACAGCAATCACATAATAAACAAAAGATAAGAAACGTTCCATTGGCCCATTAAATGATGACCCAGCTGTTACTAAGCAGTACTTAACATCAACAGCTTATTTAAATTATTAAATCAAATATAATCATCTTTTAGTTACACAAATCAATATTATATCAAACGAGTATAACTTTGATATCTAAGTAACCCAGCCATTAAATGTCTAATACAAGTAACATTCAAATGTACAACCTTGATGATAACAAATTAACAACAACAACAACAAATCCTCTCATAATTTATCTGTTAAATGGACCACAGCACTACCACATATACACATACATACACATGCACGCATACACACACACATTCACATACGTACACACACACTGGCTGGAGCCAGTGGTAACGTCGGTAAGATACTCGACCGCGGATCAGTATGTATGCGGGTTCAAATCTTGGTCTCCCCTTTCACTGACATCGCTTTCGAGTGAGGAAACTGACGTTAACATTAGCTTCTTAGCTTTATCACATGAGTTCTGTACATGTCTAATCTACACATACTCTAACGTACAGCTAACAATCCTGTTCAACAGCATGTGAAGGAATAAACTCTAGATATCAGAGGATAAACACAAGAAGATACGAGACAATGAGAGCAGACATTCTAGCGCAGAGACACGATAAATCAGTCCTAATTAATGAGTGAAGTACAACCAAAGAGGAAGATATATACAAATAACATAACGATATCATACGCGTAAACACACATAAAGATACGAGCACACATACACATACGTGCACACATACAGACACGTGCACACATACAGATACGAGCACACATACAGATACGAGCACACATACACATACGAGCACACATACAGATACGAGCACACATACAGATACGAGCACACATACAGATACGAGCACACATACAGATACGAGCACACATACATATACGAGCACACATACTCACACGTGCACACATACAGATACGAGCATACATACAGATATGAGCACACATACAGATACGTGCACACATACAGATACGAGCACACATACATATACGAGCACACATACTCACACGTGCACACATACAGATACGAGCATACATACAGATACGAGCACACATACAGGTACGAGCACACATACACACACGTGCACACATACAGATACGAGCACACATACACACACGTGCATATTAAAAAAACAGTCAATATAAGCAACTGAATAAACAAATTAATGTATGGATGATATTTCTCTAAAAAATTACTACTATAGAGAAATGGTTGGTGTCTTCGAGTCTACTTTACATGTTCCTGCAAGTTATTTTAACACTCTTCCCATAATTCTGCTGTTGATAACGCCAAATGGCAGTAAGCTTCAGATATATGATTAACCTTATTTGGCCTGAGGGAACTTCCGGTAGTTGTTGTTGACTGACCTGGGATTTGAACCCAAGCCACTACCTTCTGAGGCGAACACTCTAACCGTTACGCTATGTCCGCTCCCGATTGCTAGTCAACTAAGGTCTCCTTTTGTTCAAAAGATACACAAATCAATAAAACATTTTACCCTTTCTTTTTTATAGACAGGACTCGCCAAATTGATTAATGTTTCAGAGACATGCAGATCTACACATACACACACACACACACACACACACAAACAAACAAACACACGAAGACATACACACACTGACAAGCAGAGGGATATAGAAGCAATTGTCTTATTTTATTATTTTTATCAACAACCATAAACATATACATAAACACACAGACAAACACCCGCACTCAGCGCTACACACGCAGAACAAATGAGTGGAAGTGAGTAAAGACTGAGTGACAGCTCTACATGTTGTACGCCATACGTGGACACACATTAGTACCAGTGCATCTGCATCTCTAGGATAATATAAACAATAGATTAGTACTCATGTTTTACTTATAACAGTAGTTGTAGTAGTAGTAGTAGTAATAATAATAATAATAATAATAATAAGTTCGTTGTATGCATTCGCGGCACATTGGCGAATGCGGCCTCCCAGAGCGTAGAGGAACTATTTTAAATATTTTTCATCTTTCTTTTAATTGAATAAAGTATTTTTTATCTTATATTTTAGCCCAGGGCCTTATACATAATAATAATAATAATAATAATAATAATAATAATAATATAATACATGTAATAATAATTATAATAGAATATGAGTAATATATAATAATATTATTTATAGTAATAATCTCCTACACGACCACTTGCTTCAATGCTTCATCACATTTGTTCGGTGCAAAGGAATAAGTAACACAAGAAGCACGTAAGTTAAGTAGCCGTGAACCTAAAGATAAATACTTAAAATAATAATATCGATAAACAATTCCAATATGCAGCATACCAAGTTAAAATCTCCATACTTAATCCATGTCATGTCATTCAAAGCATATGTTAACCTATAACATAACATCACAACACAACATCAGCAGCCGCTATAATCATCTACACAACAAACAGCGTCAGGTTCTCATGTCAAACACTGTGATCAAGTAAACGAGTCACTCAACACTGACCGAGTGTAGATATCATGTCAGTACACCTGACTTGTATCTCCACTAATCATAATAATAATAATAATAATAATAATAGTAACGGTTTAAAGTCCTTTTCCTCATCTAATGATGATGTCAGGGACGTCCCCACCACAGCACCATCACTACAGATCAATTCACTCAAATCAATCTGCCTAGACTTAAGTGACAGTGCTGCAATGATGATGATGATTTAATAGGACATCTCTTAATCCGACATCGCCACTGGTTGGAGCCGGTGGCGATGTCGGTATGATATCCAACCGTGGATCAGTATGTGCGAAGTTCATATCCTGGGCTCACCCGTCACTGAGAGCACTTTCGATAGGAGGAACTGACTTTAATATCAGCTTCATCACATTTTTATACCAGTGCTGATTACCTGTGTCGGTCAAACTGTATCCGGTTCAATCCGGTTCAGTCAAACTGTGTCCAGTTCAATCCGGTTCAGTCAAACTGTGTCCAGTTCAATCCGGTTCAGTCAAACTGTGTCCAGTTCAATCTGGTTCAGTCAAACTGTGTTCAGTTCAATCCGGTTCAGTCAAACTGTGTCCAGTTCAATCTGGTTCAGTCAAACTTTGTTCTGATAAAAGAATACTTGCATAACGTCACCTTACTATTCTAAAGCTAGCTGGTAAAGCTAATGTTAACGTCAGTTTCCTCACTCGAAAGCGATGTTAGTTACGGGCGAGCCCATGATTTTATTCTGAACCAGATTGACTAATACTAGGAAGGTCTAGTTTTAGGTGACCATATAATTATGAAAGAAGTTATCACACTTGATATTTAACAGAGAGAGTGATAGAACCCATGATATCATAATAACCCAGAGCAACATTTCATTGAAGTAGTATATTACAAATATAACACTGCACACTCTTCAGCAGAACTACACAGTAAATACATAATCTCTGTATGAAATGCTCAGTCCAGTCAATATATACTACTTGTTTAACTCAAGGGTGAAATATTCTACATATAAGTACACTAACAGAAGGTTGGATGGGAAACGTTTGACTACGATAGGAAAATTAATAAATACATATTTAGTTAGAAACGTTTAGAGTTTTGTTTCTCGGTTACACATGATATAGTTCACTACGTGAGGCGGGTTCAACAAAACTACAGAAAATATTAACCTCTTCGCATAAAAAAACAAACAGGAGAAAACTTAAACCACCGAGAGGTCCAACAACCTGTCCACACGTGAGACAACCTACAGTGAGAAGAGTTGAACTCATGACAACCTCGAGCACCCTGTCACTACACAAGTACAGTAAACGTGACTTAGCATGTTAAGATACAAATTGTAGTCATGCACTGTCATGGACATATGACATGTCATATCAGTCATGTTTTATATCTAATATTCTTAAAACACCTGTAGAAATAATGATGAGAAAAAGTTGAGTGGCGCCATTTAATAATTATCACTAAAATCTCATGTTTACTGCATAACTTAGATGTATGATGTCACACGACCTGACCTAATTTTACGCAATTACATGACCTGACCTAGTTATATCCAAATTCAGGCAGGTCTGCCATTTCGTGCAGCAGTGCTGTGCAAAAACACGACCTGATCTATTTACTATCTCCACATGACCTGACCTACATGTGTCATATTATTGCACATGACCTGACCCAGATATGTCAGCAGTGATGTATTTACTGTTCTAGCATGATCTGACCTAGATATGTCAGCAGTTATGTAGGTCAGTCATTTCGTGGAGCACTGGTATGACCTAGCACGACCTCTATACTAGTCTCACATGACCTGACCTAGATATGTCAGCAATCATGTAGGTCAGACATTTCGTGCAGCAGTGGTATGACCTCGGCGTCGTTGAGGGCCGAGGCGGTGACGACGGTAGCGGCGCGGCGCGAGACGCCCTTGGGAGGTCGACAGTGGACGTCAACGAGCCGTGTAAGGGGCGTGGCGTTGTTAGAGTGCACTGAGGTCACTGAGTCACCTACACAACCAATCACAATACGATACCATACAATACGATATAATACAATACAATACACCATGATACAATACAATACAGTACAATACAATATATATTACACAATACACTCATACGATTAACTATTCCTTTATCAGTATAGTTGAAATACTTTACCATAATTTAGCTACGTTAATGTAGCTAAATTACTTTTCATATTTTGACAATTGCTGCCAAACATTTTAACTACTCTTGACTACTTTAAAAATGTCATTAACACTGGACTACGTTAGAGTAGTATATTACACAGTTCATATATAGCATATTTGAAAACTGTGTTTTTTATAACTGATACCCCTCATTATTTTTACAATTAAGTCGTAAGGAGTAGACCGATGTTCTTGAAATTTACAGTACTTGACTAGCAGCCAGTTCTACCAAACCTAGAGAAATTTCGTTTGAATATCTTTAATATCGTGAAAGTTATAGTTTTGCGAATAGGAGTGGGGTCAGATAATAAATTTCCAGTGCAGGGTTACGGGCGTGTTACATGCAGCGTAAAACTATCTGTATAAAAATAATAGCAAACACGTAACATAAAATTTCTGCTAATGCGAAAAGAAATCATTTTTACAACTACGTAAAACACGTGCTGGTATGTTCCTAGTTGACAAAGTTTTTGAACTTTTAAAGCATGCATTGCATTTAATCCACATTTCAGTATATACAACTAAGTACAATCCACATTCAGTACACACAACTAAGTACAATCCACATTCAGTACACACAACTAAGTACAATCCACACTCAGTACACTTCACTACACAGATGAGACAGGTGAAGCCACTGACCCGTGGAGAGTTTGGTTTGTTTGACAGCACCACCAGGAGCAGACAGCCTGACTTTGGAGCAACCTCTCTGAGCGCAGTTAGACTCCTGTCTAGAGGTAGGTAGGGTCTCCAGCAGAACAGCGTGGTGCGACGTCTTCAGCCCTCCTCTACCCACTCTCAACTCTGAGGGTATCGGCGCCACTGAGGCAGTCGCTAGAGAGCTCGATCTCTTACGATTATTTGACTGTTTCACTGAGTTACCGCTGTGACTGTTTTCTTCACCCGCTGTGTAGGACGATCGTCTGATGTTAGAACACTGCCAGTCCTTCAGGCCGCAGTTAGGATGGAGTAACTTGGTCGTCGGTTTAGCACATAAGAGGTTATTGTAAAACGGAGCGCAGTTATTGGCCACACAGTGCACTGGTCGCGGCAGATCTACACTGTGTCGCGTCTTAAAGGCGCTCGCTTGGTCGTGGACGCTGGATTGAGCAAGTTCTGAGTGTCGTCGTAGCGACGGTTGGTACTCTCTGAGTACTGACTTCTGGCAAGACGGGTTGGCGTCTAGACTAGACCGTGACGTCATATGCGGGTCGTTGAGCCGCTGCGTGACGTCACAGGAGGGGGAGGAGCTCTGAGAGTGGGGGGCGGAGTGGTGTGGACAGGAGGGGGAGGAGCTCTGAGAGTGGGGGGCGGCGTGATGAGGACAGGAGGGGGAGGAGCACTGAGAGTGGTGGTCGGGGTGGTGTGGACAGGAGGGGGAGGAGCTCTGAGAGTGGGGGGCGGGGTGGTGTGGACAGGAGGGGGAGGAGCACTCTTGGAGGGAGGAGAGACGTGGGGGGGAGGGAGATAGGCTGGTAGGGGGCTGGGACATGGCAGCAGTGTTGGGCAGACTGAAGCGTCTGCTACACTGCGCTGAAAGCACCGAGACGGACCCGCAGTGGGGCCCCGCACATGTTGTTGTTGTCACGACGTCTGTGGGCAGACTGTGTCGCCGTACGTGTGGGTTGAAGCCCACCTGCGGGTGGAGCACCTCGGGCTCGGCGTTCTCCTTGTCGTCGAGCTCGTCTAGGTGTAAGGCTGAGTTCACGTGACCCATCGTAGCACCGCAGTCATCACCAGCACAGCCCGTGGCACAGTCACAGGAGCTTATGCTCGCCCTACCCACAGCTGTGCTGGGTGAACCACAGGAGCCTATGCTTGTTCTACCTACAGCTGAGCTGTGTGAAGCACAGGAGCCTATGCTCGCTCTACCGCTCACAGTTTTGTTAGGGGGCGTGCACTCTGCTACTATGGTAACAGTTACTTGGTGAGGTTGTTGTTGTTGTTGTGGGGGCGAAGCTTCACTTAAGTCTACACTGTGCCACTTGTTTTTATTATAGGCGAGAGTTTTTAGCATATTACTCGTGTGAGAGTTACCAGCAAACCTATTCCATTCGCTAAATAACGGCTCCACTATGAAAGTTATAAAGCCTGCAAATCAATCAATCAATTGATTTGTTAACTAATGAAGGCTGAGAGAGACGTAAAGTTATTATTTAGTCTAACATAGAATTTAACAGTGATTTCATTGTGATTTCACTCAGATTCGACTTTAAGTGTTTCAATAGTTGCACCTGAACCTCTTGTTATGTGTTTCACGATAATGAAAATCGACAAGATTCTAAAGTACATGATTTACGTCACAATTACCTAGACAGAGATTTGTTGATCGTTATATCTGCTGATTATTGTATAGGTTTCATTTACTGCTTACAGTTCTCTATCAATATCCAAATTACAATTTAAATCAATTTGTTATGTAAAAACACTCTGTAAATATTAAAGAACCATGTATTAGTATAGTATATTCCTAGCTGCTCTTGTCTCAGAAAAGCTTTTGACAGAGTTAATCACTCTAAGCTTTTTACTAGTTTACTAAATAGAGGCTTGCCCTTATGGATTTTCTTAGTGCTACAAGATTGGTACTATAATTAAAAACTTTTGTCTTCGAAGGAATTTGCATACTCATTTAACTCTCTGATAAAAAGTGGCGTAAGGCACGGTAGTCCACTCTCATCTGCGCTGTGTAACATCTTTGTCCACTCAAGCATTGAAGAGTTAAATAATACAAAAACTGGCTGCAAATTTGGACCCCTCTTTGCTGAAGTAATAATGTATGCAGATGACTTGTTGTTAATTTCACTGACAGTTTTAGGCTTACTTTCACCGACAGTTTTAGGCTTACATATCACCGAGAGTCTTAGTTGCTTAATCATGTTCTCTGTCGTTTAGTCGGTAAAATTTAGAATTTAACATTAATAAATCTATGTGCATTGCTATTGGCTCAGCATCGAGTTACACTATCAATGATTTTACAGAATAAGCCTTTAGAAAGGGTAAATCGCTTTAAGTACTTAGGTGTTAATTTCAAAGCAGATTATATGAGGATACTAATGCCACTATTAGAAGATTTTATGATTGCAGTAATAGTATTCAAAATAAATCTTTACAAATGAATGAACTAACTAGATCATATCTTTTTGAAACCCACTGCTTGCCAATTTTATCTTAAGCTATAGTTAGTATAGATCTGAGAAAAGAAAAGATTCATGACTTAAACGTAACTTGGAAATACGCTTTTAGATCAATCTTTTATTATAACAGATGGGAGTCTGTTAAACCTATTATGGTGGGCCTAGGTTAATTAGATTTCAGACATATTAAGGTAAAGTTAGAAATTAATTCCTTCAGAAAGAACTATATTGTAGGGGTTCGTGCTTGTATGGACATGCGCATTAGGTAATACAATGGCAAAATTGATATCACGGGACTTACGAATTTGATGTAATTAACGAATTGCTTAATCTTATGTGCAATGTTAGAATTGATTTAGATTTTTATTAGTGTGTTTTATTTTTCGTGTTAGATGATGACGAATAAAGAAGTAGATATGAGGTAAAAGCTGTTGCACTCATCTAGCACTGTGTAGTTAATACTAAATGTACACTAAATGTACCCTAAATATAACACTAAATGTACACTAAACGTAACACTAAATATATCACTAACTGTACACTAAATATAACACTAAATATACACAAAAAGTATAGTAAATGTAACACTAATGTACACAATATAAGGCTAAAAGTACACTAAATATAACACTAAATGTATAGTAAATGTACACAATATGTAAAACTAAATGTACGCTATATATAAGACAATATGTACACTACATATAACACTGAATGTACACTAAACATAACACTAAATGAACACTATATGTACACTAAATATAACACTAAATGTACACTATATACATGTATAACACTATATGTACATTAAATATAATACTAAATGTACACTATATAAAACACTAAATGTACACCCATATAACACTAAATGTAAACAATATATAATTCACTAAATGTAAGCTATTTATAACAGTATATGTACACTATATATAACACTAAATGTACACTAAATGTACACTATATTTAAGGCTTGATTTGATCAATAGAAGAAGATAGATGGAGTGAATAGAAACCTTTCTGTATCTTAGCGACAGTTGTCACAGTTCTGTCACAAGATGGCGAGATTGGAAGAGCCAGCTCTCTCTCTCTGTCTCCTAACAATCAATCAATTAATCAATCAATCAATCAATCAACAGCTCATTGGCTTTCAAACGATTAAATTCTGGTATAAACATCATATCTCTGAATGAATGAATGGCCGTGGATAGATATGCAGCAACTGGAATAAACTGGAAGCCAAATCATGGAAATAGTAAAAATGAGGAAGACTTAGGAATTCTTAGCTCAGCACAATCAACAAAGACCTGAAAACATTGAAGATTTGTAGACAGGAGTTGTGAAGATTGCTCATGAGAGAAACGACCGGAGGAATGTTGTCAGCCTGTGCTCTGTATCGAACACGAGTAACTGACGATGATAAAGCTAGAAAAAGCGGTTTAGCTAACGTTAACGTCAGCTTAATCATTCGAAAACCATATCAGTGACGGGAGAGCCCAGGATTAGAACCCCGCACAGACCGATCTGCGGTCAAATATCTTACCGACACCACCAGTGGCTCCAGCCAGTTAATTTAGAATAACAACAATGGAATTACTAAAGGATTAAAACAGAATTAAGTTGAGAATAACCCAAGTCTCCAGAAGCTTTAAAATAACAATCAGAGAAGAAGGAGATATAAGAATAAACAGAGCAGGTCACCCTGATTAAAGAACTCCTCACAGATCAGCTCTCCCCATCTCTTACACAGTGGCCATGGTCTACAGGGGTTACCAACGTCAGCACACTTGAGTGCTATCTACACATACATACACACATACATACACATATACACATACATACACATACACACACATATAGGGTCTACAGGGGTTACCCGCGTCAGCACACTTGAGTGCTATCTACACATACATACTTAACACACACATATATATTCATACACATATAAACTGTATAAATATAAACATACCAACATAGAGACATAAACATATCAACATTAAGACACAAACATACCGACACAGAGATATAAACATACAAATACAGTCATAAACATACAGTGTACACCAATGTCCTCAACTGACCCAAAAACAAAATGTGAAAAATATTTAATTAAAAGATGAAATTCATCACTAAATAGATAAATAACTAAATTAATTAAAAGATCGACATAATCAATCATTTAAAACCTACTTGTAAAACAAAGGTTCGGTGTTGACTGTTCTTCTCAACGTTTAGACTGTTTCGATCTAAATAATTCTACACATACAAACACACATAACAACAAATACTTACAAACACACATAACAATACATGTACACAAACATGCAAAACAATACATACACACAAACATACAAAACAATACTTACATACAAACACATATACAAATACACACACACAAACAAACAAACAATACACACACAAACACACAAAAAAATACAGACACATAAACACACAACACAATACATACACACAACAATATATACACATAATAATACACACAAACAAACATAACAATACACACACAGTACACACAGACATACATAACAATGTATACACATAAACTAACGTAAAAAATTATCACATAGAGATGTCCCACACAAATAAGCACATAGAGATGTGCCACACATATAATCACATAGAGATGTGCCACACATATAATCACATAGAGATGTACCACACATGTAAGCACATAGAGATGTACCACACAAATAAGCACATAAAGTTGTACCACACATGTAAGCACATAGAGATGTACCACACATGTAAGCACATAGAGATGTACCACACATGTAAGCACATAGAGATGTGCCACACATGTAAGCACATAGAGATGTGCCACACATGTAAGCACATTGATGTGTGCCACACATGTAAGCACATTGATGTGTTCTACACATGTAAGCACATTGATGTGTGCCACACATGTAAGCACATAGAGATGTACCACACATTGATGTGTGCCACACATGTAAGCACATAGAGATGTACCACATATATAAGCACATAGAGATGTACCACACATGTAAGCACATAGAGATGTACCACACAAATAAGCACATAGAGATGTACCACACATACAACAAGGAATGGGAGAGATGGATAGAGTAAGACATGGATACAACAAGTAACTGGAGAGATGGATAGAGTAAGACATGGATACAACAAGTAACTGGAGAGATGGATAGAGGAAGACATGGATACAACAAGGAACGGGAGAGATGGATAGTGTATGACATGGATACAACAAGGAACGGGAGAGATGGATAGTGTAAGACATGGATACAACAAGGAAGTGGATTAGGACATGGATACAACAAGGAGTAGGACACGGATACAACAAGGAAGTGTTGTAGTACATGGATACCCTGAACGTTGTGAGGATCTCTTGTTGTCTCGTTATGTCTGTGGCTAGTATCATCGCCTGAGTCTGAGTCTTCATCTCTGATCTACACAGTGCAATACAATAAAATACAATATAGTACAATACAATACAATACAATACAATATAATACAATACAATACAATATAATATAGTACAATACAATACAATACAATACAATATAATACAATACAATACAATATAATATAGTACAATACAATACAATACAATACCGTACAGTACAGTACAGTACAATACAATACAATACAATGCAATACAATACAGTACAACAACAGTACGATAACAGTACAATACAATACAATACATACAATATAATACAATACAATATACTACGATAAAATATAATACAATACAATACAATACAATGCAATCGATAATATAACAACAATAACAACAATAATACGATTAGAGTGCTACTGTTGTCCATGACGACATCGAGCACAGCCAAAATATCAAGCCAATCAATCAGTCCAAGGAAGGGTAGCAGTGAAATGGAGGTTTACGTGATGGTCTCAGTTCGTGGACATAGGTGGATAGGATAAATCGAAGAGAAAAGCTTTCAACCGCCTATGAAACTGTTAGTGAAGTAGGAAAGGCTGATCAGGAATAGATGGGAGGGGGGGGGGTGTGTGCAGAGTGAAAGGAAGAGAATTCCAGATCGTTGGGGCAGCATGTTAGAAGGAGCGCCTAGACAGCTTGCTGCGTGAAGGAAGGCTCGGTCTCTCTAGACTAACTAAAAGCAACTCAATAAAGCACACTAATTAAAATTAAATATGAAATAGTTGAGCAGGAGAAGCAGTGCGAAATACTAAAAGAGAAGAGAGATGCTGAGAGAGAGAGAGATAAAGAAACAGAGAGAGAAAGAGAGAGAGAGAGAGAGAGTGAAAGACAGGGAGAGAGATACACACAGAACACTGGTAGGCAGAGAGACAAAGAGATAGATATACACAGAACACTGGTAGGCAGAGACAAAGAGAGAGAGAGAGAGAGAGAGAGAGAGAGAGAGAGAGAGAAGGTACACACAGGACACTGGTAGGCAGAGACAGAGAGAGAGACAAACAGAGACAGAGATAGATAAAGACAGAGAGAGATACAGACAGAACACACTGGCAGACAGAGAGAGAGAGAGAGACAGATAGAGAGAGAGAGAGAGACAGAAGGACAGAGATACACACAGAACACTGGTAGGCAGATGCTCGAAGGCTCTCGACTCCTGCATAATGGACACGAGAGACTGCCAATGATGATTCTCTAATACTGAGGCGTTCTGTACACACATACAAAATATAATTAAAAATAATAGTAAAGGTTTAACGTCCGTTTCCTCATACAAGGATGATGTCAGGGACGTCCCCACTGCACACATCTGGTTGATTGATTGATTGATTGGTTGATTGATTTATTGATACACACGTGGTAGAGTACAGCTAGGAAGTTGTGGGTAGCTTTGAGGAAAGATTGGTTGATGGATTGATTGATTGATTGACTGATTGAATGATTGATTGATTGACTGATTGATTGATACACACGTGGTAGAGTATAGCTAGGGGTTGTGGGTAGCTATTAGGAAGGATTGATTGATTGATTGATTGATTAGTTGATTGATTGATACACACGTGATAGAGTATAGCTAGAGGGTTGTGGGTAGCTATTAGGAAGGATTGATTTGCTCCCGGGTGATAGAGGTCATGACCTGCCGCTGAGAGAATGGCTGACATCATCTCCAGGTCTGTTAGACAGGCTGCCATCTTCAATCAATCAATCAATCAATCAACCAATCAATAAAAAAATCAATCAATCAATCGGTCAATCAATCAATAGATCAATCAACCAATCAATCAAAACGTCTACAAATCAATTAATCAATCAGTCAATCAATCAATCAACAAATCAATCTTGTACACAACTCAATGCTCAATGACTCAGCCGAGTGGCTAACAAGCCGTGAGTCACGTGTTCAAGCCGTGGGTCACGTGTTCAAGTCGTGCGCCACGTGTTCAAGCCGTGGATCACGTATTCAAGTCGTGGATCACGTGTTCAAGCCGTGGATCACGTGTTCAAGTCGTGGATCACGTGTTCAAGTCGTGGGCCACGTGTTCAAGCCGTGGATCACGTGTTCAAGTCGTGGATCACGTGTTCAAGTCGTGGGTCACGTGTTCAAGCCGTGGATCACGAGTTCAAGTCGTGGGTCACGTGTTCAAGTCCAGCCAGGCTCCACCGAGAGCTTGTTTATTACAAAGAAATACTTGTTAAATAAATTATTTAAATTTTTCTCCTAGAGCACTGCCTCACGGCAGGTGCACAGCATATAAAGTTCTCCTTATATACTTATTAAGTATATAAATAAATTTCGGAAATTAAAGCAGAATGTTTTTTCTCAACAAACTACCTAATGGCAGGTCCACGTTCAATCAATCCCTCATTTTCTGATATGCTGCTTTCATTTACATATAAATATGCTATCAAATCATTTATCTTCCATATAGTCTAGGTCTTCCTCTAGTTATTTATTGCTACGATTTCTTTTATCTGATTACGCAAATCATCCACGTAGTCAATGTTCTATGTAGCACTTCTTTCAATGAAAGCCTATGAGTCTATCAACTGATGACCTCCAGCAATCTCTAGAATATGTGCAAGAATTTAGTCCAAAGATTTTAGTTGTGATCGGAGGTGACGTATACTTTAAACTATCCCTGTAGCTTTCTTTTCAGACTATTCTAAAACTACAAAATACAAATTTAAGCAAAAGTGAAGTAGAAAAATTCAAAATTATGCATAAGTGAAAGTAGAAATGAGTTGAGCCAGTCCATACATTACACGAGTGAAAGGTTAAGCCTATAGATATATGAGAATAGTGAAAACCTTAGACTTGAGTAGATTACAATGCATTGCCTGAACCACATCAGCTGCGTGCATAGAGTTGTGATAGGAGTTACAGTAGTAGCCCGCTTCTATCAGAGCTACACAAAAACATACAGATACACATACACATACAGATAGATGTACATACAGTGGTAGTACTGGAGCAACAAATCCTCCTAGCCTCTCACAAGCTTCTTTAAACTCTTCTTTTACTTTTAACTGATAACTTCTATTCATGCATAAATTAAAAGTCCAATATGATTCTTAAATCTGATATTTATAAACACACCTAGCACAATTACTCAGTTCATTCTATCAAAGGCTTTCCTAAAATCTACAAAGAATATCAAGACAACACTTATTGATTTAGCCCGGATTAGCATACTACTAAACACTACACCATTGCTCATCTTATATCAACAAGTACTATTAGATTAGAGTGCTACTGTCGTTCATGACAACACTCAGACCTGTGAAATAAAAATTCAGCAGAAGAATCCACAGAGACTGTGCACAGTACCTCAAAAAATAAAAGTGAAGTAAAGTTTGTCATCGTCGTTGTCAGATCTGTCCTGACAACGACGTCCCACAAGTCATCATGTGATTAGGAAACAAACGTTAAACAAAGTCTAACAGAGTCCTGAGAGAGAAAGACAGAACATATCTAAGATTATACTCACAGAAACATCGCATGAGCTTAACGAGGTCGAGTTGAAAGAGTTGAACGAATTTACACTGATGAAATAAATGAAGCGATAGGTGGAACAAGCTCCTACCTACATGTACATACACACATACAAACACATACACACACACACACACATTCTTACACTACACATACACACACATACATACACATATATACATACAAACAAACACACTAATACACAGAGAATAAGTGAAGCTAAAGGTAAAACATGCTTCTAATTATACACACATAACCATTTCACAACATGATGCTGGCAGGTTGGGAAGCTGTTCGACAGCGGATTAGGAGGTGCAGGGTTCAAAACCAGTGCTCTCCCAATCACTGACATTCTATTAGAGCAGGAAACTGATGTTAAACTGGACTTTAGCTTTAGCTTTTAACAAACACATAGATGCACAATATTACAATTACAGACACATAACGTTATATTGCATTTACAATTCAGTGCAGCGATTGATTACCCAGTATGTACAGGCAGTTCATATGACTAAATGTGTGCGTGTGCGACTGTACGCAAGTGTGCAGAAAAAAAAAGATAGAGAGAGAGGATGAGAAAGAGAAACAGAGAGATCGAGAGAGACAGAAAGAGACAGAGAGAGAGAGAGAGAGAGAGAGAGAGAGATAAATACAGAGAGAGAAAAAGAGATACAGAGAGATCGAGAGAGAGAGAGAAAGAGACGGAGAGAGATAAATAGAGAGAGAGATAGAGATAGAGAGAGAGAGAGAAAGATAACAAACCATTAGAATACTGATCAAGAGAGAAAATATTGAAGTTCCATCGATTGGATGCCTTGAGTATTAGCTGCAACAACAACAATAAATAAATGAAACTATCAATCAATTAATCAATCAACAACAAAGAATGAATAAATCAATTAATCAATCTGTCGATCAATTAACAACAATGAATGACTAAACAAATCGATCAATTAATGGAACAAAGAAATCAATCAATCAATCAATCAATTTAGTCAGTCAGTCAATACTTATCAATCAATCAATCAATGAATCGATCGATCGTTCAATCTTTCAATAACCAACGAATATATAAATCAAAATCATTTACAGAATGCGGGCCTACAAAATAACTTAACCGATCAATCAATACCACAGCTATTCAAGTGTAAGTTAATCAGTTTTTAATTGATGTGGTTGACCCTGACCTGCGTTTGGTTGGTGTAGTAGACGTCGAGGAGGGGGTTAGAGGCAGCAAGCCTGGAGCTACAGGACAGGGGCTTGTGTCTAACCCTCAGTCCAGCCCGTGCTGATATAGAGTGCCTCCTCCTTACACTGCCTCTCTCTCCGTCCATCAGTCTTTCTGTCCAATCGTCTCTCTCTGTCTCACTGTCTCTCCTTCTCTTCTTACCGCTGCACCACAAACCTCGCTCTAATTCAAACCTCTCTGTCTCCTCTACAATACAATACAATACAATACGATACAATACAATACGATACAATACAATACAATACAATACGATACAATACAATACAATGCAATACAACCAGGGTTGGGTTTTTGCCATGGCAAAAAGGGTTTTGACCGGACACTGGCAAAAACCGGTAAAAACCATGTCAAAAACTGGCAAAAACCGGCAAAAACTGGCAAAAACCGTCTAATTCATCCAAATTTTAACCTTTAATTAAGCCAGTTAAATATTTTTTAATGTCACCACTGATCACTGTGTGCTACTTTTTGTAATCTAGTGTTTAAAGTTTATAACTTTATGCCTCAGAGATTTGCTTTTGTTATAGGGTGTTACACTACTAGTTTTTCAACATGTGCTGGCAGAAACGTGACAACTCTGTGTGTGACCAATTAATGTGACTGCAATATAATGTAGTTGTTACTAGTTTTTATGTTTTAGACAAGAAAGACTTTTGCCAGGAAGGTTTTAGCCGTTTAGACAGTTTTTGCCAGTTTTTGCCATGGCAAAAACTGGTTTTTGCCGGGACGGTTTTTTCCATGGAAATAAAAGGTTTTTTCCACTTAGTGGCAAACACTTGCCAACCCTGAATACAATACAACACAATACAATACAATACAATAGAGAAACAGAAAGATAGAGAAGCGCCTACATACAGAGAGAAAGAGAGAGAGAAGGGGACACACGGAGGAAGAGAGAGAGATAGAGAGATGTCTACAGGAAGTCACAGCTTATACAAGTCGTCAGAGACGTTGTGTGTTTGCAGTCTACACTCTATACATATATTTCTCCATATAGAGAATTTGCTAAAAGGTCTGAATTATTGACAGCACTATAACGTGCTGATAAAAACTAAATCCGTGACAATCACCAGTTTCATGAGTGACAATTAATCCACCTGGATATACAACGCTTAAATCTTCGTTTCATAATGTCAATGATATCAGAATCGAATATGCGTATTAGTGTGTATAAGTGTGCACGCATGTGCACTTTTTCTACGCACTCATGTACACTTATCACATTATTGTATATTTATTTATATTTTCTTCAAAGGTACATTAATTAAATGATTGACAATTACAATTAGGAGATATTTAGAGATCGTTAAATAATTTATTTATTTTAAAACAAAGAAATTAAACAAATAATTAGTATTGATAAAAACAAAACTAGTGAGGGATTTCTGATTAATTTGCTCAACGGTCTGATTGATCAATCGACCGACTGAGAGATTGATTGATTAATTGAATGAATTATTGATTGATAGATTGTTGGATTGATTGATGGATTGATTTAATGGATTTCTGGATTGATTGATTGATTAAATAATTGAATTAAAGATTGATTGATTGCTGGATTGATTGATGGATTGATTAACGGATTGCTGGATTGATTAATTGACTGACTGATTAATTGACTGATTGATTGATCGATTGATTGATTAAGATCGACAGATACAATGAATTCTCTGACCGTGAGAACGAGAAAGGAGTGGCTGGACGGAAGAAAGAGAGTGAGGCGTTGCTTCCATGTTGTCCCTCAACTCCGGCTTAGTCTGAGTCTTTACATCACCTAGATCAATCAATCAATCAATAAATTAAAATAATACATAATATGACATGAGATGACACAACATAACGTAATATAGCATAGCATGACATAAAATAACATAACATAACATAACATAACATGATATAATATACTATAATATAATAGTATATAATATATTACATTTTATAATATATTATAATATAATGTAATATAATATAATTTATAATATGATACAATACAATACAATATAATATAACATAATATAATATAATATAATATAATATAATATAATATAATATAATATAATATAATATAATATAATATAATATAATACAATACAATGCAATGCAATGAAATACAATCCAATACAATACAAAATAATACAATACAATATAATATAGTATAATGTAATACAACATAATATATAATGTAATGGAATCAAAAGCACAGCTAGTATGATTGATTCATTACCTCTAATAATAGAACTGAGCTGTTAATTAGTAACAGCAATATTCTTGTCAAGTATAGCTTTCAGGCAGAGAAATGAAGCAGATAAAAATGAGAAGTAATCCATATCAATTACTATCTCTCTCTCTCTCTCTCGCTCTCATTCTCTCTCTCTGTCTCTGTCTCTCTCTCTCTCACTCTCATTCTCTCTCTCTCTCTATCTCCCTCTCTCTCTCTCTCTCTTCCTAGAAATCAATCTCCCATCTAATTAAAAGCTTGTTTAATTAAAAATGTTTGTTTGTAAGTAAAGCCATTGAAGGCTCCAAGGATACTAAACACACGGATTATACACTTCTTATAACCGAGGGATTTTGTTTGTAATTAAATTATAAAAGCATGGATGTTATACAAACATAATGGAGCAGAGCATAGCAATATGGTTGATGAATAATAATATAGATTTTACGTACGATTTCCTCATACAAGGATAATGTGAGGGACGTCATTAGAAGAGAAAGAATGGTCAAAGATTATGAGTTATGAGATAGAGGGTACATAGGGTTGAGGCAGTTCTTTATCAGCTCAGTTCAGCTCTTTATCAGCTCAATTCAGTTCTTTATTTGCTCAGTTCATATCTTTATCAGCTCAGTTCAGTTCTTTATCAGCTCAGTTCATTTCTTTATCAGCTCAGTTGAGTTGTCTATCAGCTCAGTTAGTACTTTATCAGATCAGTTCAGCTCTTTATCAGCTCAGTTCAATTCTTTATCAGCTCAGTTCAGCTCTTTATTAGCTCAGTTCAGCTCTTTATCAGCTCAGTTCAGTTCTTTATCAGCTCAGTTCAGCTCTTTATCAGCTCAGTTCAGTTCTTTATCAGCTCAGTGCAGCTCTTTATTAACGTCTATTCAAGAAGAGAGTCCGAAGCTTCGAGGATGGTAATTTGAGGAAGGATGGATGGATGGAAGGATGGAGGGATGGATGCAAGGATGGATGGATAGATGGAAGGATGGATGGATGGATGGATGGATGGAAGGATGGAAGGATGGATGGAAGGATGGATGGAAGGAAGAAAGGAAGGATGGAAGGATGGATGGATTAGATGATAATTGCTGATATTCAAGGACATGCACTGCGTGACCTCTCAATATTAACAACAGGTTCATTCAACCCACAGGTCTACAGGAGCTATACAAGTGCTGGGCTGAGAAAATATACCTCTCTTTCTCCCTCTCTCTCTCTCTCTCTCTCTCTCTCTCTCTCTCTGTCTCTCTCTCTCTCTCTCTGTCTCTCTCAGTCTCATTCTCTCTATCTCTCTCTCTCTCTCTCTCTCTTTCTCTCTCTCTGTCTCTCTCAATCATCAGGGCCTATCTTAACATGTTAAATTGGTATAAAACAACTTTCATGTGTACAGCAATTGGTAACAGATAATCATTTTTCGTTGAGTTTTCACATTCACTTTATCTGATGCTGCAGAAAACTATGTGAAGTTACTTCTCCTCAGCACATTTCCTTTGAGGATTGGTCAGGGTGCATTGATCTGTAGTGATGTGTGCTGTAGGGACGTCCCTGACATCACCCTTGGATGACAAAATGGACGTTAAACCTGTGTTAATTATTATTATTATTATTATTATTATTTGTGCAGAGTCTGCAAGAGACGTCCCTGATATTGCCGTAAGGCGAGGAACCGGACATTAAATTCTTATTGATTGATTGATATTGATTGATTGTATTGACGTATTATTATTACTATTATTAATCAACACCATTAAGTCTTCCTGAATCAAGCCTGACTGTCATCAGTTAAGTGATGTTGGACATCACTTAACTTGCTCCTCATTTGCAGAAACATTTATTTCAGTTTTTCGGACTTTTTTAACTTCGCAGTGTTCGATGTTTTCATGGACGATAATAGCACCTCACTTATTTTTTGTTATTGTAAGGCAACATAGGCAAAAAATACAAGACGTCCGGCAGGAATCATTGGTTTTCATTAGTCCAAGCAGCCTACAGTTCACAAACTATTGGTTGGAATTTCTAGACATGGTGTAGATTCCAAAGCAAAGAGACAACATTCAGATCCACCGAGAGCCCACAAAAGTGAAGGTAATACAAAACAATTACCAGGGAGCGATGAATCATTTCGCTAAAATTTCTATATTTTATTAAAATAAATGAACAGTAACTGAAAATTATTAAATCTCGTAAAACTTCAATGCCTAATGTTTTCAGAATAGCTTGATTTAACAACTTCTAAAGCGCAGAATTTTGTCGACTATTGGGGTCTAAATTTCTCGGCAGGACTTCCAGAGATTTCAGTCCGATAACCGTGACCCACTTAATATCTGACCCACTTAATACCTGGCCTACTTTATCAGTCCAGCTCTAAAATCCTGGCCTCGGATATACGATATGGCATTAAAGGCCTACATTATATTCAAAAAGGTCTCGACTTTCTGCTAAAGTGGCGAAGTGTTAGCGAATAAATAAATAACAACCAGAGGTTTACACTAGAACGAAAAGTGACTTATTTACATCACCACGCTAAGCACAAGACAGAAAAGTGACTTATTTACATCACCACGCTAAGCACAAGGAAGAAAAGTGACTTATTTACATCACCACGCCAAGCACAAGAAAGAAAAGTGACAGAGAGAGAGTGAGCGAGAGCGAGAGAGAGACATGGAGAGATAGAGAGCGGAGTGAAAACAGAGAGAGAGACAGTGATAGAGAGAGAGATAAAGAGCGAGAGATAGAGCGAGTGAGAGAGACACAGCGAGAGAGAGAAAGACAGAGACAGAGAGACACATAGATAAAGCCAGACCTATCATGCGCACATAGATGGCTCGTTTGTCGGTGGGCTGGTAGGACATGGCGCCTCGTCTCTGTAATTACACAATAATAACACATACAATAACAATAATTACATTAATAACACAATATTAACAATAATAACAATAATATCACAATAATAACACAATAGCACAATAATAACATATAATAACAATAACAATAATTACAATAATAGCACAACAATAACAATAATATCAATAATTACAATAATTACAATATTTTAAATAATAACACATAACAATTGATAGAAATCAATATAACACATGTGTTTATCTTAAATCAATATAACACATGTGTTTAACATAAATCAGTATAACACATGTGTTTAACTTAAATCAGTATAACACATGTGTTTATCTTAAATGAGTACAATACATGTGTTTAGATCATACAACCATAATGAGTAAATAGTCTCATAGAAATGATTGATAGAGAGAAGTAGTAAATGTTAAACGTCACAAAGTTTAACATGACATCGCTCAACAATAATGTTATGTTAAACGTCACAAAGTTTAACACAACATCGCTCAACAATGATGTTATGTTAAACGTCACAAAGTTTAACACAACATCGCTCAACAATGATGTTATGTTAAACGTCACAAAGTTTAACATAACATCGCTCAACAATGATATTAAACGAGAACTGAAATGTTCACGTATAAAAATTTTAACAGTCAATTAATAAAATTGATATCTTCTTCTGAATGCCATACAATGAACAGCTTACACCGTATCAGCCAACAACAACAACAACGCTAAGTTTTATTACTGACTGAATCAAATAAGGTCAAATAAATCAGTACAGAGAGTTCAGTGCTTTATAAAAAAAGAGAAATATGTCAGTATACATGTATGTGCTGTGATTTACATCCGTAGAGACCAGGATACATAAATCATCTCAACATTTAATATCTCCTGATGCAATTATCTGACTAATCAATTAAATGTATATATCATATACAATATCTCACTCTCCCTCTCCCTCTCTCTCTCTCTCTCCCTCTCCCTCTCTCTCTCCCTCTCTCTCTCTCTCTCTATACTATAACTAAGCGTTTTAGAAGAGATTTTGCTCCAAATTTCAGATTCACTAATTTTAATGGTGTAATATATTAAAGCATTTCGACTGATCGTCTTTTTAATGAAGTAATTTCAGGTGAAAGTGGTAAATGACTTTGACTTGAAACCATTTGACACTGAATTTGGCTACTTAAATCACACAGCATTACAAGCAGCTGTCAGCTGTGACACAGCTCTTACAAGCAGCTGTCAGCTGTCACACAGCACTTACAAGCAGCTGTCAGCTGTCACACAGCTCTTGCAAGCAGCTGTCAGCTGTCACACAGCTCTTACAAGCAGCTGTCACACAGCTCTTACAAGCAGCTGTCAACTGTCACACAGCATTACAAGCAGCTATCAGCTGTCACACAGCTCTTACAAGCAGCTGTCACACAGCTCTTACAAGCAGCTGTCAACTGTCACACAGCATTACAAGCAGCTATCAGCTGTCACACAGCTCTTACAAGCAGCTGTCACACAGCTCTTACAAGCAGCTGTCAACTGTCACACAGCATTACAAGCAGCTATCAGCTGTCACACAGCTCTTACAAGCAGCTGTCACACAGCTCTTACAAGCAGCTGTCAACTGTCACACAGCATTACAAGCAGCTATCAGCATATACACCTGTAAAGCTGGTAAAGCTAAGTTAACGTCAGTTTCCTCACTCGAAACAATTCCGTGACGGTCGAGCCCAGGATAAACATACTTGCAGTCTATAACAGAAAACCTTTGATCAATCCAATTAAATTAATATTTAACTAGAATTCGCTAAATCGGCTCATGAGATCTTGTTTCCTCCTCAAAGATGTCGGAGAGTCAATACTTCAGCAGTCACCAACTCCAAGCTTTTAGTTTTTTATAACAGCAACCAGATGGCGGTCAGTCATTAATCTAGTCTATCATACCTCCAAGATTTTTTTGTTTTTTGGTAACTATATAACGCACATGGTTTTTTGTGTAAATACATATATGAATATATATATATATATATATATTATAATATAATATATATATATATATATATAGAGAGAGAGAGAGAGAGAGAGAGAGAGAGAGAGAGAGAGAGAGAGAGAGAGAGAGAGAGAGAGAGAGTACGAGGTATGTGCAGTAGACAGTAGATAGATGGTAAAAAGCTGTGGAATGTAAGCAGCTGGTGGATCATTCATAACGTAGAGTGAAAAGTTTAAAGGTAATGTAACAGAACATTCCACAGTCAGAGTGATTTGTACCGTACAGATCTGAGCAATTGTCTCAGCTAAATCATCTATCTCTATTAATTATAAGGTAAACAACTGGAAATAGTTTATAGCATGTTTATTAAGCGTCAGTGCCACGTATGTTTAAATCCATACGTTTCCTGAGGCAGAGTATTATCAGTATTAGTATTACTATTAGTACTATCACTATTATTATTATTATGTTATTTTTTATATTATTATTATTATTATTATTATATTACTTTTAGTATTATTAGTAGTATTATTAGTAGTATTATTAGTATTAGTATTAGTATTAGTATTAGTATCAGTATCAGTATCAGTATCAGTATTAGTATTAGTATTAATATTAGTATTAATATTAGTATTAATATTAGTATTAGTAGTATTAGAGTTAGAATATTGATAATACTAAGTCCTCTGTTCCCATATCATAGCGCTGATTTAGATCAAGAAAATATTTGTGTATTTTTACATCTTTTACATAATGACAGCACTTATATATATGATTATACAGGTCTACAGTGTTATGCAGCAACAGTAACCAATTAGTTACCGTATTTGTTATTCTTAGTAGCTGCTACTGACTGGATTGCCTCACAGAGCTTAGGCTCTTTTGTGCTAACCCTCTTCTTAATTTTTATTTATTTATTTCCTAGTTAAGTATATGTAGTATAATTGCTACAAGATAAATGAATAAAAAGGTTTGAAGGTTAAAATAGATGGTGGATGTTATTGTTTGAAGTAAATATATGTTTAGAATTGTGTTTGAAGTGAAACAACTAGAATAAAACGTCCCTGACATTGTCGTATGACGAGGAACCGGACGTTCAATTTGTATTGATTGATTGATAACGACAAGGTATGTGTGCTTCTGGATAGTGGAAATATTTCACAGGGATCAAAATCCACTGTTTTGAGATTTTATATAACTATATGTAATTGTATATTTTACGTTTGTAGATTATAAGTGAGTATGTTCAACTGAGAAGAACCGCACCTCATTCTCATTAATAAAAGTAAACACGCATTATAGTGAAAATATCAACTACATTGATATTTATCACTTTTTAATACCACATGTTTAAACCGTTAGGTAATTTATTCCATTTTCCGTGTAACCAGTCCAGTGAATGTCCGAGATTTTACTCTCAGATCAGCGCGGCTGGGGTTCAAACCCACGAGGGTTCAATTAACCTCAGGATTATTCGAATGAATCAATAGCTCTGTGGTTTGAGGCATCAGGTGACGTCAAGAAGTTCTACATTACCGATCCTGAAGTGAATTGAACTCTCGTGGGTTCGATTCCCAGTCGCGCTGATCTGAGAGTAAAATCTCGGACATTCACTGGACAGGTTACATGGAAAATGGACTAAATTGCCTAACGATTTAAGCATGTGGTATTAAAAGTGATAGATATCAACGTAGTTGATCATTTCACTATAATGCGTGTTATTATTATTAGGTTTATTATTATTGAGATATGCCGAGCACTGCGCCGCAGTCAGTGTGAGAGAGAGACAGAGAGAGATAAAGAGGGAGAGAGACAGAGACCGAGAGGGACAGGGAGAGAGAGAGAAAGAGGGAGAGAGACAGAGAGAGAGAGAGAGAGAGAGGGACACAGAGGGAAAGAGAGAGAAATATATGCTTTATTACACGTCACTTCAGCTGAACAACATACATGGAAATGCTAAATACTAGCAAACGAAAACATTCATGCAAACAGTGAACACAAAAAATAGAAAATATAAAAGTAAGTATTACAAGTATGGGTAGCCGTCAGCGAAGAAACGCAGTATCCTATCTAGCTGATCACCGCATATCTATCTGAACACCTCACCATACTCATAAGATACAGATGAACATAGCCTACTTTAACATACATCACTGATATCACTATCGAGAGATGAAACTGACGTTAACATCGGCTCTGCATTTTTCATCAGTGACGCCAAGCAAAATCTCCAGATGATATCTGAGATATATTTACCATCACAACACACGCAGTCTTACTCTGTTGTATAGACATTTTCTGGAATACATTAATCACACAATTATTTTCTCACCTTCATTTAACCCTGTCTCTCACTCGCTCATCATTTTCCATGAACTCAGACTACATCATATCTCTCTCTTAGTGCACTGCCAACTGGCAGGTCCATGGTATATAACGCCTCCACTCTTCCCTGTCTTCCGCCTTCCTCTTCATTTCCACATATGAGTGGGTCTTTAAATCATCTAACATACCAAATCTCGGCCTGCCCCTGCCTCTTTTTCCTTCCATTCTACCTTCTATGACCTCTTTTAATAGACATTCCCCCCTTAGAATGTGTCCTCTCCAACTCTTCTTCCTATTTCTTATTACATTTATCAACTGTCTGTGTGTGTCAACTCTCTCCAGAACTTCCTCATTTATAGCCTTTTGAGTCCAACTAATCCTCTCCATTCTTCTCCAAATCCACATTTCCAATGCCTCCAGTTTCCTAATATCTTCCTTCCTTAAGGTCCATGTTTCACAACCATACAATAGCGTGGTTCAAACCAAAGTTTTCACTATCTTTATCTTTGTGTCTTTCTTCAGATTTTTTGTCAATAGTTCTTTTCTATTACCGAAGGCTGCTTTTGCCTGTGCAATCATACTGCATATTTCCGTACAACATCATATAGCAGTGGTGAAACTCCGCCTCCACCCACTCAAACTCAGCCCACAACTCTTAAAATCTTCTATTCTACTATACATCTGATACCGTATATAAGTATTTCTCAATTCTACTCTATGATACATCATACATACATACATATATGATACTGGCTGGAGCAAGTGGCGAAGTCGTTAAGACACTCGACCGCGGATCAGTAGGTGCGGGGTTCAAATCCTGGGCTCGACCGTCACTGACATCGCTTTCTAGTGAGGAAACTGACGTTAACCTTAGCTTTACCAGTTTGTTAGCTTTATCAGAGAGAGGCAGAGGAATCATGGTCGTGACTCGTGAGAAATCTGTTCCAGGAAGTAGAAATATGGCGACGGTTGAGCGGAAAAGTTTCCCACAAATCATCAGATGGAATGAACAGACACCACGCTGCGCTACGCTGAATGGTTTAACCATTGTAACCAACTATTGCGCCGTACGCATTACATTATCCGCAGTATGACATTCCAAGACAAGAAAACAATTCTAATAATTGTTTAAGCTAAAGTCTACTAAATAGAACAGCGTGATCTACATATTCAGTATAGAAATCGACGTGTAATTCACCCGTGAAGTTATCACCTACAGGGCAGATGAGAAAATCTCGACATTTCAACCTCTAAACACTCAGACCTTAACTTGTAAATCAATTCCAATCCCACAAGTTATAGGCCCAAAACATAACATAATAACATAACATAACATAACGACAATTAGGGTGCTACAGCCATCAATGACAACATTGAACACTATTGAGACAAAATTAAGCCGGCGAGCAAAAAAAAGGTACAAAAACGGTGCAAACTCCAAAATTCAGAGAATCAGCCCATGAGTGTATCATGCTATTTAACAGTTAACATGTGTGTACTGTAGTACTGCAGCATTCCTCACAAAGCTATACATGTACGTGGAAAATGTGAGTAAGCAAAGAGCAAGTACGAAAATCAGATATAAGAAGCATATTCTCTATATCCTCACTTCAACACTGACTGGACAGAGATTTCAACCCACGACCATAGGTTTGATATACGACCTCGCTATCAACTGTTCTAGTTGTATTTTTGCATAGACTTCTAGATAATTATCAAATATACTATGATATATATATATATATATATATATATATATATATATATATATATATATATATATATATATATATATATATATATAGATGCTATATATAAAGGTGTCCATGATCTATGCGAATAAACAATTGATAATTTGTTATTTATATGTTTATGTTTAATACAATATATTAAGATAAAGATTGCAAGAGATGAGAGAGAGGTTGATACAGTGAGTGAGAGAGAAACTGAGAGAGAGAGAGAGAGAAAGAGAGAGAATGAATGCGGCGAGAGAGAGTGAGAGAGAATTGAAAGAGGTCAGAGAGAGAGAGAGAGAGAGAGAGAGAGAGAGAGAGAAGAGAAAGAGAGACAAGGGAGATGGTTATACTTGTAAACAAATCCTAAATTCCAGAAATAGATCTAACTGAGTTGTTGCGTCCATGTAATAGAGTGAAAACCTTCAAACAGTTACAGTAGCACGTAGCGAATGTCATAGATGGTAAGAGGAAGAGAAAGAAAGAGTGCGAGAGAGATCGAGAAAGAGAAAGAGACAGAAAAAAACAGAGAGAAAGAGACTGAGAGAGAGAAAGAGAGAGACAAAGACAGAGAGAGACAGAGAGAGAGAGAGAGAGATGATGATGTCCACAGTTGAAGATGCAGTCTATGGAGAGCTGTAGCACCTCTCAGTCAGTAAAGCTCCTCTGAGCTGCTGCTGTACATTACCGCTATCAACTCTCTGCCACTATCAGCTGATATCAGCTGCTATCAGCAGCTATCAGCAGCTATCAGCTGCTATCAGCTGCTATCAGCTGTTATCAGCTGTTATCAGCTGTTATCAGCTGTTATCAGCTGTTATTAGCTGTTATCAGCTGTTATCAGCTGTTTAATTGTATAACACAAATCATAGACACTGGACACTAGAGGTACAATGCTTGTCTGACAAGTCATTGACAATCTCTTTCTCTCTCTCTCTCTCTCTCTCTCTCTTAGTGCTTTGCCTACTGGCAGGTCCATGATATATAATGCCTCCACGTACATGTATCTCTATTATCCGTTTTCCTCTTCATGTTCACATACGAGTGGATCTTTAAATCATCTAACATTCCTTTTATTAAACCAGTATTCTTGACTTAGACAATATACACCAATAAAGGTTCAAAACTTGTTTAACACAAGAAATAGACAATAGACACAAGTAAAAGTTCAATGCTCGTCTGATGTTATATAATGGTCACCTGGCTGGCAATACGGCTTATCCACATGACATAAGCACTAGTTAACAACATACTCGATGGTTTAAACAAAGCTTAGTACAGCGGTAATGTTAATGTTAGCTCTTACACTGAGAGCTACAGGGTTGTCAATGTTATTATATTCCTGATGGGATTTCAAGAGTGGCAGTAATAGAGTCGTAAAATATTCAACTATCAACACTCTAAATTCTCTCTCTGTCACTCTCTCTCTTTCTCTCTCTCTCTCTTCTCTCTCTCTCTCTTCTCACATATTATACTACCAATGAAACGAATTATGATTTACAACGAAACGGAAGTTTAAACTCTTAAAGGAAGCCCAGAACAGTATTTTAAGAAATGCTTAAAACCGAGAGTATTTTTTGTTAAGTGACGTCTAAGCCCCGAAGCGTTTCCTAATTTGGCTAGCACAGCTTAAGCAATTGTCAGCCTGTCTCTTCATGACAGCTGTCACTAGTACTGCAATATAACCACACAGCTTGCTAAAGACTGCAACGAGCGATTGTTTAGAATAAAACGTTTAACAAGCAAATAAATAATATTCCGACGCCTCAGCAAAATACCAGCGAGCCTAAAACTACACAGTCACGTGACGAGTAGAGCTGACAAACAAATCCTCATCCCACTAGAGTCTCTAGTACATGTAAACAAATCCTCATCCCACTAGACTCTCTAGTACATGTAAACAAATCCTCATCCCACTAGAGTCTCTAGTACATGTAAACAAATCCTCATCCCACTAGAGTCTCTAGTACATGTAAACAAATCCTCATCCCACTAGAGTCTCTAGTACATGTAAACAAATCCTCATCCCACTAGAGTCTCTAGTACATGTAAACAAATCCTCATCCCACTAGAGTCTCTAGTACATGTAAACAAATCCTCATCCCACTAGAGTCTCTAGTACATGTAAACAAATCCTCATCCCACTAGAGTCTCTAGTACATGTAAACAAATCTTCATCCCACTAGAGTCTCAAGTACATGTAAACAAATCCTCATTACACTAGAGTCTTTAGTACATGTAAACAAATCCTCATACTACTAGAGTCTCTAGTACATGTAAACAAATCCTAATCCCACTAGAGTCTCTTGTACACGTATAAACAAATCCTCATCCCACTAGAGTCTCTAGTACATGTAAACAAATCCTCATCCCACTAGAGTCTCTAGTACATGTAAACAAATGCTCATCCCACTAGAGTCTCTAGTACACATGTAAACAAATCCTCATTCCACTAGAGTCTCTAGTACACATGTAAGCAAATCCTCATCCCACTAGAGTATCTAGTACAAGTAAACAAATCCTCATCCCACTAGAGTATCTAATACATGTAAACAAATACTCATTCCACTAGAGTCTCTAGTACATGTAAACAAATACTCATTCCACTAGAGTCTCTAGTGCAAGAAGGTCAGCTAGGCGGCCTGGTATCGTAGGCTAGAGTCAGGCACTTGATAAGGCTAAGTGCTGCCAACAGGCAGGTCTCAGGTTCGAGTCTCGACACTCGACCAGCTCTTGATATAACAGCTCTACGTCACTGGTGCGGTAAATCTCGACCACATCTCATCGGCCGCTATCAGCAGAGCTTAACAACAAGCTCACTAGTCTACGATAAGTGCTCGAGAGCTAAACCACGCCCAGTAGGGCGGAGCTAAATTAAAATACGCCTTGTGTTGTGGCACTAAGCTAAACCCCTGTAATGAGAAAGTAATCGTAGACCTATTTAATCAACATGCCCACCTGTAATCAACATGCCCATTTGTAATCAACATACCCATAGGTATGCAATACATACAATGTGTATTTTTTAAATTTATGCATAAGCTTAAAATTTATGAAATGAAGCATCGGAGCTCACTTGATCACTCGTTATACAAGACCCTGAGTTATCCTGTCACTAAGAGATAGATAGAGAGAGAGAGAGAGAGAGAGAGAGAGAGAGAGGGAGAGAGAGTGAGAGATAGTGAGAGAGAGGGAGAGAAAGTGAGAGAGTGAGAGAGGGAGAGATAGTGAGAGGGAGAGAGAAAAAGAAGGAGATAAATAAAGATATGAGAGACTAGCTAATCAGCGTATGATTGGATTAGGAGTGTTTAAAGTCAAAGACGCTTCATTCCACTCGACTAACTCAACTCTGTCTCTCATCTCTAATCATTGGTTTACAACAAACAACTCATCTCTCTCTCTCAACTTTAATCATTGGTTTACAACAAACAACTCATCTCTCTCATCTCTAATCATTGGTTTACAACAAACAACTGAAAAAAGATAAACATGGTTATTTGTCAACAACGACTTCAAACATGGCCGACTGTCTGTTAAGACTCCAGTTCATCATCACTCTATACCAGAATAATCATCTTCATGGCCAACAAATAAAGAAGCAAACCATGATCCCTGACATTGCCTTAAGGGCAGGAACTGGATGTTAGATTCTTAAAGATTGGTTGATTGATTGACTGATTTATAAGTAATTAAGCTAATTAATAATTATAATTAATTCGTATTCCGACACTGGTTAAACTGGAATTCCAGGGAAAATGATGATGGTGGTGATGATGATGATGATGATGATGATGATGGTGATATGATAATAAATTAATAATTAATATAATTAATTAAGTTAATGTGTAAAACTGAAATATCTGTGGAATAAATCTCTGGACTCCTGCGACACCTGGATTGTTGATCCGGGATTAGAAAAGAGGATTTCAAGGACAGGAAGGAGTGAAAGAATAGCATTAAATCCTCTAATTAATCCTTACTATGAAGAGTCGAGGATTGGTCGTTATATATAGGACCTAGAATATATCTTATATTATATTATCTACCTTATAGTATTATCTATCTACTGTCTATCTTATATTATCTAATCCTATTATATATCATCTAGGCGCCTCAGTTCAATACACGTGCTCATCACTACGGCATCACCTCAGCATCGTCAGAGGCGTGGTTTGGAGTATACCATAAGAGGCGTGGTTTATTTACAGGGTGTGAAAAAATTGATAACAAACAGTTTGAATAAAGTTTCTGCAAAAAGTTTGAATAACTCAGACTATTGTTAATATTTTCAAATCAAATTTTTACCAATTACTAAAGAAATTAATTTTTATGGGGTGGCCAATTTTCATCCATTTTAATATATAGAAATATATAGATTGCCAGATTCATTAACTTCTGTCATTAAACAATTAAAATGATCAATCAGTCAGTCTATAACTCAATCAATCGATCAATCAATCAGTCTATCAGTCAATGGATCAATCAGTCAATGGATCAATCAGTCAATCGATCAATCAATCAATCAATCAGTCAGTCGATCAGTCTATCAATCAATCAGTCACTGGATCAATCAGTAAATCAATCGATCAATCAGTCTATCAATCAATCAGTCAATGGATCAATCAGTAAATCAACCGATCAATCAGTCTATTAATCAATTAATCAATCGTTCAATTAGTCTATCAATTACTCAGTCAATCGATCAATCAGTCTATCAATCAATCAGTCAATCGATCAATCAGTCAATGGATCAATCAGACAATCAATCGATCAATCAATCAGTCTATCAATCAATCAGTCAATGGATCAATCAGTCAATGATCAACCAGTCAATCAATCAATCAGTCAATCGATCAATCAGTAAATCGATCAATCAGTCAATCGATCAATCAGTTAATAAGTCAATCAGTCAATCGATCAATCAATCAATCAATCAATCAATCACAGAGGGGCACCTACCGATTCCTCATCGACCTCTTCCTCAGTGAATGAGCTCAGACTCCTGTCTCTACACCCAAAGCACATACACCGCGAGTAGGGCACCCAGCGCCTGCCCCGCCCTTCCTCGCCGCGCCCCATACCACCGCCTCCCTGCTTGCACGCCGTCGACCCAATCTTGAGGCCTGGCCGTGCGGCTAGTCAACACTGCTCACGACCTGAGGAGCCTACTACACAACCTATCAGTCATTCACCCCGCCACGTGCCCCGTCTCTCATCACAGGCCCCGCAGCTCTCAGCAGCTGCGCCGAGCAGCAGAACAGCTGCTCCGAGCAGCAGAACAGCTGCTCCGAGCAGCAGAGCAGCTGTGTGATATAGAAGATCTTGCTCTAGGCAGCAGAGCAGCTGTGTGATATAGAAGATCTTGCTCTAGGCAGCAGAGCAGCTGTGTGATATAGAAGATCTTGTGACAGCAGAGCAGCTGTGTGATATAGAAGATCTTGCTCTAGGCAGCAGAGCAGCTGTGTGATATAGAAGATCTTGTGCTGGTAGAACTTGACCTTTCTGATGAAAGCAAAGAATCCTAAGATGCCAGAAAAGAAAAACGAACATGGAAAGAAGGAAACATCAGATGGGATATGCCTGGAAAGGTGAAGGAATGTTTCTGGAGTCTGATGGAAGATGACGTAGAGTGAGAACAGGATTAGCTTGAGATATGGATTGGCTCAATGGATGACTTGTAACTCCAGATATTTCCAGATATTCCAAGTTCTCCATATAACCACTGATACAACTATAATCCGTTTATAACCTAATCTCACAGAATCAACCCTAATCTTATCCGCTATAACCTAATGTCACAGAATCAACCCTAATCTTATCCGTTTATAACCTAATGTCACAGAATCAACCCTAATCTTATCCGTTTATAACCTAATCTCACTATACACACAGTCATCAGATTCAGAAATAATCCCAAGGTATTTTAATTTTATCCAGTAAACCTTCGCACTCCTCATTAAATTAATATTTTACCTAATATTTAATCTTCCATATTAGATTGTTTAAACAAGTAAATAATTAATTATAACTTATCACGTACGTGTTAAATATCCAAATAGACTTTAAATATCCTAATCACACTGTATCGTTAGCTTAAAGGTTTAAGCTTTGACCCAGTCCTCAAGTATCATATATCCTAAACTATAAAGCCATAGAATTGCGTTGTCTATCAAATAGTCAATTACTTCAAAAGCTATTTATCCAATTTAATAATCCCCATTCGTCTTTTAGGAAGCTATAAACCAGACTTATCCAGAATTAATTCATGGCGAATCTAAGAGAGAATGAAATCAGATAGAAATTAGAGTAATTTATACTTTATAAGGTAGATAGAGCTTTATATCAGGATATGTTTAGTTTATACAATCATCTACAAGATATTTGTCTCGACACAAATAATCTATTATCTTCTCTATTCTCATTTTAGATACATTTTATTGTAATAAACTCAACAATTTTAACATTACTTCCTATGTTTGCACAGTAAGCCCTAATTATCAAAGCTACTTCAATATAAGTTTTATATATAACTCATAATAGTTCAGAAATACTATTTAATTTTAAAGTCTACTGAAATCTTAGAAAATTGTCAAATGCTATCACCTTCTACAAATCACACTGAGAGAATAGAAATTCTATAGTTAGCTGAATGTGTATAGGCTTTAGACGAGAGGTCTGTTTGAAATCATCAGATCAATGTTCAAGTATTTACGACGAAATCGCTCAATATCTCATCGATGTAACTCAACTAAATACACACCGATACAATAGAGTATTCATAGGCATCATAACTGTATTGTATTTCACATGTATTCGCGCAATACATTACAAATATCTATAGTAACATACATACACATGATTATAGCATAGAGCCAGCAGCTAACAGCTGCCAAACAGCTGAAAGAGCCCAGCGCTTAGACCAGATCAGCTACGAAAATACCAAATTAAATATCGTCAATTTACACACTAAAAAACCTCTCAGAAATATTTCGATATTAAATTCACGGAATTTTGTTTCTTTATTAACGTTCAATTTTATCTTCATTAAGCGCAAAGATGATTAAAATTATAAATTCCGGAACCCAAAATCAATACGACAACTATGGTCTTATAGGCGCTCCTACACTTCACACCAGCTATTCTGAGCTGCGGGTCAAGCAGTGATCAGCTGCTCTACAGACATACCCGATCTGTTGAAAACGTAATATGAGTAAAACTAAGTAATTATTGAGTTAAAATGAATTTCCGTTAAACCTTTGGCCTTTAAAAGTTTATTTAGAAATTTTTCAATACAGTGCTTACACATTGGCGCATATACTTTTAAATAATGTGTCACGTGAGCGAGATGGTAGCATTCTGTTATCACATTTGAGGCAGTGAGGCTCGATATCACGAGGGAACCCAATTTAACTTTATGTCTTTACAAAAAGTATTTAGAACGTATCTCTCTGTCTCTCACTCTCTCTGTCTCTATCTATCTCTCTCACACACTCTCTCTATCTCTCTCTTTGCCTCTCTATCTCTCTCTCGCTCTACTTTATTCTCTCCTTCTCCACACAAGCACACATATTTTAGCATCAAATTCAAGTCAAAATATCAGTTGTCTAATAAGCTAACGAAATTGTATTAATACTTAATAATATGAAATACTGAAATAAAACATCACTAAGATACATTATTCCTTGAAGTAACAGAATCGTAAGACAACCCAAAGTGTCGCAAGAATTCAAACATGGTAACACTGTTGCTAAACTGACCTCATACACAGCAGCTGAGGACAGAGCGCGAGCAGACAGACAGCAGCTGCGGTGTCTTCCTACAGCTGCTAAACCTACTTACAACAGCTGGGTTTAAGTCAATCGAGCAGCTGACAGCTGCTTAAGCTTCCACTATAACCATAGAGTATAGCAGCTACAAGCCAGCTCTAAAGTCACCTCAATAGGGTGTGTCTGTTCTTATCCCCATTTTACTTTTTGTAGTTATTTACTTCTTTCATTTACAATTAAAAATTCAGAAAAGGAAGCTACGCTTCATATAGAGAACAAATACTGTAGATTGACACTTCGTCTAGTGTCAGAATAAGTTTGTATGTTCAGCGTCAGCAAAATTTAAAACAACAACAATTATAGTGCTACAGTTATCAGTGACAACATCGAACACTATTAAGTCTAAATCAAGTCGGCGAGCAAAACGAATGTCCAAAAAGGTGCAATTCCAAAATCCAGAAAATCAGTCCAAAGTAACTGGAATTAAAGAAAAAGAGGTTTAGGCGCTAAAAGTTAAGAGGCCTAACGTCAACAGTTATTTTGTTAGGCCTAACGTTATGTTATTGATCTATCACTTAGTCACTACCTCTAGCTAGGCTATTGTGTCATCAGACATTGTGTAGATTAGCAACATCAACAACTAGGTGCGCTTCTGAGAACGACTTAAGCATTTAGATTTATCGTAATGCTTTTAGTGGTTTTGCGAGCAACAAAATTTAATGCAGCGATAGGTTCGTAAAAGCACAAAGGGAATATAACACACGAATATAAACTACAGATCCAACGAATGCTCGATGTTATCATTGATGACAGTAGCACTCTAATTGTTGTTATTATTGTTATTGTAATCTATGCGATGCTCTGGGGTATTTGTTAATTGCTAGTTCCAATTTTCTCCTGTTTTCAAAGTGGAAGGAATGAGAAGCAGAGGCAGACCGAGAAATGGAATATTAGGTGATTTAAGATTCCACTCATATGTTGACATGAAGCGGAAAAAGGAAAACAGATAAGAGTGGAGGCGTTATACGTTGTAGAGAGAAAGAGAGAGAGAGAGAGAGAGAGAGAGAAATAGAGAGAGAGAGAGAGAAATAGAGAAAGAGAGAGAGAGAGAAATAGAAAGAGAAAGATAATTTAAATTTCAGAATAAACAGTCTAGATCACCTCAAAGCGGATGTGGTTATCAGCGTACACGTTTCTGTAACGCATATTTGACCTTAAAGTCTATTAAGCAATTGTCAGTTAATTTGTTGTACTAAATTGTCTTCACCCCTGACTATCAAAGTGGAGTTGAAGCACTGACCTCACCGTGAAGAAATTTATTAGATGAGGATATGCACTTGATATGCCGCAAAAAGGCTTTCCTTGATCAAAACCACCCTCAGCCAACAGTCTCCAGCAGCTGCAGCAGCTTAACAGCTGCCTCCATCTGCTGTAGAAGCAACTAACAGCTCTCCGCTCTGTCTGCTCTTTAATCTCAGCAGCTGCGTGGTTTCAAGTCAAGAAGTGCTTATTGAAATTAACTTCAGAGTACTTAACATAACATTAACAGTACTGGGTCAGGAACAGGGTACTTAATAACATAACAACATTAACTGTACTGAATCAAGAAGCAACAAATCCTTGTCAATTACAAGATCTTGTGGCAGAGTGTTCCATATTGTCGGAGCAGAAAACATGAAAGAGCGTCTGCCCATAGTAGATTTAATGTTTGGTATACCATGAGAAGGTAATATTAAGCAATGTTGGATTAAGAAGCATCAAATGCTTGTTTAAGACAACCTCTAGCACCGAGCACCAATCACTCGTGTTTGGGACGTTCTCCTGTGAGACTATTTTAAGATTTGAAGATAGGACGCCTTGTCGCATCGCAAGATCTTGCATTAAATCACGGCACTTGGGAAAGCCTTATCATGAAGCATGAAGGCTTCTGATGCAAAAATCAAAAATTTAAATTTTTCGATGCAATAGAGAGACAGAGAGAGAGACAGAGAGAAAGAGATCCCAGACGCGCTATTTGAGAGTAAAATCTCGGACATTCACTGTATACGAAAAATGAACAAAATTCCTAACGGTTTTGTTTAAAGTAAAGACAGTGAAAAGATTCAGATCTTATCTTCAAGCTTATGGACCTGTATTATGCTGAAAATACTCACTCGTGATGAAATTGGCCTATAACTTAATATCATGTTATGTAATTCTTTCACTTTTAAATCCTTAAAACCTTATTTATTATTTATTTATTTAGATCACCAAATTCCACCCTCTACAGTTCACAAGCAATGCAAACAAACAAGTAAATACAATAATTGAGAACAATTTAAATGTGAACCATGGTGAACTAAAAACGAAAATATAAAGTAGAAATTAAAGAATTGAAATAAAGAAATTCAGAATAAACCTTGAAATATAAATCAACATTAATTGGCAGCATCAGTGGACATTATGAATGTATCCCGACCCTAGTTAAACTAGGATTAAAGGAAGATGATGATGATGATAAGGATGGACATTATATATGTCTGTAACAACTTGTCTTCTTAACTTCTCATTTGATATATACACAAAGAGTGGACTGAAGAAAAAATGTGGTTAAAAGCAACTCAGAGAGAGAGAGAGAGAGACAGAGAGAGAGAGACAGAGAGAGAGAGAGAGAGACAGAGAGAGAGAGAGACAGAGAGAGAGAGAGAGAGAGAGAGAGAGAGAGAGATGAAGAGAGTATGTGTGTATGTTTGTGTTTGTGTGTGTGTGTGCGTGCGTGTGTGTGTGTGTTTAATAGGATATCTGGGTTCTATATAGCATCTAAGGCTTCCGTTAATTAAACATCCTCTAGATATGAACTAAGTTACATTCTTATTTTTCATAGAGTTAATCCAATTTTTCCGCAGGTCCGCTTGCAGCCAAGTCTGCCTCCGTTTGTCGCGTTCGTAGACGTCTTCTGAATTGACCTTTACTATGCGCATGTCCTCGATTATTCCATCCAGACAACGCTTCTTGGGTCTCCCTCTCTGACGAAGCATTGGATGGATAAATAATATCCAGCATAATATCCGTATAGCTAAGTTATGTTCAGAAAACAGAATTCCATGCGAGAAACTGAATTCATACTCGCTCATTTAATCCCTGGAGTAAATTGATAAATCTTTAAATGACCTTAGTCAAGGAAATTTACGCCGAACAATTAACAGAGCTTATCATTTCAAGTTCATATCATAAAGTGATTCAAAGACTGGTAATAGGATCAATTCAGACTGCTCAGAAGCGTAATCTGGGATAATCAAATCGACTCCAACGCCGTGGCTCCCAGTTCTTTGTAACATACTGCCCCCTCATATCCGTCGTAAGGAGATAACACACAAGCAACTGCAGAGGGTCCGTGAAAATCATGCCCTCCCTTTATCACTGGACTTGTCTAATCCTCCTCCGAAGAGACTCAAAACTCGATATCCTGTTTGGGAGATACTGCAGCAATGTGATCCCTTGCCGTCTCTGTCTCAGTGGAGATTAGAGTGGTCAATCGCTGATGTTAGAAACCACCATATGGTTCAGGACCCGTCTCAAGCGCTACCAGGAATGAATCTCTGCAGAGGAAGTTGGTGCCACTTGAATCGCTTCCGTACGGGTCATGGTAGATGCAGAGAAAGTGAGTTTCGCTGGGGTATTTGTGATTCACCGATTTGCGACTGAGGCCTAATCGCAAAACATGAAACATATCGTTGAGGAGTGCCATTTAACCTGCCTACCGGGTGGACTGTCTACGCTAAGTTGCCTAACAAGTGAAGCACCTATCTGGATTAACGCGTACGCTAAATAAAAATAAGAAGCGTAATATTCAAAGTATTTCTGCAAGGTTTAGAAGCCAGACACTATTTCATGAAATTTGCTTAGCATTAAATAATTCAACGGATACTTGGCAGCATTGGCGTAACCACCGGGGGGCGGGGGGGACACGCCCCCCCCAGAATTTAGACTGGGGGAGACATGCATGCAAATGTCCCCCAGAATTTAGGCCCAAATATATATACTGTATGTAAGAAATTTGTGCGTATTTTCAATGTCGCTCAATAATTGCATGTGTAAGTATTACTAGCATTTATACAGACGTGCTGTAGATCGAGTGGTATACTGATACGCTTCCATGATATTAATTAATGACATAGCTGTAGTTGTAAGACTACTGCAATTGCTTGGCCATAGACTACTATATACTGTCACATACTTTACTAATATGATATATATGAGACTATAGGGCTGAGCGACCGATGTTAAGTAAGTGTGACGAAATATGGGAGAGTGCAAACTAGCCGAGCTAAGCGTGATGAAACTATATAGGCCTATCTAGAGATTGCGGCTGCATATTGAATCTTGAGAGGTCAACTTATCAACCATCGGTAGAAGCTCTGAAAAATGTGCATAACGGTTTAGCTTAATAACTATGGAGTTTGTTACAAAATAAATTCATAGACAGTAAACCAAGTTCTGCACAATTGTATCATGGATAAATTTCCGTTAAAGGCCAAGAAGGCACGTATGGTAAGAATAAATATATTACTAATTTCGATTTTGAATTCTGAAAGTTGTAAATGCAATTTCATAGTATCATTCAGAGTTTCGTTAGAAAATCTCGAGGAATTTGCGCACGGCGCTACTTCTACCGTGCAGGGTAAGGCCACTGCCAGTGGATCGATTTTTGAAAGGTAAAAGCTGGTAAAGCTAATGTTAACTTCAGTTTCTTCACTCCCAAGCGATGTCAGTGACGGGCTATCCCAGGATTTGAATCCCTCACATACTGATCCGCGGTCGAGTACCTTACCGACATCGCCACTGGCTCCAGTCAGTAGTTGTACTGTGTATGCTAGTGAAACTAAGTTCCCCCCCCCCGTAACCACCGCTCTTTTACATATATATTTACACTTAGAAATTGTCATAAAAACAATGAAAATATAATTTAAAATCTTTTTATCGGCGGGCCTAAGGGGGCAGGCTCCCGCCCCCCGCCGATATGCCAATGATTGTGTCCCCCCCAGATTTTCGGTCGTGGTTACGCCTATGCTTGGCAGTGTTGCCACTCCGCTTAATAAGTACTTGTTTGTTATACAATAGTTACCTATTATAACTTGAGATTAGACTTTTGGGTTATCGTAGAGTCCTATAAAAGTTAGGAGTTGTATAGGCCTATTTTCCAAAATTATTCATACATTGACATAATGAAAAATAGTATGAAATTTTTGGATATATGTCCAGTAGTTTATTTTAAGAGTAGCCCGGCAGACGCGCAGCTGCTGCATTAAGCCAGAGACACAGTGGCCTAGCTGCTGCTGACGTAAATGAGTCCAGCCAGCTGCTGAAGCAAATCAGGAGCAGCTGAAAGCAGCTGTGCAGCTGCTTCAGGGTTGCTGCAATAAACCTCTACTCATCCAAATTACTATAAAACTATAAAAATGTTCTGAGAATTACATTTTGTAAAGCACGCATTTAAAAATTAATTCGAATCTCATTCAATTTATCAACAAATCGAAGCATAGTTCTAAATATGAACCAACTGATCTAACACTTCAGGTCTAACTGGTAGGTCCATGGTATATAACGCATGCACTCTCCTCTATCTTAAGCCTTCCTCTTCATGTCCACATGTGAGCGGATCATCTAACATCAAATCATCTAACATTCCCAATCTAGGCCTGCCTCTGCCCCAATTTCCTTTTATTCTGCCTTCTATGGGTCCTGTAAAATACTGGAGCTGTACTCTATATTTTCCTAAATTCTTTATACTTTGCTATATTAAAAAATAGTAAGAAATTTTTTGAAAGATGTCCAGGCTTTTATTTTAAGACTTTCCCATCTTAGAATATGTCCTTTCAAACTCTTCTTCCTGTTTCTTAATACATTTATCAACTGTCTATGTGTTCCTACACTCCAGAACTTCCTCATTTGTAGCCTATGAGAGGGAAGGATGGGTGAGAGTCAGTGCAGACAGACAGGGGGGGGATAAGATCAAGGTCAAAGCGTCTCACTGACATCACTACAGCATCTCAGCAGTGGATTAAGAGTTACCTTGTGATAGCATCTGATAGCATCTGATAGCATCTGATAGCATCTGATAGCATCTGATAGCATCTGATAGCATCTGATAGCATCTGATAGCATCTGATAGCATCTGATAGCATCTGATAGCATCTGATAGCATCTGATAGCATCTGATAGCATCTGATAGCATAGCATCTGATAGCATAGCATCTGATAGCATAGCATCTGATAGCATAGCATCTGATAGCATAGCATCTTATAGCATCTGAGGGCATCTGATAGCTTCTGAGGGCATCTGATAACATAGCATCTGAGGGCATCTGATAACATAGCATCTGATAGCATCTGATAGCATCTGATAGCATCTGATAGCATAGCATCTGGTAGCATAGCATCAGATAGCATATCATCTGATAGCATCTAATAGCATCTGAGGGCATCTGATAAGATCTGATAGCAGCTGATAGCATCTAATAGCATAGCATCTGATAGCATCTGATATCATAGCATCTGATATCATATCCTCTGATAGCATAGCATCTTATAGCATCTAATAGCATATGATAGCATAGCATCTGATAGCATCTGATAGCATTTGATGGCATTTGATAGCATTTGATAGCATCTAATAACATAGCATCTGATGGCATCTGATAGCATCTGATAGCATCCGATAACATATGATAGCATAGCATCTGATAGCATCTGATAGCATCTGATAGCATCTGATAACATAGCATCTGGAGATTATGTGTGTAGACTCTGTATAGACTATGTGTGTAGATTATGTGATTAGGCTATGTGTATAGACTAAGTGTAGACTATGTGTGTAGATGTGAGTAGGCAATGTGAATAGGGTATGTTACACTGTTATAGTGGGTGCCCATGTTACATTATGTTGTCACTTTAAACAGATCGTCTGATTGTGAATGGAGAGAAAGAGAGTTGAACTTTGAACTTTTGTTCTCAAGCTCTATGATTATTCAACATTACAAGTAGAACGAGGTGAGACTCTCGCAATAGAGTCAGAGTACGTTTAGAACTAAGGTCACACAGACCCAACAGAAACCAGGCAAGTGCATAGGCATTCAGCTAGACACAGCGTAATGTAAGGCTAAGACAATATAGGCAAGTGTATGTAAGACAATGTAACACAGTGTAATACAGGCCAGTGTATATAATACAATGTAACGCAATGTAATACAATCAAGTGTATGTAATACAATCTAACACAATGTAATACAATCAAGTGTAATGTATGTAATACAATGTAACAAAATGTAATACACTCAAATGTATGTAATATATTGTTACAATGTATATATATTGTTATTATATTAGATATATATATATATATATATATATTGTTATTATATATATATATATATATATATATATATATATTGTTATTATATATATATATATATATATATATATATATATATATATATATATATATATTGTTAGAATGTCCAAATAGCGTAGGGGTAACGTCATGAAGTTTTAAATGACAGATCCTGCTGTGAATTGAACCCTCGCGAGTTTGAATCCCGGCCGCGCTGATCTGAGAGTAAAATCTCGGACATTCACTGGACTGGTTATACGGCAAATGGACTAAAATAGCCTAACGGATTAAGCATGTGGTTTCAAAAAAGTGATAGATATCAACGTAGTTGATTAATCACTATAATACGTGTTTACTTTTTTACACTGTGTAATATTACTGTGTTAAATGTATGTAACATAGAGTAACTCAAGGTAACACATCCACGTGAAGATACAAAGATACATCGCACTGTTACGTAATATAGCGCAGTACAATACGAAACAATATGCTAAAGATCAGAGGAGAATAATCCAGATGTAAAAATACATGCATGATTACTTCAGGATGACTTCTTGATGTTGTAAGAGAAGTAGCTGATATCAGTTGTAGCATAGTAATTGTTGTTATGCGAGATGATGCCAAAAGTAAAGCTATATATATATATATATATATATTATATATATATATATATATATATATATATATATATATATATATATATATATATATATATATGTCGTGTTAGGTTAGGGTGAAGGTCATAGAGAGCCAGAAGTGTCGTCAATAACATCAATAAGAGTGGTACAGTAATTAATGACAACATCAACATCGAGTACTACCTTAAACCAATGCCAAGCTGACGAGAAGAAAATCAAGAATATAAAAACGGCCGGTACAACATCATAAATCCAGTCTAAAGATAATTTGAACTCATTCCTCTTGTATAGAAAAGCAACCTAGAACGTTAATTAACATTGTTAAATAATTCTTTACCTTTTGAATTTCATTAATTATTAAATTTTTGTGCTAAAGCAACATAAACATATGCATTAACTATATTTTTTTCTGTGAAAAACAAACACAGAGAAAGCCGTTGACATCTGGCGAGTAAATGAAATTCACAGCAACACAATCATTCTTCAACATTTGGTTATCAATAATAATAAGATGTACACGACAACTTGTGAGCTATTTATGCACAGGCGCTTCAAAGACTAACCGAAGAGTACAACAGAAAACTACCTCAAAACCCAAACCAAACAAATTGTAATATGATTAATTTAATGAGCGTTTAAGTAACAATTATCAAGGAAGAGGAAGAGAGAGAGAGAGAGAGAGAGGTAATGAGAGAGAGAGAGAGAGAGAGAGAGAGAGAGAGAGAGAGAGTATGTTAGAGAGAGAAAATGAGCCCTGCCTCTCTCTGTCTCTCACTTACTCTCTCTCTCTCTCTCTCTCTCTCTCTCTCTCTCTCTCTCTCTCTCTCTCTCTCTAAAATACTTAATAGAATTCTAATATCAACAAACAGAACACATCATACGATATCTAACCCGCAGTCATCAAGGCGCTACTGATGTAGATACACACTACACATTGTATTGTCAAGTGACTTCTTGATGTCTAGTATACTTTATCTTTGGTCAGCTCTAAAGGCACGTGCAGAGAATCAAAGGTCTAGTCTCCTGTGCCACAAGACAGGCACTGTACGTATTTAGCTCGTAGCATGTAGATAGCATGTCTGACAGCTGATCAACAGCTGTAGGTTCAAATCCTCTATTTATCCGCCTTTAACAAGCTCTAACACTGTAAGCTGTACGTTACACTTCCATAACTTTAGAGTGTCTTTACATATGTGAATCTCTCTGCATTTTTCTCTTTATAGGTGTCGATCTCTCTGCATGTCTGTCTTTATACGCTTGGATATCTGTGTACCTCTCTAAAAATCACTATACTTGTGTAAATCTATGAGTATTTCTCTAAATATTTCTAAGTATGTGTGCATCTCTGTGTATTTCTCTCTGTACCTCTCGATGTATCTGTGGATCTATGTGTGAACCTATTACCGGACGTTCCAGGGACGGCTGATCGTATTATTGGTTGCTATGGAAACAGAGACCGATCTACGATAATAGAGGAAGTAGCAGCTTAGTGCTGCAGCTCCAGTTGTCATAGCAACGCGTGAAGATGTTGCAGCAGCTCCTGTTGCTATAGCAACTAACACAGTTGATGCAGGAACTTTTGTTACTATAGCAACATACGCAGTTGGTTGAAGAGCTTCTCGTTGCTATAGTAACACAAATGAGGTTTGACGCTACTGCTAATGTTACTATAGCAACACAAACAGTCAGGTAGCAACAGCAGCTATCTTACCAGAGAAGAAATCACAATCAGCTAGAAACAGCAGCTTCTGTTCAAATAGCAGCATTAACTGTTAGACTTTTAACATTAACTGCTGAACTAGTAGCAATAACTGCTGTACCGGTAGCATTAACTACTGCTCTAGTAGCATTAACAGCTGCAGTAGTATAATTAACTGCTGCACTAGTAGCATTAACTGCTGTACCAGTAGCATTAACTGCTATACCAATAGCATTAACAGCTGCACTAGTAGCATTAACAGCTGTACTAGTAGCATTAACTGCTGTACCAGTAGCATTAACTGCTGCACTAGTAGCATTAACAGCTGCACTAGTAGCATTATACATAAATAAGTAAATAAGTCGAGTCAATTAAATATCTCATCACTTGAGCGCTGACTGGCGAACTAGTAGATTGATAAAGGAATGAAAATGTGAATGAATGAATGAACGAATGAATGAATGAATGAATGAGTGAATGAATAAATAAATGAATGAGTGAATGAATGAATGAATGAATGAATGAATGAATGAATAGTGGAAAAACTGAGTGGTGGATTAGTTAAATTAGGCTTGGAATTGCTTGCCGACCACAAATACGTGTTTTCTCACAATGTTACAATACTTGTCTATTACACAGTATGTCAACATATGACTAATCGACACTACGCCACACTACGACACACTACGTCACACCACGTCACACTACGACACACTACGACACACTATACTACACGCAGACATGACCTCTACTAGTTTCTCTACACACGAGCTATTGAGCTCCAGTAGAGAGAGTAGTATCAGCTCAACAAAGCGGAGTGGAGGAAACAAGAGCTAGGGGGGGATGTCTCCACACGTCGTGAATGGGTCACTCGCTGTGGAAGAGAGTGGGGGGAGGTACGAGGAAGTGAACGACCTCGAGGATTCAGTGGATTTTGTGGATTCAGTGGATTCAGAGGATTCAGTGGAATCAGTGGATTCAGTGGATTCAGAGGATTCAGTGGATTCAGTGGATTCAGAGAATTCAGTGGATTCAGAGGATTCAGTGGATTCAGAGAATTCAGTGGATTCAGTGGATTCAGAGGATTCAGTGGAATCAGAGGATTCTGTGGATTCAGTGGATTCAGAGGATTCAGTGGATTCAGTGGATTCAATGGATTCAGTGGATTCAATGGTTCAGTCGATTCAGTGGATTCAGTGGATTCAGAGAGAACCGCTTAGATCCTGAAGAGGTGGATACTATGCCTCCTGTGTTACTGGTAACAGATAGTGGTGTGACACACTGGACAGAGCCCTGAATGGATTTAACGTCCTAGTTTCACTGTCGTTGTCTCGTTGGCTGGAGCCAGGGGCGAAGTCCGTAAGACATTCAACAGCAAATCAGTAAGTGCGGGTTTAAATCCTGGGTTCGAAAGTCACTGCCATCGCTTTCGAGTGAGAAAACTGACGTTAACATTAGCTTTTTTCTACATCCCTCACTTGTCTGCTACGTCACGTGATCTGACACTGGGTCCACGTCACGCGACCTGACACTGGGTCCACGTCACGTGACGTCACACTGGGTCTACGTCAAGTGACCTGACACTGGGGCCACGACACGTGACATGACACTGGGTCCACGACACGTGACCTGACACGTGACCTAACACTGGGTCCACGACACGTGACCTGACACGTGACCTAACACTGGGTCCACGACACGTGACCTGACACTGTGTCCACGACACGTGACCTTACACTGTGTCCATGACACGTGACCTGACACTGGGTTCACTACACGTGATGTCACACTGGGTCCACGTCACGTGACCTGACACTGGGTCCACGTCACGTGACGTCACACTGGATTCACGTCACGTGACGTCACACTGTGTGCACACTTTATACTAGCACTATTTATTCTAGCACTATTTATTCTAGCACTATTTATTCTAGCACTATTTATACTAGCACACTTTACTCTAGCACTATTTATTCTAGCACTATTTATACTAGCACACTTTATACTAGCATTATTTATACTAGCACTATTTATTCTAGCTATATTGATACTTGAATTACTTGTATATTTAATATAACGCATTTTAATCGTAGACACTAAAGAGAAATTAACTTAGACAGGCTTCCATGCACGTTGTTTTAAGGTCTCTAGTAATAAGAAAAAGAAAGTGTGCGAAACACGCCAATACTAGAATGCGATGTGCTGAAGCTATGTGCGTATTAACTATACGCATAAGAGAGAGAGAGAGAGAGAGAGAAGAGAGAGAGAGAGAGAGACGGAGAGATAGGGTGAAGAGAGAGAGAGAGGGAGTGGGTATAAAAGCTTGTGACGGAGCTTTATCAATTTAAGACGAGAGTTGAAGAACTGCTCAATTAAAAATGTTTTAATATGACATTACACTCGCCGGAAGTGAAACTGTGTCGCTTTTATAGAGCTCAAAATATAAGAGTTTTTCTTCTCTTTTCTAAACAGAAGAAAGTATGAACATCTGACAATGTGGAGCCTTTGTTAAAGCTGGTAAAGCTAAGGTTAACGTCAGTTTCCTCACTCGAAAGCGATGTCAGTGACGGGCGAGCAGATCGATTGTGCCCTCACTGGAGAGAAAGACAGAGAGTAAGAGAGAGAGAGAGAGAATAAGAGAGAGAGAGAGAGAGAGAGAGAGAGGGAGGAAGAGAGTGAAAGAAAGAGGCAGATGAAAAGTATTAAGCTTCTCACCGAAAGTTTTCATTGGATATTAATAAACAAATGTTGACTTTCAAACGTTTGCTAAATCCAAGTGACTTAAATTTTAACTATCCTTTTTATAAAACCATGACTTAATTATTACACAACCCTAATCAGTGTTGCCATCAACTATCATTTCATACAACCAGCGTTACCATCAACTATCATTTCATACAATCAGTGTTACCATCAACTATCATTTCATACAACCAGCGTTACCATCAACTCTCATTTCATATAATCAGTGTTGCCATCAACTATCATTTCATACAATCAGTGTTACCATCAACTTTAACATCAGCTTCATGACAACCCGTTCATATAACGATGTTGTTCAACAGGTCGCTTGAACAGACTTTTAATTACACGTTACCAGTATCTGCATTGTATTGTGTGTCAGCATTAATAGCCATGTAGTGGTCCAGGGTTCACCATTCACGCCAACATCCAGTACGGTTATTCTGAGAAAGTGAAAGCAATTAAAGGAACGGTATGTGCATTGAGTAGATCATAGGGAAAGCACATGCATTAGATAATGCGCAGACACGTTTCTTAAAACTCTCCAGTTCCTATTAACAAGAGTTTGGTTTGAAAAGAGAAAATAAATGTCAAACTTTGCTTTAATTAACAGTCTGAATATATATCTCTCTCTCTTTCTCTTAGTGCACTGCCTACTGTCAGGCCCATGATATACAACGCCTCCACTCTTCTCTGTCTTTTTTCTCTTCATACGAGTTTAAAGGTCCACATACGAGTGGACCTTTAAATCATCTAGTATGCTATACCATAATTCTTGCGTGATTCTGCTTATAACAAGGTGGGCCCCTATGACTTCCTCAGCTTCGACTAACGTGTACTGGGCTGGGGCGTCATTCCATGAAAAAGCAATCCTATTTACCCATCTCTGAATATATATGAATCTTTATTTCACCACAACGACGGTAGAGATTCACCAGGAAGTGAAAGTAATATACAGAAACAGTAGAAACAGGTGCGACATGCAACAATAACAGGAATAAAGGTTTAACGTCCGTTTTCTCATCCAGGGATGATGTTAGGGACGTCAAATATGCCTATATTAGTCAATTACCTCAGTAGAGTGATAGAACTTGGACGCTGGAACACTGCAGGTGAAAGAAGAAGAGCTGGACTAGACATACCACACAGCGGTGAGGCTGTCTAGAACATGTAGCGGAGTGATGAATGGGTGGAGAAAGAGAAGAGGATGATGATAATTAGGGTGATACGCGATTTGATAACGCATTGATATGAAAAGAAAAGCCGTTAATAGAAATATGCGGAGGAGTTGTATGTCATGGCCCAGCCATTAGGTAGTAAACTGAAGGCGAGTCTTCCACAAAGGATTATTAGTTAACAACTTGGCCACACGACTCCATTTGTTAACTCAACGCTACGTGACATTCGATGATGCCGCCTATAGATATGTAAGCCCAGTCATCGATTGATTGATTGATCGCACATCGCATGTGGTTAGAACATGTTAACTGCAGAGCCCCGGGCACAACGTTATAACGGGTCGTGACTTGTGTCTCACATCAGTCGTGAGTGGAGTGGGCGGTTATTGGTTGATTGACTTCACGACTTCAGTTTTTAATTTCAAAATTATTCAGCAACAATAAAGAGTGAATCCAGTTGACGAGTGAAGTGGCTTCAATCAATCGATCGATCATTCAATAAATCAGTCGATCAATCAATCAGTCTATCCATCAATCAGTCGATCAATCAATCAGTTGATCAATCAACCAGTTGATCAATCAATCAGTTGATTAATCAATTAGTCGATCAATCAATCAGTGAAGAAGTTCAATGTCTATCAGGTAAGTGACATGTCCAGCAATGAGGAAGACCAAGGCTGCTGGCAGAGACAACAATTTTCTGTTTAATGTCTTAAGTATAACGAAGTTAGATCACAAAATAGATGAACCAAACTTTTATCACTCACTGAATGCATAGCAAGTAAATTAAACGAGAATATAAATTATATATATATATATATATATATATATATATATATATATATATATATATATATACAGTATATATGTGTGTGTGTGTATAGAATATATATATATATATATATATATATATATATATATATAATATTCTATACATAGTATTATAGAATATGACTAGTAATTCATTTATACATAGCAAGTGTAGGGCCTACTAAAGATTTTAGCACACTTTCTTAAAGTAACGATAGTGCGTCAGCTGCGCGTGTATGTTTCATTGCCTGTGTACGTATCTCTTGTTATGTGTGTATATCACTGTGAGTACTCCTGATTGCAGCTTGCGCATAATATAGAATATGGTTGCGAGAGATTGAGCAGAATGTTGGAATTCCCTCGAGTGGGTAATCCCGTCTAAAATCAAATCAACTGAGCGATAATAAGCATCAATCATTTTAAGTTTTCGTAGATCCATGCTGGCGCATTCTACGAATTCTATAGATCCATGCTAGAGCTCTCCACAGCCTGAGGCGTGTGCTCATCCACCAATAGAATACCACATGTGTGACCGTTATGTGACAGTTATGTGACAGCTATGTGATAGTTATGTGACAGCTATGTGATAGTTATGTGACAGTTGCAAGAGTTAATGTGACAGTTATGTGACATCTGTGTGACAGTTATGTGACAGTAATGTGACAGTTATGTGACAGTTATATGACAGTTGTGACAGTTATGTAACCGTTATGTGACAGTGGTGTGACAGTTATGTGACAGTGGTGTGACAGTTATGTAACAGTTATGTGACAGTGGTGTAACAGTTATGTGACAGTTATGTGACAGTTATGTGACTTACCTCTAGTCTGGGAGCCTGTACGGAGCAGTTGTCACTTGTACCTGTGGATATGCCTCCTCGTCTCACTAGAAGTCTCTCTCCTCTCACTCCCTCTATCTCTCCGTCAGTTTCCTCACCAGCTGACACTGAGAACTCTGAAGACCCTCGAGAACTCAATAAAGAATTCAAAGAAGAACTCAAAGGAGAACTCAAAGAAGAACTGAGGAGATGAGAACTAAGGGAACTCAACACAGAACTTTCGTCCATCATTGTCTTAGTGTACTTGAACTCGAGAGAGGCTGGTAGGTAGTGCAGGCTTTACATTGAAATCTCTTATTAATTCATATATTTTATCCTCACTACATAAACCAATCATACACAACTAACGTCTTAATTCTCACTCAACGTACTGATAATAGTGAGAGATAGGAAATTATTCAAAATTAGATAGCTTCAGTATTCTAATGCAACTCTCAGTTCTATTTCTACAACAGCCAACCAGAGACATCCATACAACTCCAGTGAGAAGAGTGTCTACAATAGCCAATCAAAGAAGTCCATACATCTCCAAATTATACAAATTGTTTAGTACTTAACAACAGGTTGTGACAATGATAAGTTTATAAAGTTTATCGCTTGACGTTGCTACAGGGGCAGGTATTGAAGACGTGCCGTTGTAAGGTATTGCTGTATTATCTACTGGGGCAGGTATTGACGACGTGGTGACGTAAGGTACTTGTAAGGTATTGCTGTAGTATCTACTGGGGCAGGTATTGACGACGTGGTGACGTAAGGTACTTGTAAGGTATTGCTGTAGTATCTACTGGGGCAGGTATTGACGACGTGGTGACGTAAGGTACTCTGGAGAAAGTCATTAGGAAATAAATTCAAATTCTGCGCTGAATCAAATCTCGTAAGAAATCGTAACGCGGTGTAGATTTTGTTTAATTAAATCTATAGAGTCAATAGAGAGCTGTATACATGCGTGATGCTAGATTGTGTGTAGAGTAGGACCTCTATTAGATCAGCAACCAATCCTATTATACCCATGAGACAGCAAATTAATGAATGTTAAAAGCGTTCAACATTTAGAGTGATCAGTGGACAAGATCATAGGCATCATAATAGTATCATAAGTGTCAGTATCATAAGCATCTCCTTGTTCCATCGTCTTTTTGTCCTCCATCTGTTACAAACATTGTTGTGCAGTTACCAATTAAAAGTTGCCATACACGATCCAATTTATCTCTGTTCTGATAAATTGGATCGTGTAACAGATATCCGTTCAGAAAAATTTGAGCCCTAACCCTAATCCTAACCCCAACCCTAACCTTACACATACGACTCTCTTCTCTAAATCTTCAATATCTCTCTCTCTCTCACACACACACACTCTCTCTCTCTCTCTCTCTCTCTCTCTCTTGTATCTAATTTGTACTTAAGATTTTGTATCTGCATGGCACATAACGTCTGCAAGCGCACATTAGATTGGCTGCTTGACAACATAGAGCCTTACAGGTGGTCTAGACGTCATTAACCGACGAGGCTCTTAGTTCAGACAGATAGTGGCTAGACTCTAGATCAACAGGCCTGGATTCAAACCCTCGAGTGTCCAGCAGTGTGGCATTCTTATCTCATCCACCCAATCCTGTAAATCCTCACAACCAGTGGAGCGTAGAACCATAGCAACTGACTTCAGTGGCAACTGATATATCCTTCATCTCATGACAACATCCAGCAATGTGGGAACAGTAGAACAATCACATCATTCATTCAATTCATCTAACTTAAAAGTATTTCATACCTCCTTTGTAAAAAAGCTGGTAAAGTTAAGGCCAACGTCAGTTTCCTCACTAAACAACGATGTCAATGACGGGCGAGCCCCCATCTACTTATCCGCATCCACTTATCCGCGGTCGAGTGTCTTACCAACATCGCCACCGGCTCCAGCCACTGTGCTACAGTAACAATGTAAATACTGCTAATCTATCTATCCAGCTTCTCTCAATCATCACAGATAGATGGCTGGTCCTAGGTACAAAACTAAACATACTGTATATTTACTTGTAATTAAATCGTACACAAAGGAGTGGCAGGCATTGGATGATGACAATAAGTCGTAAATATCACAACAGAATTCCCACTGAAGTCTACTAGGCCTTTAACTCCCATAGCAATTGTAGTCTTTATATATCTATATGTACGTGGTCGCCTCTTTAGAGTACTAATATGCCAACAAGAGTTCAATTTTTCAGAGTATATTACGCATAAATACATATTTATATACTGACATTTATCCTACTGTGTCTAATTGTAGCTGCACAAGATTGTGAGAGACAGTAGGAGGATCGATTGGTTTAACACATAATCGTTTAAACTTATATACAAGTAGATTAAATAGGTGCCAATAATAGCAATAACAATCATCTAAAGCATTCAGTGATGGGCCTTTCATCAATGTTTCGCTTGACAATAACGCTAAAGTCTAAAATTCTTACACAGTTATTTCAACTCACGCAATGTCTTTACATATTCTTTACGTTCAGAAGTCACTCAGTTACGATATACAAATTATAAACTTCTACTTATTTGCTTCATTAAACCAATCTACGAACCGATAGAACATAAAAAGATCTAACTATTAAGAACATAAAGTAGAATCGACACTATTGTCTAGCACTATAGTGACTGAGTCACATGCTTACACAGCCTCAATGTGACTGCACTGAGCTCTGTCATCTAATGCTTCCATATAAATACCCGCTCATCTCTCTCTCTCGCTCACTCTCTCTCTCTCTCTTTCTCTCTCTCTCTCTCTCTCTCTCCTCTGCGTCTCATACGGTCCACCACGCCATTTCACTTATTTTTCTTCTCTTTTCTTCTCTTCTCGTTTATTACCTTCCTCTCTTCTATTCACTTCGCTTCCTTCTCTCTCTCTCTCTCTCTCTCTCTCTCCTCTCTCTCTCTTTCTCTATTTCGCTTTTTTAGGTTTATCAACTGCTTTTTCACGTAAAACCAGTTTTTGAACATTTGACCTGAATTGTCGTAAATGGCACGATAGAAGATAATGCATAATATAATTACAAACATAAGATAATTTTAACGAAAACGTTTCAAGCGCTGCTGCTGTCGAAACCCCATCAGTAATAATGAGTTAAAATCTTGGGGAAAAAACATTTTTGCACATTTTAAATGTGCAAAAATTTTATTCAATGCACATTTTAAATGCATTGAATAAAATCTTCTCACAAAATATGTGTTAAAATGATTCATTAGTATTATTGTAATTAATTAAGAGTAATTATTATTATTATAATTAATTAAGAGTAGGGCCTACTTAATATTAATGTAATTAATTAAGAGCAATTAGAATTATTGTATCGTCTTTTTGGCTCGTATCTTACAATAATGTAATATATAAGAGAATGAATAAACTGCGTGTGATAAAAGCTTGTGGCTACGCTGATAAACCCTTTACCTAGAACCAGATGAAGTATTTAAGTATTTGACGATTTAATATTTAGAGTTATTAGTTTATGACAATATCGTGCGCATAATTCGCTGTTATCATAAAGTTCTGCTCTAGATTTGAAGACATCCACAAAGTATTAGACTCAACAACCAGGACGTAAGAGACATTATCACATCACGTGATCTCTAACTCTCGTGTATAGAGTAAAACCTTCCACTGAAACCAGTTGCTACTTGGAATATCATCAAATGCACTGGTTTTAACTCATGATGGTGAGTAATTTTAATTCTGTACTACACTAAGGTTCTTATAAATGCACGAATGCTAACAAATTCGGAAAATGAAACCATCCATCGCATTAAGTAGCCTATATTATGTAGGAATTTCACGTGTTTTATTATAGTTTAATTAGAGACCCATCGAATGCAGGAGTTCTTAATAAATAATAAAAACATACGTGCAGTAAATTTTATTGACATATCATCTAACGAAACCAGGCACACAAGCACACAGGCACACAGGTACACAGACACACAGGAACACTGACACACAGGTACACAGACACACAGGCACACAGGCACAAAGATACACAGGCACACAGGTACACAGGCACACAGGTACACAGACACACAGGCACAAAGATACACAGGCACACAGGTACACAGGCACACAGGTACACAGACACACAGGCACACAGGTACACAGGCACACAGATACACCGGTACACAGGCACACAGGCACATAGGTACACAGGCACTTAGGTACACAGGCACACAGGTACACAGGCACACATAGGTACACAGGTACACATAGGTACACAGGTACACATAGGTACACATAGGTACACAGGTACACAGATACACATAGGTACACAGGTACACAGGCACACAGGCACCCATAGGCACACAGATACACAGGTACAGGCACACAGACACACAGGCACACAGGCACACAGGTACACAGGCACACTGGTACACAGGTACACAGGCACACTGGTACACAGGCACATAGATACACAGGTACACAGGCACACAGGTACACAGGCACACAGGCACACTGGTACACAGGTACACAGACACACAGGTACACAGCCACACAGACACACAGGTACACAGGTACCCAGGCACACAAGTACACAGGCACACTGGTACACAGGCACACAGATACACAGGTACATTGGCACACAGTCACACAGGTACACAGGCACACAGGTACACAGGTACCCAGGCACACAAGTACACAGGCACACTGGTACACAGGCACACAGATACACAGGTACACTGGCACACAGTCACACAGGTACACAGGCACACAGGTACACAGGTACACAGGCACACAGGTACACAGGTACCCAGGCACACAAGTACACAGGCACACTGGTACACAGGCACACAGATACACAGGTACATTGGCACACAGTCACACAGGTACACAGGCACACAGGTACACAGGTACACAGGCACACATAGGCACACAGGTACACAAGCACTGAGGGACACAGGGACATAGGTACACAGGTACCCACAGGCACACAGATACACAGGTACAGGCACACAGCCACACAGGCACAAACAGGTGTACAGTCACACAGACACACAGGGCTATGCCTGGTGGTATTACTGTACCACCAGGCATAGCCCTGGCAGTATTGGGGACTATATACGTCATGATGACCTTACCTCAAGCACTGAGATCTTGATGTTCATAAAACCGGTTTAAATCAGATTTGTTCCCAAAACATTAAATGTTAAATATCTTGATCACACAACGGATTTTGTTGTTGTTATTCTCTTGAGAGAGAGAGAGAGAGAGAGAGAGAGAAAGAAAGAAAGAAAGAAAGAAAGAAAGAAAGAGAGACAGACCCAGAGAGGAAAATAAAACACTCTCGAATGTCTCAAGCAAATAAACAAGGTCTGGTATCAGGTCAAAGCTATGGAGTCGAATGAAGGAACTTTCCTGTCACCAGTATCTTCTGCCATTAGTCGTTTAGTTCTTCAGCGAAAGCGAAATTTAGAACTTGACTAGACGTGCACTTTATTGTTCTGGTTATTTTAACCCTTCAGTAGTAATAGTTTGTACTTATACGTATAGAGTACGTTGTATATAAGTGATTGCAGGGCGGCAGCTCCCACAGATAATCAGGTTGATGCGCAGCTCCCTCTAATTATTATCCTACATGAAAATTATTCCTCATAACTTTAGTAATGGTAGTCAGTCAAATTGTAAGTGTTAACTGGAAGTCCTTGGCACTGCTGTGATCTGGCTACAGAACCGCTTCAAGGCAACTGACGTAGAACATTTAGTAAACATGGAAAACTTTGTTACAGGAAGTGACGATGTGAGAAGATAAAAATTGTAAAATTCTATGTACTGACTTTGATGAAGACAGACTTAAACTTCATCCTGACTTGTTTCTAGGTGCGGCTAAAAGTGAACAAGCTGAAGTAAAAACTCAGCAAGGTTTGGTCACATACTCTTGCACACTAGCTCGTGAGTCTTTACTCTCGCTGTTGCCTGACTTCCCAGAATTCCGAAAGACCGTATACTGATGAAACTACTTCTGTACCCTGCGGAGACGTTCAACATCTTGATTTTCAAACTCTTACCACAATTGTCATTGGGTCTGCAGTGTGGGCTTTACTTTAGTCTTACTTTGTTAGTCTTAAATAAAGAAAATAATGCTTGATTTGAAATGCATGTAATCAAAGCGCATTGTTTATATGTCTGTTTATTTTGTTTATATACACTTGTTGTGATACAACTTGCAACATTACTAGCAATAGCTTTCATGTTTAGTAATAATGAATGTGACAATTTCACTACAATTCTCTTCATAGATTTTCTTTTGAAATTTTGTGATTACAGTTAATATTTTTACCTTTCTCCAAGACATTGAGAGGAATGTGCTTGGTCGCACCAGATATTTTATCTTTTCTTTGAAGTCTTTTATAAAATTTTAAAACTTGGCCTCTCACTTCCAAGGACTTTTAGCCTTTAGCATTTTGTTTTGTCTCTCACCTTCCATCATCCGTTACAGAGTGGCCCAGATATTTGCAGCTCCTCACCTGTTCTTTTACACAAGTACATGCGTGACGCAAGTATAAAGCAAAGTCAAATTGACTGAAATTTAAACAGCCTGAACGAGCTGTCTACTTGACAATTATAAAATCAAATAAAACATAATAATAGAGTGTGTTGACAATGCTGGTCTGCACCGCGCATTGTTAATTTGACGCATAATTATATCTGGGCGCCTGAGACGCCGCGCAATAAAGAAGTGCGTGTCTGCAGAATCTTCACTACAGCGCGCTCACTAAAGATCTGAGCAGTGGTGGGTTGTTGTTTGCGGTGACTATTTGTAAGATAACGACACAGTGAATCCCCTGCTGCTATTTATTCCTAGAGGGGATACTACACGCTATGTCCCCAACTTCATTACCTTTAGGTGTAGAAGAGGAAGGATATTTTGTATGCGGTATAAGAAATATCCATCCCATACTATAATCGGGTAAGGTCTATTAAAAAAGATCATAGAAGGTAGAATGGAAGGAAAAAAGGCAGGGGCAGGCCGAGATTATGTATGTTAGATGATTTAAAGACACACTTATATGTGGAAATGAAGAGGAAGGCGTAGGACAGAGAAGAGTGGAGAAGATGGACCTGCCAATAGGCAGTGCACTAAGAGAGACTATAATCACAAATGTTAAATGCTAGATGATTTAAAGATCCAATCTTATGTGGATATAAGGAGGAAAACGGACGATAGGGATGAGTGGAGGGGTTTTCAAATATAGGCCTGCCAGTAGGCAAAGCATTAAGAGAGTGAGAGAGAGTGTGTGCGTGTGTAGTCAAATGGTTGGGGTTAGAGTATGCGTTATGCCTTAACCCTCCACCCAATGATCAGTACATACAAAGAGGCACGCGCGCTAATAGAGACATCTTCCTATTCTCGTAACATTGCATTCACAGATGATATTTCGTCTTGTCTAATTGTCCGAGGTAGCGCTTTGAATTTTGTACTTATAACTTTTCAAACTGGATTAGAGGCGGAATGACATCCCGCAAGGTCTTGCTTGATAACTTCGTTACTCTCGTCTGTCAGGTCTCGTTTAACAACTTCATTATAATAATTAAATATCGTATCAAGCATCAAAAGTAGCGCTACAATCACAATAGCGAGATACATAAATTACAGGATAGTCCACGCCTGGATGTAAACCAGTAGACTTCGATAAGATGCCGCCAGTCAGTTAAGACACGGCTGTCAACATGGAAGAGTTATCTCAGAGTGGAAGCTGCCTGTAGTGAGGAAGTCATAAAGTCGTATCAACCATGTGTAAGTAGATCGACCGACCTGCAGATTATGAACTTATAACATAACAACAATTAGACTGCTACAGTCATCAATGACAACATCGAGCACTATTAAGACAAAATCAAGCCGGCGAGCATAAAGAAGGTCCAAAAACGGTGCAAATTCCCAAATCCAGATAATCAGTCCAAAGTAAGGGGAATTAAAGAAAAGGAACTCATCATCCATATTTAAGGATTAGACCATACGCAACGGGCTCAGGAAATGTTTTCTTATTTTTTAAGCATCGTTTACAGAAAAGCTGGTAAAACAAAGGTTAACGTCAGTTTCCTCACTAGAAAGCAATGTCAGTGACGATCGAGCCCATGATTTGAACCCCGCACATACTGATCCGCTGTCAAATATCTTACTTAACCCTATCCCTAACCCCAGTCATATAACATTCTTTTCTGATATACCAGTATTCTTGGGGGATTCTGCTTATGAAGAGGTGGGCCCCCTATGACTTCCTCAGCTTCGACTAACAGACTAACATTTACAGGGCAGGGGCGTCATTTCCTGAGGACACTATCATGACTATCCTGTTTACCCAATTTTTAGGTATGATAAATAATTTTTTGTGCTTATGAACGGAGCCTTCCTCGAATTTTTCGTAAGAGAAATTTACTAGTGACATCTCCCGAATCAGTGATATAATGATGCCTAATCCTATCCCGAACTCTAGTTCTAGTCTGATTTTAACAAGTCTACAAATTTCTTGCAGTTTTTTGTTGTGTGAGACCAATTTGTGACTCTTAAGACATATGCGGTACACAGTGTAGTGGTAATCTATGTGCCACAGTTATCTATAAAGAAAAAAGTCAAAGTCAAGCTCTATTTTCTCAATCATAGCAGCAAGCAAGGCTTCTTTTAAAACATGTTTAGCCTACTCTGGGAGAGAAGTCTGAGGAAGTTTTTAGTGGAGGGGAAAAAGTGCGTAACGTTTTGAAGTATTACATAAAGCTTAAAACCAATTTTAACGTCAGTTTCCTCACTCGAAAGCGATGTCAGTGTCGGGCGAGCCCTAAGGGCAAGTAATACTAGGCCTAAGGCCTACTCTAATTGTTCTTGTTTCACTGCTTAAATAATAGGAACTTCCTTGTGGGTGACTAAGCGCATTTAATTTACTGGGATAAATCTTCTGAAACAAACGCTTAACCCCCCCCCCCCTCAAACCACTGATCAGATTACTGTTCCAAAAGTGTCTCTGACGGCAAATTAGTCCCACATAATCAATCAATATGTTTATCATCAGTTATCAATCAGTTTAACATGCGAGCCTATTATTAGATCCGCAGCTCTGTGTCCTAACACCTAGCGAGAGTGTGCCTAAATCCTGAGGCCTTGTTTCAAATCTCAAATGAGCCTATGACAAGTGGTATCGCTGATTTTTTTAAGAGCAGTGAATTTACTTCCCTGATATTGTCTTAGGGCGAGGAACCGGACGTTAAATTCTTATTGATGCTTATATAGTAGTGTCACATAGGCTTAAGTCTACATGTGATCGCAAACAATAGATTCTAGAAGTGCTGGATGTCAACATGGATGTTTATATGGAATGCTTATGATTTTATTATGATTATACAGTTACGCGAGGCGTAGGTGTATGACGCTTTCTACTGTAATCTGCTACACTAGAGTGTCGGCTATATAGAGAGATATTACAGTGACAAGGCTGACGGTCACACTCGAGTGACTGCATAGCGGTTACTCTGTAGCGCTTTGTGTCACAGCTGCGGGGGAGTTGCGGGAGGATTATGAGGGGTATAGGGTTCTATCAGAGCCCTGATATTTTAGTCTAGTGGATAGAGTGGCCATCAAGTGGTTCAAAGGTTCAGACGTTCAAGTTCATGTCAACCAATAAATGATTCAATGTCTCGGTGGATAAGTACGAGTGTTTAAGGGTCACATATGTATATTTTCCGCTCCTTTATTGTGCGTAGAGTACAAAGTTGCTGACAAAGTTATACTTAGTCAATAGCAGGAGAAAGATACAATAATTATACATGTGACTGTGAGTCAGGGTCTAATGATCACAATAAATATGTGATATGACGCAGGTCAGTGTAAAGTGAAATTGTATCGCGAAGAGTTCAATGAAAATAATATCACGGAGAAATATTAGTAAATCTTTTATAAAATCTGGTATGATGAATAGGCCTATAATATCAATTAAGCCTAGGTAGCCTACAGTAGTAATAAATCTTGCATAATTACTGAACACCGCGTTGCTATTCCAGTTATTTCGTAAAAGAAGGCTCAATAAAAAGAACTGGGTTTTATTATGGAATTGGTATTTTGATTTAGCTTAAAGACATAAAAATAAAGACATCGAAAGTCCCGAAAACTGAAACGAGAGTTGACCACAGTCGCAGCCTATTCAGCGAGTTCAACTGCCCGTGGGTAAGATTTCTCAAAAGCCTAAAGAATAGTCGAGAACAGGCCTACAACTCTCTTACTGCAACCCAAAGTATAGGCACATGATGTTATGAACATATCATGTTGGCGTATTATCGTATCAATTAATTATGATAATTAGTTAATTAGTCATCTGTAACATTAATGGCACCGGTGCTAATGAGAGTTGTAAGACAGAAATGGATGTAAATTAGAGTGAGTGTAAAGATAGGCCTATACATGTACATGTATATTCAATGTAGATTCTAGGCGAGGTCGATATATTGTGTATAGGCCTATATAGTTGAATTAATAGATAGGTTGTCTCTATTCCACGAGATATGAGCTAATCTATAGGCCTAATTGTATGACAACCGTGGGTAGTAAAACTTCAAAAGATTTTATTTAGGATAGAGAAGATACCCAATATCAAACGCAAGACTTCTAAGTGGTTGTAACTATTACATTTGTCTCGTAATCAGAGCTATATGTATTATGCTTCACTTAAGTTTATATTTACTTGCTCTAGTTGTTTTATATAGGTATCAATAGTTATATGTAATGTTAAGGTGTGGATAAGGCACATACTTTTCTGAAGCGATTAAGTCGCTAATCGATGGAGTGCTCTTTACGGAGCGTGAAAGCAGCATATTAACAAGAATATGAACCTTGGACCTGCCACTTGACAGAACACTAGAGAGAGAGAGTGAGAGAGAGAGAGAGTTTAATAGTTTAGTTCTCATACAGTTTGTAGATATATGCATTATTTACCTTTGTTAATAAGTCATTTAGTTTCTTTTAAATTACGACTGAGTATGTTGTCCCACTTTAGTTTAATTAGGCTATGCCAAAAACGAAACTCAAACTTTAAGCAACTCCTCATAGTACCAGCTAAATGCCATGATATCCTGCGTAACATACCATTCTAGCAGAGGTCTAAATGTAAACAAGTGTCTATTTTAAGCAACATATTCTATTACTACATGTATTCTCTGCAGGAAGAACACAAAGAAGGATTAAAGGACCTAACTAACCTGCAACGAAATCTCTTATCCTATTGAAATAAAAGTTACCCAGCAAGAAGCATCTAGAAACCAAGATTTGTAGATAGAGGTTGGGAATAGCTGCTGTAAAGCAGAATCAACTACTCTGAAGAATCACCTGTACACAGAAGTCTAACATCTACAATGTCTGAGGATTTTGAAGGTAAATTTTTCTTCAAAATCAATATATTTTAGAATGCGTCATATAGAGCGTAAGATGTGACAAACATGCATGCAATACAAGTTATATGTAACACATAGGCCTAGAGTAGGCTTTTTATATTTACATACATCATAGAATAAAGAAAAACCGTAGAAGTGTCAAAGACAATCTCAACCATTGTCAACATTGAGTTCAAGAATTGAAGTGATGCCAGCAACTAATTTTGCTAGCCGGAGGTAAACAATATCAGCTGATCGTTATTTAAAGGCATAAAATAATGAAGTTTTTGAACATTTGCAAGCTTTTGAACGATAATGAAACACTTTAGTAGCACATTTACCGTCACATTTATCCATTATATCGTCATGACAAAAAATTATTTGAAACGAATTCCTATTAATATTATATTAATAGTAATATTAGTATATTTCTATAATACAAAATGCATACAATTATTATTTCAAATCTCTTAAAAGATATTTCCCGTTATTTAGTTTCCGGATTCCTGGAATTTGTATACCCAAATGTTCAACCATACACCATCGTAGAACCGCTTAGAGGCCGTATATCATGAAATAAATGTGAAATTACAGAAATCACTATTTAATACATATGTGACAAAAGGGCTTTTTTATCCTCACGATTGAATGGAGCATGCCGGAAATCAACTCGCTCTTGTTACAAAACTGGTATCGCTGAAACAACAGTCATGACATATCTACTTATTTTAAATATCTTTGACATACATGTATGTATGTTATGCTAAATATTGATGATAAATGTTCTAGGCTACTTTTGAGCTTCATAATTTTTAATCCACAATAATGCATCACTTATCTCTTTCATTCTTCTGGAGGACACTCAAGCTGATGAACCGATGGTATAGGAGCCGATGAACTGAGAGAATAAACTGATCATATCTAAAGTTAACACTCTGTCTCAATCCCGTCAATATTGCAAACTAACAAGAGGTTCAATCAACATGATCGTAACGTTGATATTTACCAACAAAAATTCGCTTAGACTAAAGGAGTAAGTGTATATCTTACATATTAAATTTCATCGAAAACATTTAAAATCGTTAAATTTGCATTTTCTGCTGCAACTATATATATTTTGTTGTGCTCAGTGTTGTCATGGACGACAACAGTACTCTAATCTTGTCGTTGTTCTGTGCTCAGCTGTGGGCTCGTGCAGGCCTCTCAGCAGCTCAACGTTGTCCACTAACACATCGAGCACTCTGAACGGCACGTACGTCAAAGTGTCGTGTAGTGAGGGACATCAGCTCACAGCCTTACACTCTCAGCCTGGACAAAGCGTCTTCCAGTGCCTCAACAGCTTCTGGGCTCCCTCCATACCACGATGTGTGGGTAAGTCACTTCTATACCTAGATGTGTGGGTAAGTCACTTCTATACCTAGATGTGTGGGTAAGTCACTTCTATACCTGGATGTGTGGGTAAGTCACTTCTATACCTAGATGTGTGGGTAGGTCAATTCTCTACCCCGCTGTGTGGGTAAGTCACTTCTATACCCCGCTGTGTGGGTAAGTCACTTCTATACCTGCATGTGTGGGTAAGTCACTTCTATATCCCGCTGTGTGGGTAAGTAACTTCCATATCTTCGATAGTATTCTCTATATGAAAGATAATTAGGCCTATATTTGGATGTTTTGATAGAGTGATTATTACGGGTGTGTGGCTTTTTATGTTGTAGAAGTACAAGACCCGGGGGTGCCAGTGGGTGTTGTGGTGGGGTGCACTATTGGGGGTGTCGTGTGTCTAGTGGTGGTGCTCGTGGTGGTGTATATGCTCTGTAGGACACGAGGAGATGAGGAAGCCGAGAAACAAACAGATCTGCTGCACAAAGCTAAGATGATGCATCTAGAGTATGTGTCGATCTTATTCCTAGATCTCGATTACCTTAAATATGACTTTAAAAATCGTTTGAAATGTCGATAGGTGATGACGTGGCAAGATTTTTATATATTTTGCTGATGCAATATTTCTCAGTAATGCAGGCCGCCAATAATTCAAGTCCTGTAAATCTCTATTTTTCGCTCCTCGTATTAGCCTACATTTTTAAACCAGATTTCTACATATAAAAGTCTAACAAAATTTTCTAAAACTTGGCCCCCATCATCGCATTTGATATATTCATCGTCTACCGAAAACTACCTGTAAACTGCATTTAAATTATCACTTGATAAACTTATGTAAAAGCTTGACTACAGCAGGTGATTTAACACGCTCTCTAGAGTTTGACCTAATTGATTGCTACAGTTTCTTCATGACCTCGTTTCAACAAGATAACGTAGGCATGCCAGCTGTGACAGCAGAAAGCGTTAACCTTGACCTTAGAGGAGTAACAGATGAACGAGACTACGGAACTATAGAGCCCAGGGGCAAGCCATACAGGTTATATGATACTACACCGCGTTCTTAAAATCTAACACCGAAATTATGTAACTTTCAAAAATTGTAAGGTAACTTGGGCCTAATCGATTTTGTGATGAAACTCATTTGCAATATAGAAGTTCAAAATGAAAAGGATCGAGTTTTGCATTGAACTAAACTTTAAATTGTAATTATATCATAAATCTACGAGAGCATCCCATGTGCGGGCTCCTATATCCGCCTACTAGGAGAACAGGATTACATGTAGATTAAAATCTCTCTGCCATGCTAAGAAATAATAATTTAATAATAAATTATAATTACATAATCTTTCTTGAACAACAAAGAAACAAAATTCCAATTCACCGATATATTTTAAAAGCTTTATCAAAGCAATCAGACACATATATGTTCGCCTACCAAGTTTCAATAGATGAAGAAAGCAACCATTAGGCCTACCCAGTAATCGAAAATGTCTGAATATCATTCATCGCAAATGAACGCATAACAAGGTGCTAAACTATGGACGTAACAGTTTAATTTTTAATATACATGTAGATCTCTAATCATAAACACTAGCCCTGATTAATTATTGGGGTCTCAGTTTTTGAGCATATGGTATAGGCCTACAATGACTGAAGAGTTTTCTTCAACTGAAAAAAGCGAGAACTTGATAATTATATCACTAGAATTTTATGTCATCATAAAACATTTGCGATAATTATTTTATTACATCATATTATGAGATTCATTTTTAAAAATCCTAGTAGTAGTTGCTTCTCAACTTGACTAACTTTATATCTATTTGAATTTCATAGAAAATAAGTGCTTATAGTTGTATATAGCAAGAAGACAGATAAGTTGTTACTTTTAGGCTATTGCTCAAGAGTCTAAGGATTTGAATCATGTTATTATTTTTCTGTTAATCAAGCGTTTCAGTGTTATGCTATTTGTTGTTATTTAGGTAAGATGAGTCAGTGTTATGTTATTTGTTGTTATTTAGATCAAGTGGCTCGGTGTTATGTTATTTGTTATTATTTAGATCAAGGGATTCAGTGTTATGTCATTTGTTGTTATTTAGATCAAGTGATTCAGTTTTATGTTATTTATTGTTATTTAGATCAAGTGATTCAGTGTTATGTTATTTATTGTTATTTAGATCAAGTGATTCAGTGTTATGTTATTTATTGTTATTTAGATCAAGTGATTCAGTGTTTTGTTATTTGTTGTTATTTAGATCAAGTGATTCAGTGTTATGTTATTTATTGTTATTTAGATCAAGCGGTTCAGTGTTGTTATTTATTGTTATTTAGATCAAGCGGTTCAGTGTTATGTTATTTATTGTTATTTAGATCAAGTGATTCAGTGTTATGTTATTTATTGCTATTTAGATCAAGTGGTTCAGTGTTATATTATTTATTGTTATTTAGATCAAGCAGTTCGGTGCTGTTATTTTTTGTTATTTGGATCAAGTGATTCAGTGTTTTGTTATTTGTTGTTATTTAGATCAAGTGATTTAGTGTTATGCTATCTGCTACTTGGATCAAGTGATTCAGTGTTATGTTATCTGTTATTGAGATCAAGTGAATCAATGTTATGTTATGTGTTGTTGTTTAGATCAAGTGGTTCAGTGTTTATGGAGTCAGAAGATGAACAAGGTTCAAGGGAACAGATCTGTTCAACACACAGTGCTAACAAGTGTTGAGCTGAACAACAACAACAACAGCTGCACAAGTAGCAGCGATTGATCAGAATGGACTTGTGTTGTGATGCAGACTTGTGATAATGTAGTAGGAGAGAGATGAGCTTAGGACTCAAGGCTTTACTAAACTAATTCTCTCAAAGCTAAACGTCGCTTATAACAGCAACACGTGAAATAGACACTCGAGAGTTTCTACATAAAGTGTTGTCGTCTCATCTGAGCCCGTACAACTGTTGATGGGTTCACCCGTGCATCCCTGCCACACCGTAACAGACGTTAAACCTAGCTTCATGTCTATACGCATGTCATACTAATATACACGTGTGCTTCATGTCTAAATACCCGCCTGTCATACTGAATACATGTGTGCATAACTGCACATTGAACAGAACACAGAGACATGTGCCTATTATGTGAGTCCATCAGTGGTCGATTGCTTGGTTAATTAATTAAAACAGCTTTGTATCAATGACGTGAACATAAAGAACAAGAGTAAGACGTTATATAAATATATTGCACTAGATCAAATATGAGATAAAAAATAATAGCACAGAATAAAAGACTGTCTAGTTGTCAATATCGTCAAGTCATATCAAAAACAAATAATAGCACATCATCATCATCACATAATGAAGATACAATACACATATACATAGCATCAAAAGTACAACATTAGACATAAACACATACTAGAAATATAAAACACAAATAAGCAGCATAAGAGTGTGTACAATGTTAGACATGATCAGATGTTGAAGATATACATATACACAGCATTAGAAACACAATGTAAAATACAAGTATATCAACAAGTTTCAACAGACGTTTACAGATTTAGCGCCTTAACACAGAGGGCAGTCACACTATTGATCAGAGATGAGTTAACATACAGACAAATATACACAAACAATTATACATAGATACAAGCACAATCGTTTACATACAATACTATCATACACACACATAATAAGAATAATAATGGTTTAGCGTCCATTTCCTCATCCAAGGATGATGTCAGGGACGTCCCCAACAGCACACATCACTACAGATCAATTCACCCAGACCAATCAGTAAAAGAAATGTGCTGAGGAGACATACATACACACATACACATGACAAATATGAGTGAAACAAGCCATGGCTCAACATCCCGTCATTCATACATCACTTGAATATATTAAACGAGTAGATGATCTTTATATGATCATCTCAGAGTAGCGGACAATGGTCAGAGAGGTTAGAGTAGCTGTACAATGAAAAGCACACGACTCGATGGAATGTTTCATATAGTCATAATTTATAGATCTCACAATACGGTGTCAATACTATTGTTACAAAAATATATATATATAAATATATATATATAAATATATATAAATATAAAATTTATAATACTAGATAATAAATATCATACAAGCGCAAAGGAGAAGCTGTGTAAGTAGATAATACTGGGCAGCAGACAGAAGATCACTTATAAGAGACCACACAGACACACCTGACCCGGGTCACAACATCGTGGCACTTGCATTAAAGATCTCAGTCAAGTGTTTAACACAAGTTCTACCCAACTGTTCATGCTGGACTAACAGTCTTCAGCTTTCTTACATTACTACATTCACGAATATAATTTATTTAAATTATATTTATGATTTACATCATGACCAATACTTGTGTTTACTCTATTAGAAACCAGACTTCATCAATTAGAGAGAGAGAGAGAGAGAGAGAGAGAGAGAGAGAGAGAGATTATTCTGGAACAGTTGATAGAGGAAGGATGTGAGATGTTTTCCTATTGGCTGCTGGTTTCAGTAGGTGTGGTCCAAAGATCTGCATCACACAACACAAATAAAAAATAACAGTGCTAACATGACCCTGTACAAGTATTGTACCATCAGCGTCCATCACAACATCTATCAGCTTCACAACTTAACATGGCTGTATAACTAAGGCAATCTTAATTGTAGAATCAGCAGCGTAGCTAAATGTTAAGAGATAATTGTTTGTCAACAAAGGTTTGTTAGATTTCATTAAGTAATTATCTAACATTAGAACAAGCATCTTAATTGTAGAATCAGCAGCGTAGCTAAATGTTAAGAGATAATTGTTTGTCAACAAAGGTTTGTTAGATTTCATTAAGTAATTATCTAACATTAGAACAAGCATCTTAACTACTGGCAGCTGCTCCAAGATGCTATCAAGTGATGACATTATAAATCAGTGCTAGGAGATAAGGCGATGATACTCACACTAACAGTTCTGCAGGGGCTGTCATTAGCCGCCCATTCATTGGTTGAGTCACTGCCAGGCGACGACCAATCAGGTCTGTCAGGACTGTTCATCAACACGTGATTGGAGAATTTCTTTCTGAGGGCTCGACCAATCACAGAAGCTGTATCATTTAGATCTTCTCTCTCCTGAGGTTTAGCTCGGAGAGGTGTTCCTCCAGGCGATCTGTGCTCAATCAATCAATCAATCAATCAATCAATTAATAGCTCAATCAATCAATCAATTAATCAATAAATAAATTAATCAATCAATCATCAATCAAATGATTGATGTATCATACACTGATAGAGCCAATAAGGATTAATAAACATTTTACTGCAGTTTTGCATTTCAGTTCAAATCTGTTACCCAATTTGTTTTGACTTGAAACCTATTAGCTAAAATTAATAAAGGTTAACATTGGACACTCAACAGCCTAGAACCTCTTGATAAAACCACAGATAACTCACAGGTCTATAGATAAGCTCACAGGTCTATAGATAAGCTCACAGGTCTATAGATGAGCTCACAGGTCTATAGATAAGCTCACAGGTCTATAGATAAGCTCATAGGTCTATAGATAAGCTCACAGGTCTATAGATAAGCTCACAGGTCTATAGATAGGCTCACAGGTCTATAGATAAGCTCACAGGTCTATAGTTAAGCTCACAGGTCTATAGATAAGCTCACAGGTCTATAGATAAGCTCACAGGTCTATAGATAAGCTTACAGGTCTATAGATAGGCTCATAGGTCTATAGATAAGCTCACAGGTCTATAGATAGGCTCACAGGTCTATAGATAAGCTCACAGGTCTATAGATAAGCTCACAGGTCTATAGATAAGCTTACAGGTCTATAGATAGGCTCATAGGTCTATAGATAAGCTCACAGGTCTATAGATAAGCTCGGCCTGTCAGTACAAATGAAATTGTTAATACCTCGGTGTTTTCTTGAGTGTTACAGAGCCCATGCTCTTCAGTACTTCAGTCATGTTAGGTAAAGCATTGGCTCCTGTACTGCTGACAACCAATCTACCACTATTCAGCTCTCTCTTCTACACACAATACAACACACCCATGACAACATCTGTCTCGTTTATACAATATAAATACGCCAACAGTTCAACTGTAATTCATGACAACAAGAAGCACCATCGCACACAACAGCTGATGTCAGTGACATATATTACTCGTGCAGAGAGGGATTCAAAGCTAGCACTAAGCACATAGTATCATATTTCACGTTAGTATCTCTCTTAGTGCACTGCCTACTGGCAGGTCCATGGTACATAACGCCTCTTCTCTGTCTTCTGCCTTCCTCTTCATTTCCACATATGAGTGGGTCTTTAAATCATCTAACATACCTAATCTCGGCCTGCCCCTGCCTCTTTTTCCTTCCATTCTACCTTCTATGACCTCTTTTAATAGACCTTCCCCCCTCAGAATGTGTCCTATCCATCTCTTCTTCCTATTTCTTAATACATTTATCAACTGTCTATCTGTGCCAACTCTCTCCAGGACTTCCTCATTTGTAACCTTTTGAGTCCAGCTAATCCTCTCCATTCTTCTCCAAATTCACATTTCCAATGCCTCCAGTTTCCTAATATCTTCCTTCCTTAAGGTCCATGTTTCACATCCATACAATAGCGTGGTCCAAACCAAAGTTTCACTATCTTTATCCTTGTGTCTTTCTTTAGACTTTTTGTTAATAGTTCTTTTCTACTACCAAAGGCTGCTTTTGCTTGTGCAATCCTACTGCATATTTCCGTCTCACATTTCCCATCATCGGCTATAGTATGACCCAAATATTTGAAACTCCTTACCTGTTCCAATTTCGTACCATTTATTGTGATATTAACTTCACCTTTATTAAATTGGACACTCTCATAACCTTGGTCTTTTTTATATTAATCTTCATGCCATATCTAAAAGCCGTATCATGCAGCCTATCCATTATCTTCTGCAATCCAATCTCGCTGCCCGCTACCATTCCTTGGTCATCTGCAAATCGTACATCTTGTAACAAATTCCCTCCTACTTTTATTCCTTCTTCCAAGTCTTCCATGGCTTCCTCCATCATTGCCTCAGCGTAAATGTTAAACAGCAGCGGCGAAATGCTACAACCTTGTCTTACTTCACGTCCTATTTCACCTTCGTCTGAGTATTCTTGTTGGATTTTGATTACTGCTCTTTGATTCATGTACAAGTTCAAAAGTAGACTTCTATCTCTCCAGTCAATTCCTATTCTTTTTAAGATATTCATCATCGTTATCCAATCAATCCTGTCAAAGGCCTTCTCAAAGTCTACAAAGCATACAAAAACGCCATTTCCATATTCTAAGCTTCTTTCGCAAAGAACCCGCATTACCCCTATTGCTTCTCTTGTGCTGCATCCTTTCCTAAAACCAAATTGTGTCTTGCTCAGTATCACCTCTGCTTTCGACTGAAGGTGATTATTTACTATATTTAATAAGATCTTCTATGCATGAGGTATTAAGCTGATTGTTCTGTAATCCGAACACTCCACAGAATTGGCTTTTTGGGAATTAGAATCATCACTGACTTGGTAAAGTCGTCTGGCCAAATACCTCTATTGTACACTTCTCTACATACCTCCATTAACTTTTTGAGTGTTTCTCCTTCAAACATTTTCAAGAATTCTGCTGGGATTTCATCTATTCCGGCTGCCTTCCCCTTCTTCATACTGTTAATTGCAGAATAAATTTCCTCCTTCACTAAATCAGGGCCCCTTTTATCGTCTTCTATGATATTTTCTTCTTCTATTTTAAAATCCTCTTGAACTGGTTTCCCAGCCTTATCATACAATTCCTCTACATATTCTCTCCATCTTTCTTTTACTTCTTCCAACTCTGTCTTCAATTCTCCATCCTTACCCATTATACTAATGTTCTTTGCATCTCCTTTCTTTTTCTTATCGGTTCTAGTTAATATCCTGACTTCCTGGTATAATAGATCCGACCTCCCTCTTCTATCATATTCTGCTAAAATCATCACACTTTTCACTCCACCAATGATCTTTTGCTTTGTCTGAAATTCTTCTAAGTTCACTGTTTAAGCTTCTATATTTCCTTCGGCCATGACTGGTGTCAATACTTTTCCATTTCCTCCTTTCATCCATTTTGTCTAGCATCTCGCTTGTGATACAAGGTTTTTTAGCAGTTTTTGCTAAACATGCTAGTATATAACATGCATGTTTGCATGTTAGTATATAACAATGTAATATATAGCAACGTAGCATATGGCAATGTAGCATGTAGCAATGTAGTATATAGCAAGGTAACATATGGCACTGTGGTACTTAACACTCTAGCATATAATACTGTAGCACAATACTGGATGTAGTTACTACCATATGCCATTATGTCTTTGATGAACAGCAGCAGAACGTATAATGCTTAAATTATATTAAACAATTTATAATCAGAAAAAATTTTAGGTTCATTAGCAACAAGTCACATGACACCATTCATGGCTACATTAAACATCAGAGTGAGAGTCCATGGATTGCTCTATGCATTTATAATAGTTTACTTTAAAGTTAAAACTCACACGTAAATACACGTAGATATCACATAACTATCATATAACTACACTGACGAGCAGAAGCACAGAACAACAACAGCCACCCACCTGACGTATCAGCTCAAAGATGTTGGGCGTGGCTATCACGGGTGGGATGGGCGGGGGTGGGGGTGGGAGGGGCGGGGGCAGGGGAGGACCCCCAGGGGCGGAGCTACAATGAGACGAGAGATCAGCAGAGTCTACAACAACAACAACAACAACAGGCATACTACTACCAGGTCTATTACTGTCTAGTAAGAGGGCTATAGCATGTACAAATACTGTCATGTTAAACAAAATTATGACAGAGATTACGATTACTAATAACTACGGAGAGAAAAAGGATGAAATAAAGAAAACTACAAAAACAGGAACCAAGTAAGAACAATGTGGCACATGAGTAAGACATGTGTGTAGCTATACGGAATTTATAAAGAGATCACGAGATTGTCATATAAGAAAGGAGATCACCTCGACAACTAGCACTACACGCAAAAGGACTGAGCAGGTGGCACATTGATAAATTGTTCTATTGCAGATCTGTAGGTGCAGGGTTCAAATCCAGAGCTCTACCCATCACTGACATGCTTTAGAGACAGAGAACTAACGTTAAACTATGATTAAGCCTTTAACAAGCTAGCTAGTGGGATACTCTCCACCCACTGTGCAGCATTACACCCAGTGATAACATCTAGAAGTTCTTGCTTAATTAAACACAGTGATAACATCGAGTCATCTAGAAGTTCTAACTTAATTAAACACAGTCATAACATTGAGTCATCTAGAAGCTCTTACTTAGCTCTCTGGCTGCCAGTCTCTCTTTAAGTTCTGCTATCTCTCTCTCCAACTCTTCTATCCTCTTCCTTGCCTCAAGCTCAGCAGCCGAGCAATGCTGCATAGCTGTTATACAACAATAGAGCAATGCTGCATAGCTAGCTGTACATACAACAATAGAGCAATGTTGCATAGCTGTACATACAACAATAGAGCAATGCTGCATAGCTGTTCATACAAAAATAGATCAGTAGAGCAATGCTGCATAGCTGTACATACAACAATAGAGCAATGTACATAGCTGTACATACAACATTATAGCAATGTTGCATAGCTGTTCATACAAAAATAGATCAGTGGAAATATTAAGAGTTAAATAACATCTACAGTATATTGTTTAACTAAATATTTTACGTGATTACTTTATTTGAATAAAGTAACAAAACAAAACAACAGCTTCAATTTTGTCTATTAATATATCATAAGTTAACATATTTCTTAATCCAAGATATAAACATTATACATAGCAATTTAGCCAATAGCACAAGATATATATAGTACCAGTGATGGCACTGCAGCAATCAGCAGCAGCTGTTGCTCTGTCACACAGCTGTTCATTGATGATACTGCAGCTGTCTGCAGTTGTTGCTCTGTCACACAGCTGTTCACTGATGATACTGCAGCTGTCAGCAGCTGTAGCTCTGTCACACAGCTGTTCACTGATGATACAGCAGCTGCCAGCAGCTGTTGCTCTATCACACAGCTGTTCACTTATGGTACTATCGGCCTCAGCTATTAGACATCTGTCTACAGCAGCTGTCAAACAGCTGTAAGCAGCAGCTGATTGTGTAGTGTTGTTGTTATCACAGCTTGACAAGAGAGTTTGAGATGATTGATTGTCACTGAACAGCTGACATCTACAAAATATAAAAAAAACATTCACTATAATGAATTATAACATAAAACAATATTCATTGCAATGAATTACAACACAAAACAACATTCATTGCAATGAATTACAACATAAAAAACATCCAATGCAATGAATTACAACATATAACAACACTCACTGCAGTGAATTACATCATTAAACAACATTCACTGCAGTGAATTAAAACATAAAACAACATTCACTGCAGTGAATAATAGCTTAAAAACCATTAGTTGCATTGAATTTATAACTTAAAACAACATTCACTGTATTGAATGAAAGAACATCATTCATTGCAAAACGAGTCCTAATTCACAACACGCTTAATTTGTAAATAAAATTTCTTTAGTTGATAACGATGAAATTATCCTGAAATTCGTATCCTGACCCTAGTGAAACTGGGATTAAAGGGAAGAAAATGATGATGATAATGATGAAATTAATGTGTGTAAGAACTTTTAGAGAAAGTCTAAAGAAAGACCACAAGATAAAAATAGTGAAAACCCTAGTTTGCACCACGCATGGATGTGAAACTTGGACCTAAAGGAAGGAAGATATTAGGAAAATGGAGGCATTGGAAATGTGGATTAAGAGAAGAATGGAGAAAATTAGCTGGACTCAATAGGTTACAAATGAGAAAGTTCTGGAGAGAGTTGACACAGATAGACAGTTGATAAATGTATTAAGAAATAGGAAGAAGAGATGGATAGGACACATTCTGAGGGGGGAAGGTCTATTAAAAGAGGTCATAGAAGGTAGAATTGAAGGAAAAAGAGGCAGGTGCAGGCCCAGATTAAGTATGTTAGATGATTTAAAGACCCACTCAAATGTGGACACAGAGAGGAAAGCAGAAGACAGAGAAGAGTGGAGGCGTTATATACCATGGACCTGCCAGTAGGCAGTGCTCTAATATATAGATATATATATATAGATATATATACATGTATATATATATATATATATATATATAATCTATATATATATATATATATATATATATAGATATATATATATATATATATATATACTATAAATATATAATATATATAGATATATATATATATATATATATATATATATATATATATATATATATATATATATACTATACTGGATTCAAGGTAAGATTACGATGATATATAACAATATATATAGAATTGGATGAAAGGTCATCAGCTACCTGTTTAGCACTTTATGTTGTGCTGGACGGTGCAGAGTTGAGCATACAGATGTAATATCATTGAGTGATGTGAGAACATGTTGTTGTTGTTGTTGTTGTTGTTGTAGAGTTGGATGCAGACATCTTACACCGCTTTCACTAAACAGTGTTCTCTATATTACAAACAACTGATGTTAAGGAGTGGTGGAACACAACAGTTCTTGTAGCATATTAAAATATTAACATTCAATGCATTGGTGACAAATTCTTACACACAGTAAAAGATATAGAATTGAATACATTACAGCACTCAGCTTGACATTGCTCATATATGATACAAGAGAATCTATACAGGCTTTATTCCATATCTATTGCAATTTAAACATTTCAAATTCAATATGGCATGCATTGATAACTGGATCATCACTCAGTCTAGTCTGACTGCTGCTTTGGCTGGTCGATCAGTTGATCAACCTCGACGATGGTCTGGTTCGACGTCTTGAAGAGATGCCCCTATGGCTTCTGACCATGACATTAAACCCACTAATAGAATAACAGAACTTTACAGTAACTGAAATGGAATGTAGAGAAACTTTAGTAAAGGTCAAGATCCCGTCATAATCCTTACCCGTCGTAACATTAGCTCATATGAATTCTGAAGGGGCGGTAAATGTGTCAAACATTTACTGATGCAATAACGAGCCAACGCTAACATAGGTAAGTACTCCCTTCCATCAGACATGATTCCTACCAGCAATAGAAATATTGTCACAAACTACAACACTGCATAGTATCTGTGACATTAACATCGTTACTTAAACTCCAAAACACAATTCAATTAATCTAAATTGTGTATTTTTGAAATGTACTAAATCTAACAATTAAAATAAATACAATATTATCAAAATCATCAAGCTATCTGAATTGATAAAACTGATAATATGGCAGCATCCAAGCCTAAGAATAAACAAATCATCAATGCCTATTTCGGATTCCAAAGCAGACAGCTCTATGTGCTAGAACACAGGGCTTACGAAAGCATTTAGCACATGGTGCTCATCCATCTGTTTATTAAACCAGTAAGATGATGATATGAATGACCCTAACTGTCAGCCGAATACACTCATAGTAATACACTTGCTTATACATTCGTGTCCCGGATATATGGCGGCATAAGATAATAATAATATTAATAAGATATCTTTTTCTTATTCTGTTCAACATATACACGAATGACCAGCCAATCATCCCAAATGTCAGAAGTTTCATTTATGGTGATGACAACCGCTGTGCCTATCAATCTAAGAGTTTCACTGACATAGAAAAGAAACTAAGTGAAGTCCAGGGAAAACTGTCAGTGTACTATAGGAAGAATCACCTAAAGCCAAACCCTGCCAAAACTCAATTGTCTGCATTCCATTTACGAAATAAGGACGCCAATAGAGAAATGAAGATTACTTGGGAAGGTATCGCAATTGAATACTGCAGAACCCCCATATACCTTGGTGTAACACTAGACAGGACACTGAGCTTCAAACAACATATTGAGAAAACAAAAGCGAAAATCAACACCAGGAACTCAATACTTCGAAAATTGGCAAACACTCGTTGGGGAGCCACAGCATCCACTTTACGCTCCACAGCACTGGCTCTATGCTACTCTAGTGCTGAATATGCCTGTGCTGTTTGGGGTCGATCTCCTCATGCACATAAAGTTGACAGTGCTCTGAACAATGCTTGCCGTCAAATCACGGGATGCTTGAAACCAACAAACAGGGACAGTATATATCTACTATCTGGCATTGCACCACCAACCATCAGACGTCAAGTGGCCAGTCAAGCAGAACGCAGTAGACAAGAATATGACCAGCGACATCCACTACACGGGCAAAGACCTCAGAGATCACGACTAAAATCCAGGCGCTCTTTCCTCAACTCAGTGTCACCACTAACTCAATCAGTTGAATACACCCATCTCCAACTCTGGAAAGAACATCTTGAAACGATTCCAGAAGAACGTAAATGCGTTGAAATATCGGAAAATCTCCCATGTGGATCTGATGAGAATCGGCGTACATGGGTGTGTCTAAACAGGTTTCGCACAGGTGTTGGTAGAACGAAGGTCTCACTGAGCCGCTGGGGTTTTTATACCCGATCAACACTGCGAATGTGGTATCGACGAGGAGGACATTGCGCATATGATGCAGTGCAGCTTAATTGGTGGAATAATTACGAGACTAGATTTAATGGTATTTAATAACCCGGCGAAAGAATGCGTTAAAAATGGCTTAAAGCTGTGTAGGGACACGATAAGAAGAATAAGATATCTTGAAAATAAGTACGTACTTTCGACGCATAAAATAAACCGATCCATAATTTTATGTCCAATCGAATTTGTTCAATTATTCATAGATTAAAATATGAAACATCAATTGGTAAATCTTTCAGAATATTAATATAATTAATATATTATTAAATATGATTAATATAAAAGTAATCTTATAATACCTGCGGGCATACCTGATAAAATAAATTTCAGATCGCCTTCAGACTAAAATTATAGATTTTTTAGTTGATCGGAATAATTCATCTAATAATTTATTTGTCATTAATCCGATATAAACAAAGAAAACATTCAATAAAGCAAATTTAACAATAAAAGTAAATTAAAATCTAAAACTAAATAAAACATGACTTTTAATTCTTCCACATTTTGTCGCTCAGCTATGTACGTGACCAATCAGAAAATTCGTTACATTACATAGTGAGACCGTAACAAATAAAAGCTGTCGTTACAAACGGACATGCCCAAAACAACAAATTACTTTTACCGTAGAGTTAGGGTTAGAGTTAGAGTTAGGGTTAGGGTTAAGGTAACCCTAACCCTAACCCTAACTCTACGGTAAAACTTAACCTAACCCTAACATTGTTTTATGTTTTACTGATATTGTTTTTATACAATTTCAGTAAAGTAAGAATAAACACTCATAAATGATCAACTGATAGTGTTGATATTTATCACTTTTAATACTTCACATTTTAACCGTTAGGCAATTTGGACCATTTTCCCTATAACCAGTCCGGTAAGTAAAGTAAACACGCATTATAGTGAAATGATCAACTATGTCGATATCTATCACTTTTTAACATCACATGTTTAATCCGTTAGGCAAATTAGTCCATTTTCCGTGTAACCAGTCCAGTGAATATCCGAGATTTTATTCTCAGATCAGCGCGTCTGGGATCTGAGAATAAAATCTCGGACATTCACTAGACTGGTTACACGGAAAATGGACTAATTTGCCTAACGGATTAAAAGTAAACACTCATAAATGTCCTAGATTTTGCTCTCAGATCTGCGCGGCTGGGATTCGAACCCACGAGAGTTCAATTTACCTCAGGAACTGTTATTTAATAAACTGTAATTTAATGAAACTTGATTAAGTACATTGGCGTATTATTAACTTAGTTCATAGTTCTATGTTATATTGTTAATCTGTTATACAGTTATTTTGTTATATATATATGTAATTTTTAAAACATCATTCTGGTAATAAATGACGAAAAACATAATAAATATATGGGAATATACAGAATATTGCCAGCCGGAAATATAAGCACAATCCCCTTCCCGCTCCCTCATTAGGCTTTGTTTAATATGTGAACAGAGTTACCACTACATATTATAAAAGGTCTATATAGGGCCTACACAAAGAATAAACAAATATTTATTTTACCTTTCAAATAATTTAAAAAATGACATTGTTTTAATATGACATAAAATTGATGACATGACTGGAAACTCTGTCAGCTAATTGAAGCGGAGGAGTAGGTGCATGAATGGCCTGCCATTTAGGCCCCTATATCCGAGCAGCGGCAGAAGGATTTTAATTTCAGTATGTAAATTTCATGAAAAAAATAAAAACTACTATTTTAATCCTAATTAAAGGGCTTAAACTTTATCTTAAAAAAATTAACACATAATAGTGAAATGATCAACTATATTGATGTCTATCACTTTTAATACCACGTATGTTAAATCCGTCACGCAATTTATTCCATTTACCGTGTAATCAGTCCAGTGCTTGAACGTCCGAGATTTTATTCTCAGAGCAGCGCGGCCGGGAATCGAAACCTCGATAGTTTAATTTACCTCAGTATCTGTCATTTAAAACTTCATGACGTTATCTAAATTTCAAACCATTATACGATATTGAGATATTCAAAAATAAATCTACATCTAACTCTATCTAAACCACACACCCTCATCCTAAAGGCTAAAGAACCTACTTCTAAAATACTTTTAACATTTATTAAAACATAAAAATAAATTGCCGCGAGCGAGAATTAATTCATTTATCTAGCACTACACCTTCTAAAGCCTAACTATACACGTATATAGACTTTTTAAGAAAAGGTATTTACTTTGAAAAATTATCCTATATATTTTTTCATTTGTTAGAGGCGCCACCGTGTAGTGATAAACTTTCATGTTTTCCGGAAGGCAATTGCAATGTACTATATCCTAATAATGTAATACATCCTCTCTAGATATTCTATCAAGACCAGAGATATCTATATCTACATATATATATATATATATATATATATATATATATATAATATATATATATATATATATATATATATATAATATATATTATATATATATATATAAAGACATGTGTTTAATTACCATCATTTGATAAGTCATTGAAATAAATTTTTAAATTAAAAAATACCATTCAGTTAATAAATGAAGAAATACATAACAAGTATATGCGAATATATTGAATTTTGCCAGTCGTCAATATACGCACACACCGCTCCCCACCCTCCCATAACTAGTTCCCCCGCTAGGCTTTGTTTATTATGTGAACAGAGCTACAAATACATATTGCAAAAGGTCTATATTGTACGGCGTCACGGAAAATTCCGATTGAATGCAATTGAATAGATGATTTTAGCAGATCACATGCAGATAATGGAATATCGATCGCCTGCCCAAGCGCCCATTTTTGGGTGCACAAAAAAACCACGCACAGTCTTCATAAAACCTATCATTTTTGCGACTTGTCATGGTAGCAGTGCAGCGTTTGTAAACAAAAATTCAAGTTGTGTTTTGTTTATTTTGCGAATTTTTTATTATATTGAATTCGATAGATTGCAGTACAGTTCGTTGTTTATCCATGACGATATCTGGCACCTTTACTAACACTATATCAGTTTGTGCGGCTGTTTTGTCAATTATTCAAACTATTTTTCATGTCATATATTATTCTGCAAATTTTTCTATTGAGTTTTTCTAATAGTGGAATCTCCTAATAATTGCCTTCATATCAGGGTCTGTACTTTAAATTTTGATCGTCTATTTACAGCAATTGCAAAAATAGAAATTACTAATATAAATATTTAGAAATGGAAGGACCAGCCATCGATAGAATGAACAGTTAAGAGAGTCTTTCTAATTCAAGTACTTACTTTTACTTCTATTATGCAGTATAGGCTTAGACGACAACAGAGGGGGTTGATGATCTATTTTGACAGTTTTTAAGAGCTTGATGCGGGTGCTAAACTAATATTTCTGGTGAATTTAGTTAACTATTTATTTCTCACCATTTATTCCGGCATTTATTAATTTCTGTGTTGGTTTTTTTCCTTTACTGCATTATAATTATTATTCTACAAGTGAAAATTTGTCTTTAATAAAAGTTCATGTGTTTTTGAATATATTATATATCTATTGCAGAAGTTTTATTTATGGATATTTTTACCTAGAAATATGAAGGATCATCAAAGTCTCGGATCTCCTGTTATAGTGGGTATGGAAATGCTCGATGTCTATTGTATTTAATCATGTTGCGAGAATGCATTGTGATGAGAATATTAATTTTGAAGCAGCCACTGCGAGAAAGCTTGTGGTCTAGTTTAACTTACATTACTTACTGATAAGAATGATTAATATTTAGATATCCAATATACTGATGTCTGGCGTAGAATATTTATTAAGTTAGGTATTAATAAAAACTTCTAAAAAATTCTTCCTTCTTTCACTGTATTTGAGCAGTTTAGTAGAGTGAGAGAGGGGGATTATGTATACTGTTTATTTGTTTATGCTGGTATTGACCTATAAAGTATAAATGTTAACTGTGCATATGGATTGTAGATGAATTAAGTGTAGGGTAAGTTGTACAACTGCTGTTGCTTGTACATAAATTAGATTAACGATTCTTGTTGCATGCAATTCAATTAAAGTGCTGGCTGATTAATCTGAACATTTACTGGCTGACATATCTACATAGCAATTGATTGATAGATTGGTTTATTGATTGATTGATTGATTGATTGTAGATCGCCTGTATTTCTTCACTATAGGTCACAATCAAAAAGCTCCATCTTGTACTAGTGAACTGCATTTCTTCAATACAGATGATCTGTTCACTTATACCAGGTAATTCACTTATACTAAGTAATTCTCTTATACCATGTAATTCACTTATACCAGGTAATTCCCTTATACCAAGTAATTCACTTATACTAAATAATTCACTTACAATCAGGTAATTAACTTATACCAGGTACTTCACTATTACCAAGTAATTCACTTATATCAGGTAATTCACTTATACCAGGTAAATCACTTATCTCTCTCTTAGTGCACTGCCTACTGGCAGATCCATGGTATATAACGGCCTCCACTCTTCTCTGTCTTTCGCTTTCCTCTTCATGTCTACGTATGAGTGGATCTTCTAATCATCTAACATACTTAATCTTGGCCTGCACCTGCCTCTTTTTCCTTCAATTCTACCTTCTATGACCTCTTTTAACAGACCTTCCCCCTCTTGGAATGTGTCCTATCCATCTCTTCTTCTTATTTCTTTACACATCTATTAACTGTCTATCTGTACTAACTCTCTCTAGAACTTCCTTATTTGTAACCTTTTGTGTCCAGCTAATCTTCTCCATACATCTCCATATCCATATTTCCAATGTCTCTAGTTTTTCTGATATCTTCCTTTTTTAAGGTCCCTGTTTCAAATCCATATAATAGCGTGGTCCAAACCAAGGTATTCAATAAATTTATCGTTGTGGCTTTACTTAAATCTTTTTATTAAAAGTTTTTTCTTATTACAGAAGGCTCTAAGCTTGTGCAAATCTTACTACCTATTTCAGTCACACATTTCTAAGGAAATAATGATAGAAATGAACTTCGATCAGGTAAATAGTTTATATCAAATCATCACTTACATATCTTGTAATTTCCTTGATATTTATTTATTTATTTAGATCACCAAAATATCTAATTTACTTATTTCAAGCAGTTCACAATTTTGTTCTCCTACATCAAATCCAGTGCTCTCCTCCTCACTAATACGATGTCTTGTAGGAAACTGACGATAAACTTGACTTCAGGTTTTAGTCACTCAAATAGTGCAAGATATTGTCATAGTAGCGCTAATGCGCCTGCCAACGGATGTGTTTATGTTTTGATGAAGCACCACAGACTGTTTCTGTGTAAACTTTAATATTTTGTATGCTTTTAGATTCTTTGAAGATTTTGGACCACTGAACCTTGCCATGGTGCACCGGTACTGTGATCTCCTCAGAGAGAAGCTTGAGGTAAGATGTGACAGAAGTGTAATGAAGCTTGAGGTAAGCTGTGACAGAAGTGTAATGAAGCTTGAGGTAAGCTGTGACAGAAGTGTAATGAAGCTTGAGGTAAGCTGTGACAGAAGTGTAATGAAGCTTGAGGTAAGCTGTGACAGGAGTGTAATGAAGCCTGAGGTATGATGTGACAGGAGTGTAATGAAGCCTTGAAGCCTGAGGTAAGATGTGACAGGAGTGTAATGAAGCCTGAGGTAAGATGTGACAGGAGTGTAATGAAGCCTGAGGTAAGATGTGACAGGAGTGTAATGAAGCTTGAGGTATTAATAAAGGATGCTCATGTTTGTAATTAATGTTTAGAATTATTTAGCAATGCTCTTGTTTGTTTATTAATATTTATAATTAATAAGCGATGTTAGGTTTTATTTCACGCTGTTTGTTATATCGTCAGTGCAAGACTCTGAGTAAGAAGTTGATCGTACACTACACTCGCTCAGGAACAATGGACGCAAGGATCAAACGTGTTAACGCTGCCTTCCTCATGGGAGCTTTCGCTGTATGTACTGATGATGACTCTTTCCTGTAAGGCAACGTGAATAGACAGGTAGACAGGTTTATCATAGACGGGTTTATCGTAGACGGGTTTATCGTAGACGGGTTTATCGTAGACGGATTTATCGTAGACGGGTTTATCGTAGACGGGTTTATCATAGACGGGTTTATCATAGACAGGTTTATCATTGACGGGTTTATCGTAGACGGGTTTATCGTAGACGGGTTTATCGTAGACGGGTTTATCGTAGACGGGTTTATCGTAGACTGGTTTATCGTAGACGGTTTATCGTAGACGGGTTTATCGTAGACGGGTTTATCGTAGACGGGTTTATCATTGACTGGTTTATCATTGACTTGTTTATCATAGACTGGTTTATCATTGACGGGTTTATCAGTTGCGTTTTCTCTGTGGCTACAATGACTGGGACTTACCTTGGACATGGCTCGGTTTCATTACATTTACTTAGTTGCATTTATAAATTTATTATGAATATTTATATGTTCACAATAAATTGTTTACAAGAGTTGACTGATGTACAGGTATGAGAGATCAATGAAATCATCAGGGTATGAGGAAATAGACCCTGAAGTCCCATTGAGTAATTCATTGCTTGATTGACTGATTGATTGATTGATTCTGGAGTTATGAAAGAAGGTGATTGAGTATTTCATATAACCGGTCTACATGTGTGTAAAGTAGTTTCTATAGTTAGTTGTGTTACATGTATTTAACTGTTTACAGATCATATCTATTTGAAGATCATATATTGAGTAACTGTATTTCTGTGCACGTTGCTAAATGTGTGTGTGTGGATGTATGTATGTGTGCATGTATGTGTGTGTATATGTGTATGTGTTTGTGTGTGTATGTGTGTGTTTATGTGTGTGTATGTGTGTGTATATGTGTGTTTGCGAGTATGTATGTGTGTGTGTATATATATGTGTGTTTGTGTGTGTGTGTATGTGTGTGTGTGTATGTGTATGTATGTGCGTATGTATAGATGCTACAGCTGGGTGAGAGTCCACAGAAAGCCTTTGAGATTTTGACTACAGCAGAGCCGTACATAGCCTTTAGGTCTGACTACATTCTACCTATCAAAGTACTGAGCTGAGTACATAACAGATTACTGTGTATTTGGCTATTTCATGTTGTACTATTAAGACTCATGTGCTTATACAGGTATGCTGTGTGCATGTGGCTTATAGATGATTTACTGCCTTATCTTTTAGAAAATTATTTTTGTTAATGCCATTTGGTAGGATTTGAGCTTATCGGAAGAGTTTGATAAGAATGCTTCTGTTTTAGCGTTTTATGTTTGTTTTTATCTTTGTAGATGCTTCCGATTGAAATCTTATAGATGATGTATGTGCGCGTGTTCTTACATGTGTATAGCTATGTGTGAATATATGTTTGGATGTGTGTGTTCATATCTGTAGAGATGCTTTAGGGTTAGGGTTAGTGTGTTTCAGATGAATTTGTATGTGTAGAAATAATAATAAAGGTTTAACCTCTGTTTCCTCGTACAAGGATGATGTCAGGGGCGTCATTAGAGATGGATATATGTATATGTTGAAATATTTGTACAAATATATGAGTTTGTATGTGTAGAGATATACTGTATATGTGTGTCTATATATGTGGAGATGTGTATCTATTATTTGTGTGTATATGTTAAGATGTCTATGTGTATATGTGTTTATATACATGTATGTAGAGATATGTGTGTATATACTTGTGTGTATATGTAAATATGTCTATGTGTAGGTGTTTTTATGTGTAGAGACGCTGCTTATGGACCTTGTATGTATCACCTAACTCTACTTGACTGCTTGAAGGGTCTACAAAAGGTTTACCATTCTCTCTCTCTCTCCAGTTCTATATCAGTTTTCTCTTTGGCACAGTATTATCACACAGTTTATTTCAATTAATTTGTCAGTTATAGTCGTCTAGAGTAAAAACTGAAGACGAGAATGATAATGTTGGTGTTATTGATAATGTTGTTGTTGTTAATATGTTGTTGTTGTGTTGCAGGCGGTACAGCATGGGTTTTACTACCCCAGCACTTTTGATGTTGTTAATGTTGTTGTTGTTGTTGTTGTTGTGTTGCAGGCGGTACAGCTTGGGTTTTACTGCCCCACCACTTTTGGTGTTGTTGTTAATGTTGTTGTTGCTGTTGTGTTGCAGGCGGTACAGCTTGGGTTTTACTGCCCCAGCACTTTTGATGTTGACGAGTACGAATGCTATGAGGTGAGCTAATCTGATAGAAATAATAATAACAGGAATCCAACATTACAACCTAGAAGATTGGGAATTAAAAAATAAATAAAAATGATGTGTAAATGTTCAAAGTAGTCTACAACTCTGGTATACGCTAAGTTTGTTGCAAATTTCCACAGCGCCAATTATTCAGAAATACTTTTGTCATATGACGATTGATACTTTTGTCATATGACAATTGATACTTTTGTCATATGACGATTGATACTTTTGTCATATGACAATTGATACTTTTGTCATATTACAATTGATACTTTTGTCATATGATGATTGATACTTTTGTCATATGACGATTGATACTTTTGTCATATGACGATTGACTTATCTGATTAAACAAGTTTGGAGGGTTTCTGCTTATAGGATTGATAGGGTTGATTGAAGGCAGGATATGATGCTTATTATGGGCTGAGTCGGTGGCTTATTGGCAAGTTGTTCGACAGCAGATCATTAGGTGTAGGGATCAAATCCTGTGCTCTCCCCGTCACTGATAAGATATTCGAACAAGTAATTGATGCTATACATGGATTTAGCTTTGACTTGTACATTTAAATTATTTCAATGTACTTCTTTAAATCGTAGAGTAGACTCAATGGTACATTAGGGTTCCTATTTATGTTATTGGCAATTCTACTGTTTAGCTTTGACTTTATATTTCATTGTACTACTATTAACATGTAGAGCAGAGTGAAGTTTAGAGTTGCTGTTTATTTTACCTGGCAATTCTAGTATACTCGGCTTTTACGCAGGATCCTCTGCTGCTGTTAACAGATCACACAAGATTACTGCGTGCACTGAGTGATCTGTATGTGCACAGTGTCTGCTGCATCCTGTCATTGGTTGATGTCGCTTTTGATTGGTTGAATGTTTTTGATGTTGTAGAAAGTAGAAAACGGAGATTTTAACTGGATTGTGCCAAACAAGCTGCTGGCTTTCTGTGGTCCAACCACCAAGAACAGCCCAGACTACGGTAGATTGTCACGCTTCATAATATAGTTTTAGTTCTTATTTAATTCCTCATGTTTAGTTACATTGAACGCTTTTAGTTAGTTCAATCATTTTTTCTAATACTCTGAGTTTTCCTGTTGTCTTAGACAGTCTTTTCTCGTCAAATAAAGAACTGATGTTAAAGCAGTCTTGATTTCATTTCACATAAAGAAATGAAGTTAAAATTACATTGATAGATTGATTGATTGATTGATTGACTGTCACACAGATGGTTTACATCACTCACCTGAGGACTATGTACCGTACTTCAAGGCTCACAACGTCACGGCTGTCATCAGACTCAACAAGGCAGCGTACAAGTCAGTCAGGTTCACTGAGTGCGGCATTCAGCACTTCGACCTCTACTTCGTCGACGGTGGAAACCCCAGTGACGTCATACTGCGCAAGTTCCTCCAAATCTGTGAGACCCAGCCTGGTGCAGTAGCTGTGCACTGTAAAGGTATGTACACAAACAGTCTGATGCAGTAGCTGTGCACTGTAAGGGTATGTACACAAACAGTTTGGTGCAGTAGCTGTGCACTGTAAGGATATGTGCTCAAACAGTCTGGTGCAGTAGCTGTGCACTGTAAGGGTATGGGCACACACAGTCTGGTGCAGTAGCTGTGTACTGTAAGGGTATGTGCACAAACAGTCTGGTGCAGTAGCTGTGCACTGTAAGGGTATGTACACAAACAGTTTGGTATAGTAGCTGTGCACTGTAAGGATATGTGCTCAAGCAGTCTGGTGCAGTAGCTGTGCACTGTAAGGGTATGGGCACACACAGTCTGGTGCAGTAGCTGTGCACTGTAAGGGTATGTGCACAAACAGTCTGGTGCAGTAGCTGTGCACTGTAAGGGTATGTACACAAACAGTTTGGTGCAGTAGCTGTGCACTGTAAGGGTATGTGCACAAACAGTCTGGTGCAATAGCTGTGCACTGTAAGGGTATGGGCACACACAGCCTGGTGCAGTAGCTGTGTACTGTAAGGGTATGTGCACAAACAGTCTGGTGCAGTAGCTGTGCACTGTAAGGGTATGGACACACACAGCCTGGTGCAATAGCTGTGCACATTTCACTACTACATAAGTAAAGGGAATATATGCACGTGGTTCTTTTTCTGCAATATTCTTTAACGAATAGAATTTTGTTAAATCTTTTATATACGTTTACTATTGTTTTGGCAGCCTGTACTCTTGAGATCATCAAGTGTTAAAGAGCCGCGAGAGCCTAAGCAACACAACTAGAGGTAGTCGAGAAAATCTCTTGTTGTACATAAGTTCTATTACGTTGATGTTTTTTAGCCGGTCTGGGTAGAACGGGCACTCTGATTGGCTGCTATATAATGAAGCACTACAGGATGACAGCCAATGAGACGATAGCTTGGCTGCGCATTGCCAGACCAGGCTCTGTGATTGGTCCACAGCAGCACTACATGATAGCGTACGTAGCTGTCTCGCTATCTCTTCTTTTACTCTCTTTATCTTTAACCTATCAGAATCGGCCTTACTTTATGGCTATCACTTTCTATGATTTCTTCTTATTACCAAGTTTAAATTCACTTTAACTTATATGTTTGTCCTAGAGTTAAGGTAATATGCACATTGTTAATATTGATATTAACAATGTGCATATTAATATTGATTAACATTAATATTGATTAACATTAATATTGATTAACATTAATATTGATTAACATTAATATTGATTAACATTAATATTGATTAACATTAATATTGATTAATATTAATATTGATTAACATTAATATTGATTAACATTAATATTGATTAACATTAATATTGATTAACATTAATATTGATTAACATTAATATTGATTAACATTAATATTGATTAACATTAATATTGATTAACATTAATATTGATTAACATTAATATTGATTAATATTAATCAGAATTCAACTCCTAGTGTCACCCTAATACTTTGATTAAATAACAATAATTACTGCTGTTGGCGGGATATATTTGAGGTTGAAGATAGATTAAAATGGAATCGTTAGTTTTCGACTGGAACAGCCAATCATTAGTGGTAGGCTAAATGCTTTAATTTCAGTGATTAGCAAACTGGCTGTTATGTAGTCGTTAATCGGCTATTAACTCCTCATAAAACGTATATTTTTCCTTTGATCCTTTAAGTGCATTTAGTGAACATTCATTAAGTATCACTACTTAATATTCATTAAGTAGCTAACTGTCGCTCATGAAACTAGACATAAGATTAATTATCAGTTAAGTTCTGGACATGAACTGGTTGTGTGTGTGCAGGAAGCAGGCTGGACTGTGGGCTGATGGAGACCTATTGAGACAGACAGAGGCAAGTCCATGTAGAGATAGAGATACAGACATGGGTGCGGGAGTGATACAGGCAGCAGAACAAAGAGAGGAAATACAGCAGAGCACAGCTGCTGATCAGCTGCTGGGCAGAGGTCAGAGCACAGCTGCTGATCAGCTGCTGGGCAGAGGACAGAGCACAGCTGCTGATCAGCTGCTGGGCAGAGGACATAGCACAGCTGCTGATCAGCTGCTGGGCAGAGGACAGAGCACAGCTGCTGATCAGCTGCTGGGCAGAGGACACAGCACAGCTGCTGATCAGCTGCTGGGCAGAGGACAGAGCACAGCTGCCGATCAGCTGCTGGGCAGAGGACAGAGCACAGCTGCCGATCAGCTGCTGGGCAGAGGACAGAGCACAGCTGCCGATCAGCTGCTGGGCAGAGGACAGAGCACAGCTGCTGATCAGCTGGGAGGGCAGCAGAGCACAGCTGTGAGTCAGGTGTTGGGAAGGGTTGAAACTCTGAGCATTGGCTCCACTGAACGTCTCGACTCTGCTGTTGATCAGGAGAACGTTGACACTGGCGTGGAGCAAGAGGTTTGTCTAAACTCTTCATTCACTTATCTGTTGAGTAGAGAGATGTTGAGTAGAGATATGTTGAGTAGAGAGATGTTGAGTAGAGAGATGACATCTGTTGAGTAGAGAGATGTTGAGTAGAGAGGTGACTTCTGTTGAGTATAGAGATGTTGAGTAGAGATATGACATCTGTTGAATGGTTTTATTGTGTTGTTGTGATGCAGGCTGAGGAAGACCCAGAGGATGAGTTAAACAGAACTCAGGGAGATTTTCTTCTCGAGATAAAACATCAACGTGCAGCTAAAGCTTCCAAATCTAAACCCAGGTCAGCCATCCTCCTGTAGACCTTGCCTAAAATAGCTAAATTGAAATAGCTACATTAAAAGAGCTACATTAAAAGAGCTACATTAAATGGCTACATTTAAACAGCTACATTGAAATGGCTACATTATAGTTGCATTTGCCAACAAAATATTTGCTAAGTCTGATAGGCGAATAGTAAATGTGTCTATTGCAATGTTAAATTCGTAAGAGATAAGTGCTACACCGTAACTGTTTGATTGATTGTTTGATTGGTTGGTAGGGTGACTAAGGCGGGAAGGAAGGCTGGTTACACTGGTATCCTACAACCCTCCACATCCTGTAGAGCAGCTGGAAGCAATGTCAAGGTCAGGAGCAGAGCTCAGGCTTTTCTCATGTCCTGTACCTCAAGATCTACTGCTGTAGATAGCGAGGTGGACAGGTGAGTCAGTCTACGTCACACCTAGAGTATCTAGATATATCAGTCGCTATAAAACATCAGAGAATTTAGCTCCTTGTGTAAAGATTGCTGACTGGTTATCATGACTTGATTGTGATCACAGGTGTTTGCTAAAGACAGGTTCAGTTGTCACTTCCTGTTAGTTAACATTTCAGCGTTTCGTTTGTCGCTCTGAGTGTCTCTATGACTAAGTTATGACGTCTCTATGACTAAGTTATGACGTTGTGTGTATCTGTGTGTATGTGTATATATGTATGTGTAGATGTTGCTCTCTGTGTCACTAGCTCTGTGTCGAAGCTCTAGTTTTGCGTGTATCTGTGTGCATGTGTATTTTATGTGTAGATGTCGCTCTCCATGTGTCACTAGGTTTATGATTAAGTTATGACATTGTATCTGCATGTATGTGTATTTATATGTGTAGATGTCATTCTCCTCATGTCACTAGGTCTATGACTAAGTTATGACATTGTATCTGTGTGTATATGTATTTGTATGTGTAGAAGTCATTCTCCTCGTGTCACTAGGTCTATGACTAAGTTATGACATTGTATCTGTGTGTATATGTATTTGTATGTGTAGACGTCGTTCTCATCGTGTCACTAGGTCTATGACTAAGTTATGACATTGTATCTGTGTGTATGTGTATTTGTATGTGTAGATGTCGCTCTCCTCGTGTCACTAGGTCTATGACTAAGTTATGACGTTGTGTATATCTGTGTGTATGTGTATTTGTATGTGTAGATGTCGCTCTCCTCGTGTCACTAGGTCTATGACTAAGTTATGACGTTGGTGGTCTTCTGGTTCTGCACATGGAACCAGATCAAAGCTACGCAGCACTGGATTGGTTCATTCTATCAACCAATCACCTGTCTCCAGCAGCTATTACCACGCCCATGTCCCGCCCTGCCGGTCTAATAGATCTGTCCTCACAGGATTGGTCAGTGCAACCTGTCACTCAAGCAGCAGGCCCGCCCACCCTAGATCAGGATACATTCGCAGAACTCACAGAACAAGGGGGCGTGTCAAGACAAACAGGAAGTTTAAATGAATTGTTTCCACATTACTATGTGTCTATGTAATTCTACTTTAGAAAATGTATATGTTATTGACTATTGAAATGAATTTTATATCACTAGTAGACATCGCTCATGGTTTTATGTTGTTTGTAATTTGACGTACATTTTGTTGTAGTTTTCTATTGTTTTTATTTAATTCTAGTGGATTTGTTTACAGTTATTTTATGTTACATTTTTTTGTTATAGAAGGAGATAAAATACAATGGACTGTTTTAGCATCAATTTTCTGTCAGAGGTGACAATTCAACCTCTGTACAAACTCTTGTTCTAATCTCCACCCGTTGTGTAATTATATTGTTAGGATTTAGTGTATATCGTGTAATAGCATTCAAGTTATGCATCGCTCGCTGCTTTACTTCACCCAGACATTCGCAGTCAACTTCCCCGATTCTGTGCGAAATAGAATTGAGTTGTTTGATTGATTTTACTTCTCTTGTAACCCATATACAGACCTGTATGAATAGGATCACTCTAGTGCACTAATAGTATTAATTGGAAAATTGGATTGCTGATTTGGAAGCAAACATATATCAAATACAAGATGTTATGAATTCAAAACTCTGCTGACCTGGTCTGAGATGTATAATGCTAGTAAGACAATCTCTACAGTAACTTATGTAGCTTGGTTTTTATTACTACATGTATATTTGTTTAATTCTTGTGTTTTACTGGACAAGTGTATGTGTGTGAATGTTTGTCAAGTCTGTCTTGTTACGTGTATGTCCACAGAGCTCTCTCTTTCTCTCTAATTTGTGTGCTGACGTTGCTGTATGTGTGTGTATTGTTGGTGTTCCTGCTAGTATTGTGTGTGTATATGTGATAACTTGTGTATGTGTTGCTGGTGTAGCTGCTTGTATTTGTGTATGTATTGCTGGTGTAGCTGCTTGTATTTATGTATGTGTGGGTATTTATGTTTGTGTTTCTGTGTATAGTGATATTTGTTAACATTTGTTTTATTAGAGTGTACCATTTTAAATAATGTTAAAAGTAAATGAGCTAGTAACCATCAGTACTCAATATAGTCCATTTCTAATAGTTTTGTTTTATTATGTATTTTATATTAATTTTATATACCGATATTTATGAATGTTGTTTTGTTAGATTAATTATTTTGTCGCAATTCAGTGACTGAGTATTTTATGAAGGTTCGCGAATAATCTTGTTTTTTGAGAAATTTCAATTTAGATGCACGTGAGAAGAGACTTTGAGAAAAGTTTTGTTTATAGTATCGTTGATGTTAAACGTTTTGTATTGACAAATCTTAATGGACTGAAATTACTGTTAATATTATATCATGTGGAGTGCTAAGTTATGTCTACATGTTTGTGTATCTATGTCTAGACGTGTCGCTGCAGGTGTGTGTGGATATGTCTACACGTGTGTGTGGCTATGTTTACACGTGTGTGTGGCTATGTTTACACGTGTGTGTGGCTATGTCTACATGTGTGTGTAGCTATGTTTACTTGTGTGTCTAGATGTCTACTATACTGTGAACAATACACTGTGAGAGTTTTGAAGATGTGTTGTGTTGAGAACGAGACTGAGGACGAGAGAGAATCAATCAATCAATATTTAATCATACATGAAAAAGAATCAATCAATATTTAATCACACACTGTACGCAGGACACTGTCACTTGTACACAAACTGAGAAGCATACTAACACGAACAAAGAGAGAGAGAGTCAGGTAGTCAACTGGTAGGAAAAGCACCATTAAATATCAATTCACTCTCGGTACACATCAATCAAATGATAAAATCACAATTTTATACATATTTCAGAAGACGATCTCCTCTGAGTGATCTACACACCCGTAAATTATTATGACACTAATAGGCGAAGCGAGCAATTGCACGGAATCAAATATTTAAACATTGATTATAAAAGAAAACATTAGTGAAACAGATATGACTCTAAGAGAGAGTTTGTAATTAGCGGAACAACAAGAACATCATGGGAGAGACTGGGAGTCATTGCAACTCCATATGTCAGAGTGCTTAGTGGAAGAGTTTGAGGAGATGAAGAGATGAAGAAGATCAAAGAGTTGTCCAACTGGAGTGATGGAATGGACTGGAGGATCAAACAAGTGGCAGGCAGTTGAGAGAGGCAAGCAGGGCTGATAAGTTACGATTAATCAATACAACACGGAACCGCTCCTCTACAATCAGCACTACTCTCGTAGCAACAAGCGCAACAACCTAACGTACAGAATCACTGGCTTCTAACCAATGTGCTAATAAGACACAAGCAGTCTATAAGTCTCTTATTAAATAATTTACTATAAATAAATGTGAAACATAAGTTCCAATAAAATCAATTTACATCAACAAATCAATTGCTTCATAAGATTAAACAGAGAATAATTACGTGACAGTGAAGTCATAAACATTGGGCAATACTGAAGTCAAGTTACTGATATGAAGACATTATGAGTTGCTTGTTTCAGCAACTCAGCATCAAAACAAAACCTCAAAGAACCGACATCACTAATCTGAACTACCAAACTATCTCGCGTAGAATAGACGTGTTCAGTAGAACTATTTTTTGCTCCCTCCCTCTCTCTGACTTAGTGCACTGCCTAATGGCAGGTCCATATAACTCCACATGTTTCTATCCTCTACCTTTCTCTTCATAACAACATATGAATTAGTTATCAAATCATCCAACATCCCAAGTTTCGGTCTTCCTATAACCTTCTTTCTCTTCATTTTTCCTTCAAATTACCTCTTTTGAGATATTGGTTCATTTTATAATTAATCCATTTGAACTCCATTCTTTTCCGTAGCCCTACTTGGAATGCTTCAATCCTAATATACTATATCATGTAGAATACTATATTATAAGTAATGGCATGTGCACATGACTTTATGGAATGACATAAAAGACGTTATATGCATAGAAAATTTAAAGATTGACAGAATAAAAACAAGATTTAATATAAATATTATAGTTAAAAACAATGTAATCAAAAGCGTAAAACAGTTTATGATAGGACACAGTAAATAGATGTTTAGACAACGTCCACTGATTATATCAGACCAATGTAGAGAACAACAACATGTTGTCTACAGCACTAGCGGCTTAGCAACAACAACATGTCGTCTACAGCACTAGAGGCCTAGCAACAACAACATGTTGTCTACAACACTAGAGGCCTAGCAACAACAACATGTCGCTATGAAATATCATATCATAATGTGGCTGCAGAAACTTTGCAGAGAAATAATTAACTGACTGACGTACGCTTATTTACAAATCTTTAACGAAATTAATACATAAGTATTACATGGATATGGATACAAAAGACATAAGTATTACATGAATACATAAGATAAAAGTATTACATGAATACATAAGATACAAGTATTGCATGAATACAATGGACACAAGTTTTACATGAATACATAGATACACGTATTACATGAATCGAGAGGATACAAGTATTATCAAGATGTCAAATCAATGGTATCAGCAGTAAAGCATTAGAATAGGAAACGTTACACCGCATCAGTTACACTGTATCACTTTTTATACAAGTCTCGTCAACATCAATATATCTATAAAGCTAAAGTTTAAATTTTGTTTCGTAGTACAAGATATACTGTGTGCGACATTACACATCAAAACATCAACTGCAACGTATAGCATGCACTAGTTGTGTGTGTCATACAAACCTAACTTGATTAAGTAACCCAACGTATAGCATGCATTAGTTGTGTGTGTCATACAAACCTAACTTTATTAAGTAACCCAACGTACAGCGTGTACTAGTTGTGTGTCATACAAACCTAACTTTATTAAGTAACCCAACGTATAGCACGCACTAGTTGTGTGTCATATAAACCTAACTTTATTAAGTAACCCAACGTATACCATGCTCTAATTGGTTGTCATACAAACCTAACTTTATTAAGTAACCCAACGTACAGCATGTACTAGTTGTGTCATACAAACCTAACTTTATTAAGTAACCCAACGTACAGCATGTACTAGTTGTGTCATACAAACCTAACTTGATTAAGTAACCCAACGTACAGCATGTACTAGTTGTGTGTCATATAAACCTAACTTGATTAAGTAACCCAACGTATAGCACGCACTAGTTGTGTTTCATACAAACCTAACTTTATTAAGTAACCCAACGTATAGCATGCACTAGCTGTGTGTCATATAAACCTAACTTGATTAAGTAACCCAACGTATAGCACGCACTAGTTGTGTGTCATATAAACCTAACTTGATTAAGTAACCCAACGTATAGCACGCACTAGCTGTGTGTCATATAAACCTAACTTTATTAAACTATGAATACAATCAGCATTCTTAAGCTAAGCGAAAGTAATTTCTCACAACTGTATCGCTGTAGTTTCTATACTGCTTTGAGAGTCCAGATCTTAGGTGCAGTTTAGAAGGAATGGCCATAGGTAACCATGATTACAAATCCAACGTCGCTTCTGTCAAACACTTGGAATGTATACAACAATCTCACGCAGTACAGCAGGTGATACAAATAAATATCAATAAAAATACACACAGCTAAAGACACAGACACAAACAGATAAACACAGATACTACCAAAGTCACAGGCAGACACACATTCACAGGTTCTGAACAGCGAAAGAGAGAGAACGCTTAACTACTCTCGCTCTATAGTAGAGGTACAATTAATCAAGTACAGTGAACATTAGACCTCAGGTTCCTGACCTGAAGGCAGCATCAGGGACGGTTCAGTTCTCAAGTTAGCACCGTTAACATAGCGAATAATTGACAAAGAAAGAAACATAAAGAGCAGTAGTAGTTATCAGTCTAGCAACAGTCAGTTTATCAGCAATGAGTCTATCAACAATCAGTCTATCAGCAATGAGTCTATCAACAATCAGTCTATCAGCAATGAGTCTATCAACAATCAGTCTATCAGCAATCAGTCTATCAGCAATCAGTCTATCAACAATCTGTCTATCAGCAATCAGTCTATCAACAATCTGTCTATCAGCAATCAGTCTATCAACAATCAGTCTATCAGCAATCAGTCTATCAGCAATCAGTCTATCAACAATCAGTCTATCAGCAATCAGTCTATCAGCAATCACTCTATCAACAGTCAGTCTATAAACAATCAGTTTACCAGCAATCAGTCTATCGGTAATCAGTCTATCTTTTGATACACTCGTACTCTGTGTAAACGTGTGAAGTCTCTTCTGACATATCTCAGACTATTACGTGCAGGATGAATAGAGAGAGAAGTAAAAATCATATTTACAATTACAGACATACTGATGTTCCTGACATCACATTTAGACGAGGAAATGAACGTTAAACTTGTATACAATAAGTTAAGACTCAGTTGATAATATTGCTACAGCGATACTGTTCGACTATACTTAATGGTTTTGGTTGGACACGACTCGACAGTAAATCAAACAGTTTATTGCAGGTATAACAGAACGACGTAGTCGGGTATAGAGCACTCTAAGCAGTGCTAGTGCTACGACACTGTCTATCTAATGCACTTCATCTCAACAACATTATCCCATTCATTGCACAATATCAGCTGATCAGTCTCTCTCTCTATCGCTCTACCTGTTTGTCCACCTATCTTTCTGTCTATCTCTCTGTCTCTCCCTCTGTCTCTCTCTCTGTTAGTCTCAGAGTCTTTGTCTCACTGTGCAATGAATCGAGACTCTCGTCACACTGGTCATGTGATGCAGATATGCCACGCGCTAGATGCTGTGCTGGACGATGTGACGGTGCTAGATGATGTGATTGAAGATGTGCTGGTGCTAGATGCTGTGACGGATGATGTGATGACGCTAGATGCTGTGATGGATGATGTGATGGTGCTAGATGTTTTGAGGGATGGCGTTGAAGATGATATCTGGATGAGGTGGCGACATGGAGACGGATGACGCTCTCCCATACTCTCCTCAACTCTTCCACTGATCTCATCATACACGAGGCGTCCACTGTCTGACGTCTCCCCCCCACCCCCCTCCCCTCTCCCTCCATCCTCAGCCTAGGGGGGCTCTGACCCCCCGAGCCCTGCTTCCACTGGTGGGCCTCCCACAGCCTCATCAGAGCCTTGAACCTCTCCTCTGATCTCCATCTGTCGTCTTCCCACCGGCACGTGACCCCTCCACCCGTGTCCGCGCCCCTGCTATCTAGTCTGTCACAGTGGCCACAAGACTCAGCGTCCTTGCTATCTAGTCTGCCACATGAGTCAACGCCCCTGCTATCTAGTCTGCCACAGTGGCTACATGAGTCAACGCCCCTCTTGTCTACTCCACTACAAAGCTGTCTAGACGAGAAGTCTAATTCAAAGTCTCTGCTGTCCAATGCCTGTCTCCTGACAGAGTCAACCCCCCTGCTGTTAGTTTTGCCACAGTGGCCCCTGCACGACTCTAAGCTCTTCACCCTGCCACAGTGGCCGCTCACAGAACTGCTGGAGGGAGAGAGGAGGGTGGAATTCTCGAGAGAGAGGGAGGAGCCACAGGACTGAGCGAGAGAGTCGCTCTCGTCCTCCACCCCCCACCCACTCTCAGTGTCTGCCAGCATCAGACAGTTCATACACAGGCTCTGACAGCACACCCCACCACCCCGGTGTCTACCACCCCAGTGTCTACCACCCCGGTGTCTTCCACCCTCACTCCACCCCTCCAAGCACTCCACAGCGCTGTCAGCTGACGAGCCTCCATACTCTGAGCTTGTCTCGCTCTCTTCCTCACCTCTCAAGGTCTCAGAGGTTCGAGGCACAAAGTCAAACCTACGACTGAAGTCTCTAGGAGAGGAAGGCAGAGAGTGAGATCTTCTCAGGGTTCTTGATGTCATCATGGTGTCCTCGAGGGCTGGACTGGGTGTGGCAGGGGTGGCAGGTGGCGCCTCTGTACCTCGAGGACTCAAGAGGGTGGAGTCAAAACTGTCCATCAGCGAGTCGAATAAGCCATCGATGATTTTATTGGTCGCATTCCTGAAGCGCTTGGTGAAGGGGTTATCTCTGTGAGGGGCGTAGTGGGCGTCGTCCCTGCTCATCACTGTCCCGACCAACAGTGACGTGACAGGTGTCAATCTACGACTAGATGGCGTGGCTTCAACACTCAGATGGGCGGAGTCACCCGTGATTGACAGCTCGTGAGATCTAATTCTCTTCGGTTCCCTTGTGTCTGAACAGAACACAACAAGCAACCATAGAGCTCTATTATCATTCTATCAACTATCAATCCATGAATCAAACAATGAATTAATCCAGCATTTAAGATGAAATATTAAAGTTTTCAGGGCAGCTATATATAGCGGAGTGGAGACAGTAGTGGAGATAGTTAAACAGTAATCACAACAGAATTATTGTAAAGCACAGTGAATATAGTTAAATTTTAAATGACAAACAAGCGACGCGTTCATATCGAGAAAAGAGAGCATGTGTAGATAGCTAGAGTGTAAGCATTAGTGAAAGTATATACTGTAAGTGTAAGTATTCACTAGGGTGATAACAGAGCAGGTGTAGATAGCTGATGCTAGTGATAGGTTAATAGAAGAGTTTATAAGTTTACGTAAGTATTCACTAAGATTATAACAGAGCAGGTGTAGATAGCTGATGCTAGTGAAGCGTTTGAATGCGAGGTATTTCACTATTTCACACAAGCACACACCAAGGATTCGCTCGAGAACGATGCGGTCAATGCCCGGACCACTGCTGGTGTTGTAGACACCGAACCTACTGAGATCAGCGAGTATGACCGCCATCTCTCCGATAGACTTCATCTCCTCCATGCGGCTCACGATGTACGAGAACGTCGGTCGCTTCTTAGCGTCGATCTACAGTCACAAACAACAACACGTGTGAGGCACAGTTAATCAGAGGGGTAACTATATATATATATATATATGTGTGTATATACATATATATATATATATATATATATATATATATATATATTGTAATCGTACTGTTATCTAGTACGATTGTTCTTGTATCTTTCTCCCTTTAAACAAGAAGCTTTATCTTTAGTTTGAAAAACGACCTTTGTCCTTTAAGAGTTGACTTGGTAAATTGGAGCCATTTAACTTTCTTATTCGTCTCCGGTCCGTGCTAGAGAGAGGTTCTCGATTGGTCTCCTGGTTCTCTGAGCTAGCTGTTGTCTTCCCGTGCTTCGGACTCCTCTTCTCCCCTTCTAAGATACGTACTATTTAAATAGTAAAGTACACTTTATACTATAGTATTGTGACTATGTTTGTATGTCAGACTTTGTGAGCACCGGGCGAATAGGCAACATTAAAGTATAGTGTTGTTTTTCCTGTCTACTTTGTGTTGTAGAACTACAGAACTGTAGTTCTTCTTAAGTAGTTTTCTCCTAGACCGAGTCTAGGCAGATAGGCGAATATCACGCATACCTTTATATTGGGGCTCGTCCGGGATTGTCAGTGATTGTATTGATTTTAGTCAGGTAGTTTTGTCTGCTGACTTGAGTGATTTTAACGTTACTGTTTCTGACAGTGATTTAACGAGTCAGTTTCCTGTCACTCGTGATGAGTTGTTGACTCATGATGAGTCATATGTTGAGAGATTTGACGTTTGTTTCGATTCCAACATAGACGTTGATCTGGAGAGAGACCCTCAAAATGACATGTTAGATTCAGTTCTACCGTCTTTGTCAGAGTCAGGCTTTAGGTTTGATCTTTCTCATTTAGATCTTGAAAACCCCGTGCTTCGGACTCCTCTTCTCCCCTTCTAAGATAGTAAAGTGCACTTTATACTATAGTATTGTGATTATATTTGTATGTCACACTTTGTGAGCACCGGGCTAATAGGCAACATAAAAGTATAGTGTTGTTTTTCCTGTCTACCTTGTGTTGTAGTTCTTCTTAAGTAGTTTTCCATTAGACCGAGTCTAGGTAGATAGGCGAATAACACGCATACCTTTATAATATATATATATATATATATATATATCGAAAGAGAGAGAAAGACGGAGAGAGAGAAAGGGCGATAGAAAGAGAGAGAAAGAGATATAGAGACCTGGCAGCAGGTGAAGGTGAGGTGCAGTAGGTGTAGTGGACAGTCCTTAACCATCTTACTGAATGCCACGTAGTCTACACCAAACTTCTACAACATCAATCACAATCGAGTTTTAATTACACGCATAAAACAACACACAACAGCAGCATAGGATGAGAGGTTAACAGAACAGAGAGAGAGAGAGAGAGAGAGAGAGAGAGAGAGAGAGAGAGACAGAGAGAGAGAGAGATAGATAGAGAGCTAGATAGATAGAGAGATACATAGATAGATATAGGGAGAAAAAGTGAGAGAGAGAGAGAGAGAGGTAAACCTTTGTTCTAGGTAGAAAGTCAGGATCGGCTTTAACAAGAGCGACCATCTCACATAGCACAATACCGTAAGAGAACACATCAGCCTACATACACATATAAACACATAAAACAAGTCATCTCACATAGCACAATATTATACGAGAACCCATCACTCTACACATCACATCTACACAAACAGCAACAAGAGACAAACACTAATCACACACAAGACAGTTGACTGGGAGAAGATGCGGAGATTTCACAGAGTTGTAGATTTACGAGCAAAGAGGTTCAAGAATTTATCTATCCTGACAATTTTTGATAAGCGGACTGGTTTTCGTTTAGGACCTTACTTCTTCTCAACATATTTCTTTTGCAGATTGGTCTGGGTGAAATGATCTGTAGTGATGTGTGCTGTGGGGACGTCTCTGATATCATCTTTGGATAAGGAAACGGCCGTTAAACCTGTGTTATTATTACTATTATTATGTATACTGCACTAGCGTGCATCAAGTACAGTCTACTCAACCTCTCACATGATGGTCTGTAGAAATGTGACCAAGTTGTCAGCGAGAAAACTGAATGGATAGCATAGGAGAGAGATACGGAAAGAAAGAGAGAGAGAGATAGAGTGAGAGAGCGAGAGAGAGATAGCGAGAGAGGCAGGAAGAGAGATAGAGAGAGGCAGAGAGAGAGAGAGAGAGAGAGAGAGAGAGAGAGAGAGAGAGAGAGGCACAGAGAGAGATGTCCACTATTAGAAGCTCTACATAACACAAACCTTCTCGTTGTATCTTTTACTAGAGATACATTCAGGCGCCATCCAATAGGGTGAACCCACCACGGGCAGTGACTTATCACATCTACACATAAAAACACATACATCCAATAGGGTGAACCCACCACGAGCAATGATTTATCACATCTACACATAGAAACACATACATCCAATAGGATGAACCCACCACTGACAATGATTTATCACATCTACACATAGAAACACATACATCCAATAGGGTGAACCCACCACGAGCAATGATTTATCACATCTACACATAGAAACACATACATCCAATAGGGTGAACCCACCACGAAAAGTGATTTATCACATCTACACATAGAAACACATACATCAAATAGGGTGAACCCACCACGAGCAGTGATTTATTACATCTACACATAGAAACACATACATCCAAAAGGGTGAACCCACCATGAGCAATGATTTATCACATCTACACAGAGAAACACATACATCTAATAGGGTGAACCCACCACGGGCAGTGATTACATAATGTCTTAACAATTTGATTAACGCTTATGACCCAGTGAATGGTTCAATGATGAAGATTGATTTAGCAAAAGCTGATGACTAAGGTAATATCTTAATAATGTTGATGTGCGGGGTTCAAATCCTGGGCTCACTTGTCACTGATATTGCTCTCGAGAGATAAAACTGACGTTAATATTTGCTTTATATAGTTTTTTAATATTACAATTACAACTAGGTCACATCCGAATCCCATTCCCACCGGATTTGAAAAAATCAATTTGGCGCGCACCCCTAATATATACATATATATATATATATATATATATATATATATATATATATATATATATGAGAGAGAGAGAGAAAGAGAGATAGCGAGAGAGAGAGAGGGACAACAGGTAGACTTACAGAGGATCTGGTATTTTACAGGCTAGCCCCAGATCTCCCACCACAGCTGTCAGCCGTCCATCCCTCTCCTTCCTTACCAGAATATTCTACACACAAATCACTCAATCAGTCAATCCACACACAAATCAATCAATCCATCCACACACAAATCAATCAATCAATCAATCCACACAAACATCAATCAATCCACCTACACACAAATCAATCAATCAATCTACCCACACACAAATCAATCTATCCACACACAAATCAATCAATCAATCTACCCACACACAAATCAATCAGTCCATCCACACACAAATCAATCAATCCATCCACACACTAAAAATCAGTTACTTCATCAATTATCTAAGATATTAAGAGATTAATAAATTAGCCGAAGAGATCTGACCAGCAATCAATAAATGACTGTAAAAGACTTTTAACTAATCTCAGAGTCATTTACCTTCCTCTTACCGATCATATAACACTCGAGATATCCTACTGCTCATTAGGAAGCCTATGAGCAATCACCTAAGAAGATAATTTTCTTCTGCATAAGTCTACTTCATCATTTTCCTTTGACTCCCAGCTTAACTTGGATCTGGTCTAGAAAATGTTCAGCAATTTTGCTTAGGCGCTCACCAACCGGTTGCCATTTCCGACGTGGGTTTGGATCTTACGTATTATCGAAGTCACAACACGTTCAGTACACAGGTGGTCCATTCTTCAGCAACCCGGACCCAACACGGCTAAAGTCTACACCATGGTTTTATAAAGGAAAGGTCTTCTACTTAAGATCGATCTATTAATGTATTGACCTTTTATTTCTATTTTGAATTAATGAAGACGGGAGTAAAAATATGAACTGGGAACCAGCTATTAGGAGAGCACAAGAGAGAGAGAGAGAGAGAGAGAGAGAGAGAGAGAGAGAGAGAGAGAGAGAGAGAGAGAGAGAGAGAGAGAGAGAGAAAGAAAGAGAGAGCGAGAGAGAAAGAGAGAGAGAGAATGAGAGAGACATTGAGAGAAGTATATAGGAACAAAGCTCAAATGATTACAAGTGGTTCATTCAAGTAATTATTATATAACACAAGTGGCGCCACCACTCAACTCTGAGATTTTTATAACTTGATCTTTATAAAACATGACGGTGCACCAGAACTTGCTGCTGTAGTTACCCAGTCCAGTCATTAATTATCTATATATATATATACTTCTTATTTATTTATTACATCTTATTTAATTTCTTATTATTACATCTTTATTCATCCTTGTTATGGCAGTACATATACAGAACGTCATATAAACATATATATATTTATCTATACACATATACATCTATATATATATATATATATATATATATATATATATATATATATATATATATACACACATATATAACATAGATATATATATATAAATATATTATATAATACATATATATTATATAATACATATATATATAATATATATTATATATAATATATAATATTATATATATATATATATATTATATTATAAATATATATCAATATATTATATATATATATATATATACATATATATATATACATATATATTATATCTATATAGATATATATATATATATTATATATATATATATATATATATATATAGATATTATACAGAATATATATATATATATATATATATATATATATATATATATATATATATATATATATATTATCTATATATATTATATATCTTGTATATAACATAAGATCTATATAATATATCTATATTAGATAATAATATATATATATTATCTATATATATATATATATATATATACACAAACAAACAAATAAAATAGAGAGAATATTGTAATTTTACTTTTCAACCAAGCTAGCGACCCAGTCTAACAACAGAGACAAGTATAAGGCCGGTGGTCTGTCATTTGAAGGTACAAATTTGCAAACCCCTGTAAGAGTAGAAGAGGTTGATGTTGAACGCGCAGTGTTAGGACAGGACTAGATTGGCTTCAGCAGGAAGTGAATCAACGACTATCACATTTCAGTGGGGAACAGAAGTGCCTCGATTATATTAGAATAATAAAATAGAGGAACTATCTAGACTGTATAATATGCACCGAGCATCGACGATACAGGTTTAATGGGACTATAAAATTAATTGAAGGCTTAATTAGGTTTCAGGATTTAATTGAAAGTCATTAATTAATATTCAAGTGCAGACCCAGCAAATACAAGTTACTAACACAGTCATCGACTGCAGCTACGATTGTGTGTGTGTGTATGTGTACTTATGCGTGCATGTGTCTTCATATGTGTGTCTACTATTATATTAGAGTATTTAACTGTTCGTAGAAATGAATAACTGTGTTTACACTATTAGTACCATAGAGCTACAAAGCTATAAATAGCAAAATTCTCTGTCCAATCACACACAGAGCTATACATAGATTGTACAAGTCTCCACGTTATTTGAGCTAAGCGTCAACTGATAGTATCTCTAGTCGTGTTCTGCTGATTCATATCCCAACTATTATCATAACTATTTCACAATTATCATCTGATAGCACACGCAGCATTCCTGCAGAATTAGTTTTTCCTTAACAAGTATGATCAACGAGTTATACTTTATTATTAAAATTACATATTATTCTTTAATTTGGCTTAACGCCTACATTGCTTGCGTCAAAAATCTTATTAAAAACAATAAACGAAGGCGTTCAATCAAAGACAGAAATTATATTAGTTAAATCAAAATATGGATTTGGCTTGGTGCCCATATCTTAAGAAAGATATCGCTAAATTAGAAAGGGTACAAGCCAGAGCAACAAGGCTGGTATTTGACTGTCAAAAACTTATTAGATTGTAAAACTTAAAAGTTATGAGAATAGGTTAAAATTCGTAGGATTATCCTCTTTAAGTGAGAGAAGAACTAGAGGAGATTTAATAGAAGTTTTTAAGATACTCAAAGGCTTCAGCAAAGCTAACCATAGTATTTGGTTTAATTTATCAAAGAACAGAAACACAAGGGGGCATATGTATAAACTTAGTAAATTTAGAAGTAGACTAGATTTAAGGAAATCTTTCTTTAGTCAGAGAGTTATAAATGCTTGGAATAGTTTGCCAAGCGAAGTTGTGGAAGCAGACTCAGTGAATGCTTTTAAAAATAAATATGATAAACATAAGAACATTTAAATAAGATGCTAATTGCATGTTCAGTGTTATACATAGGCTATGTATAAATTTGACATGTTGACATGAAGTCTGTATGATTTGATTTATATTAATTGGTTTTAGTTAAGAGCTTGATGAGTCTTGAACAAGCATATAATTGCTTCCTGACTCTGTAATGTTATGTTATTTACAAAAAGGACGCGGCAGAGAGGGCAATGCGAGTCATATGTGAACCAGCCTTAGAGCAGGGAACTTGGGCTTTTCAAAAACCTAATCTACACACAGCCCTATACAAAAATAATATGCTGTAATAATTTAGAAAAAAAAGCTTTTGGGTGCTTTTAAATTTAGAGAAAGCTTTTCACTGAGTAAAATGGAGGAAAATGTTAGGAATTTCTGGAGAGATGTTAGTGGGCTGGAGAGAGACGATAACCAATAAATTAGATAACTAGTAAGAAATCGAGGAAGACAAAGATAATAAAGACCTGGATCTTGCTTCAGCAAGGTTGTGAAACATGGACATTAAGAAAGAAGAATATTAAGAAACTGAAGCCCGTAAATGTAGCAATGGAGAAGAATGGAGATCAAATGGACTGCCAAAATCATGAAATAAAAGAAGCGCTAAATAGGGTTGGGTTCAATAGACCATTAATAAAAAAAACAGAAGGAATAGAAAAAAGAGCAAGATGGATTAAGTTCTGAGAGGGAGTGGCATACTAAAACAGGTAATTGAAGAAAGAATGGAAGGAAGGTTAGAGGAAGACCGAGACTAGAGAAAATGGATGATTTGGTAACTAATTCGTAAGTTGATATGATGTGAAAGCAGAATATACGTTGAGGAGTTATATGCAATGGACCTGCCATAGGCAGCACAATAAGAGAGAGAACGCCTAAATTTTAGAAAAATCCACTACCACCTTTCGTTTTAGGTTGCACATTAAAACCACAGCAACATTCTTCACATCTAATAAGGATGAGGCATGTTGTAGTCGTGCGTGAAATCACCCGGCGTTCAGAGAGTTTGTATATCGTGACCGCAAACAACAGCCCCATCTGCATAGTTGTCATATCTTACTACACTCCCTATATCAATATATATATATATATATATATATATATATATATATATATATATATATATATATATACAGGGTGGTCCAGAATAAATGCAAATACCTTGAAGACTAATAACTTTGACAACTGTTATCCAAACGTCTTACTTGATACATTAAATTAAAGACAATTCTCTTTTCTATTAACTTGCTGAATATCTAAACTATTACACATGTTTGACAAATTATCATTAATCGCCGATATGTAATTTTCATGTCATATGGAAGTGCCCGAATGAAAGTAAACCTGCCAGAGTTTATTGAACCGTACTAACAGCCCCTCCCCCTGTTTTGAACCCGATTTACTATTCAATCGTTTACTATTGTCTTAAGCAATTAGTCTATCGTGAACTACAGCGTTATAAATAAAAATACAATATTATTCAACGTGTCACACAATACCAACAACACAGTTATATTGCGAAAGTACTCTCTAAATACTTGGCTTATAAGGACAGTCGAAGAGAAGAAGAGTCGAGGGTCAGAGAAACAAGGAGGAATCAGATCATCCCAAGAACGGGAGAACCGCTCTCTCTCTCTGACATCTTCTCCAGTGAACAAAGACTGTTCTAAATTACTTCTCACGTAAACTTAATAAGTGTAAGGGTCACTGACAGTTTGAACTCAACAGCTTTAACAAAACTACGGGAGATAAAAAGGTTGTTGTTATCACACTGCTACAATATATATATATATATATATATATATATATATATATA